>BMAU01016089.1:0-356138 GCA_019973935.1 Trichonephila clavipes
TTACGTATTGCTGTTCCCAGTTATAAATTTGTATACTTCATAAAGCAAATATAGGAATAGAATTAGCTATTTTTATGATCATGTCTGTTGCTTCCTCGAACCCTCTCACACCTTGAGACTCGAGCCGCAACACAATAATACAATGATTTCTAAAAATCGAATTATGACTGTAAGCACAATATTATTTTGATGCTCTTCTCCCTTTATTTATTGAGTATACATATATAATCTTTTCAACCTCTGTATTCTACGATTTGCGTGTATGTTATATAATGTCATTAGGAAGGTGACCTTTGTGACAAAAGTAAAACTTCTTCTAATTTAGATTTTAATTATATTTAAATACGTAAAAATAAACAAAATAAAATATATAATTGAAAGAAGCCAGGGTTCCAGTTATTTAAATTCCTTTAAACCATGACCACAACTTTATGAACTAATGTTCTCAACAATAAGACAACGAATCCTGGCTCCATGGTCCCGTTAAAGAATGAGTTGCACAGCAAGAATGAACTAATTATGATGAATTTCAAGATCATTTCATAAGAATTACCAAATAAATGCTCTCACTATAAATAAGGGGTCATTGACAGATTTGATCTTCTCGTATGTGTGTGAAAAATATTTAAAATACCCTCAGTACCCAAAACAGATTGGAAAAAACTTCATCCAATAGGATTATTATTACTTTCAACTTTTTTTTACTGTTCAGAAAATGCTATATACAAATAACATTATTAAGTGTAGAATTTTATTTTAAAATAAATAAACTTATTTATTCAATTAGAATTTGATTACATATTTTATGCTATTGAATTCGTATTTGTTTGTACTTATATAACTTTAAACCGTACAAATAAATCCTGGTCTTTGCCTTAATAGCATAATTAAGAAATTTGACTATATGCAAAAGTTTAATGGATAAAGTCTTCTAGAATTAAATCCTTATTGCATGTTATAAAGCAAAATGGATATATCGTAATGAATTAATTTAACAATAAAACAAAAAGATTTAAAAAACAACATAAAAACTAATACCATAATTTATTTATGAGTGGATTGGGAAAAAATTATATATTCGGATGTAACAAAATGAGTTGGGTGTTTTATCAGTCCCAGTTCACATTTCACAAAGAGAGTCGACGACGTTTTATCTTTCTTTCATACTTTAAAGTTTTTTAATCGAGATAAAAACGTATAATGGTAACGTTGTTATTATAAGCAACAGATATGGGCAAAAGCCACTTATTTATAAATAATTGACAACCCACCACACGTGGAATAAAAATTAAGAGTACGCGTTCTTTCATCATTTCATAAAACTACAAGATGCAATTAATCTTAAAGCAATATAAGAACAGGTATATGTTAATTTAAGCACAAATTCCGCGATTGTTACCAACTAGTCTTTCTAAACTTAGAAACAAAAAATGGAGATTAACCTTAAACTGGATCTATACCTATAAAAGCGAAAAGATTTATGACATTTTGTTTACATACAGAACACGAGAAAGGTGTGATAAAATCCAAAAGTTCATTATTTTAATTGTAATTAACCCATATCTAAAAAGATTAACTGCACACGCCTCTCTTGCAATTGTTTAAAGAAGATTGACAGCTTTATGCAAGTTTTGAATGGACACTGGGTCAAATCTTACCATTAACTTCGTCTGAATAGCAGCTTTTAACAAATGAACTGATGTGCTTAAGATAATGATGCTGAGAAACCGGGTGTTATTCAACTCGTTTTGCTCCATCCGCGTCTGTTCAACAAAGTGGTTAAGGTTTTAAAGAATCCGCTTTTTTTATTCAAGTTCTTTGAATTGCTTTGTCCTGATGAAAGGCACCAAAATTTCAACAATCTTCAAATGTATAGTTTGACAGACGGAAAACAAAATAAAAGTTTAGTTTGTATTGAGGAAGTACATCCAACCTACAATTAACTTATTTTTGAAACGAAACTTCAATTCTATGAAAATGTTAAAAATAAAACATGTCTGTTGTTCCAAAAAGTCAGGATATTATAGAAATAGAGGGAGTTAAACGGTCACGCGTTTTTATTAAAAAGAATTTTCACATGGCTTATGACACTTGTGCCACTTCTATAACTTTTTAGATGTAATAAGAAAGTTAGAGCGTCAAAGATATATGTGAGGTTTTTTAACTAATTTATTTTTATCTTTATTTGGCACTCAAAATAATAATCTATTAAATCCGTTGTATTGGTAGTTAGTAGCTAAAATTATACAATTAATTTCTTGATGCAAATCAAGTAAAATTGTAATTACCTAAAAAAATAATTTGTAGATTTTGTTTTAAAATGGTTTACATTGCTCACATGGTTTTATGATCCTTGTGCCACTTCTAAAACTTTTAGGTGTAATGTGAAAAGCTGGTGTGTTAAAGATAGAGATGAGATTTTTAACTAATTTTATCTTCATCTTTGTTTGGCATTAAAATATCGCTCTATGAAACTCGTTGGATTAGTAATTATATATATATATATATATATATATATATATATATAGTAGCTAAAACCACTGATTAATTTCTTAAGGTCCATGAACTAAATTGTAATTATCTGAAAAGTAGATTTTATTTTTTAATGGTAGTAATTAAATTTAAAAAAATGAACCACTGCAGTATTTTTAAGGAAATATTCAATTTATTGCGTTATTTCTTTGCTGAAGTTTTATATTAAGTTATAAAAATGCTTCAATTTCCAGGCTCACATTAAAGTGATTTTTCCAAGATTTTATAAAATATAGAGCACAAGTTCTCTTAATTTTCAAAAATAAAATAAAATAAAATTAATAAACTCTAGATATTAAGAAATTCTTTGATTTACTTGGATCATATTTTAACATTTGGAAGCGTTATTATTCTTCAATTGCGTGATAGCATCTTATTCTAGATTTCAATACTCATATTATACATAACGTAAGATAATAAAAGTAATACCAATTAATTAAAAGTGCACAGGTCTTATATAATTTGATAATAAGGAGTAAAAATTAGGTAAAGATGCATACTACGAATAATAATCTGACATAGAACATTAAATGCATATGCTAGTTATCACAACAAGATATTTCGTCCACACACGAACATGTTGCACTGTTTTTCGTTTATCTTGTGCTGAAGTTTTTTTCTTTTATAACAACTTTAATTTTTCGAAACACAATTTCTAACAACCTCTTTAAAATATTACACGAAATATTTCTCAATTAGGACTAACACATCTACCAGTTCGACTTTACTCCTTGGAGAGCATTAATGTACACAAGAAAAACAGAGAGAGTTCAATTACTTATAAATATTCTCAAGAGAATACAGATCGGAGATCTTGGCTAACACAAATTTAACTTTTCCCACACCTAAAACCTGATACTATAAAAAAGCAAAAAGGATTGAAAATTGAAGTACAGATTAAGTTTTGATAAGCAATTTTCTTTAAAACAATTAGAATTAATTAGAGCTTCATAATTGCCATAAGTGGATGATTTTTTAATGTTTATTACATTTTAATTTTTAATCACTCCTTCGTGAACTAAGTATTAATTAAACATTTAGAGAAAGGAAGAAGGCATGATATTTACTAAATAAATTGTTAATTTTCAGCTTATGTGTTATTAGTCTGACTTTATAGTTACAATGAAAGTCAAAAATATTTAAGTGTTTAAAAGTATTAATAATTTTGTTTATTTCTTTTATTATTAAAACAAATTGTTAGTCAAATACCCTTCTGTAAATATACTGAGTTAATGTTGCAACTAAAAATAATAAAACAAATTAGTCAATAATTAGTTGAAGAATTTTTATCTCAACAGATACCTTTCATTCATTATGGGTGTATATTTAATTGTATATAGTGTTATCTCCTAAGTAATATTTATCCAGTTTTAGAAGTAGGAAACAATATTAGGTATAAAATATATAGTTTTCTTAAATTAAGTCATTTTCTCTCAAGCGATGAAAAATTAATAATCTACATTTATTTGTATAAACATCAAAGTTTCCAGCAAATATATTCCCAGGTGTGTGTTTTTTACTTCAACGAAAAAATTCCGTTAGAAACTGGAAAGTCGTGTAAAGGGCACACTATCGAAAAATATTTGCTACAACTCAATACTACGTTAAATACTATATTAACATTACTTTAAAGCAGGGGTTGACTAGCTTGTAATTGTAGTGTGCCAAACTAATCTACCAATATGGTTCAGGCTACCATATTGTAGGAAATATTTGAAACAATTCGATTCCCGTGATAATGCATGCAGAGTTAGGGAAATAAAAATAGATTTAGAATTTCATTATTAATTAGTTTTGTATCATTTTAAGATATTTATTAACATAAAAACAAGCAACATAAAATATAACTATTCCGTCAATATAAATTAAAATTATACGAACATATATTGTGTGTATATTATATATCTTTCAAGCATATTTATTAAAATAAGAAATGTGTAGCATAAAATATAAGTATTGCTTTTCAATATAGTTAAATGTAAAAATAAAATTTTAATTTATACTTTGTACCTGCTTTACTCTTAATATCACAATATCAGGGGTATAGTTTGTGACTTTCAATTCAACGCATAATTTTTAGCATTCATTTGTAAAACAACTTCTTTGTGGAATCAATATATTTTTGATGTAAGAAAATATTTTTCACATTGATATACAGAACCAAAAGCAGAAAGCAGAGCACATGCAAGTTTTCCTACAAGCAGTTAAATCTCCAGAAATGACGCCCAACAATTTAAAATAGCAGTCGATTTATCGTTAGAGTTATCTTGAAGATTTTTTAATAATTTCTTAAATATTCTTATCCATAATTCCGAGCATGCTAGTTCAATATAAGCTCCATTTCAAAATTACAGTTTTACTCAAAAATTGACTAATTTGTCGAATGGTGTAGAGTACCACTAAAAAATTTACCACGTACCAAATTTGGCACGCGTGCCATAGGTTGCCGACCCCCTACTATGGAGCATACAACTTTAATTCATGTGATTCAGAAATACGCAATTCCTTTATGAACTGTTTAAAAATCCCACCAATATTTTCCTTCAGTAACAGAATGTATTTATGAGTATGTGTATGTATTTACTTTTAGTATTTAGTATTATCAGTATGTATTTACTTTTAGTATTTTGTATTATCAGTATGTATTTACTTTTAGTATTTAGTATTATCAGTATGTATTTACTTTTAGTATTTAGTACATGTATTATGAGTATGTATTATGTTTTAGAGAAATTCACACTTATATAGTTGAAATATTTTAGTTTCATTTTCAGTTACATATTGCTTTAAATTAAATCTGATTACCACTTTTCTGTCATTAGATATATCTTATATAGCAGTGCTTCTCAAAGTTGCAATACTCGTGACCCAATATTCAATCATTATTTTCATCGCGCCCCCATACAATAACAATGTACTGAATTCAATGATACTACACTTTGACGCTAAAACTACGTTACGACTTTAACCTCTTACTAACCCCCGTGTATATAAACTTCTTGTTAAGCCAAACCCTTTATTTCTCCAGACATATATATACGTCTTTCCGAAGTACGATTTTTTCTGTGCAGTTCTATCCGTAAAATTATTCCAAGACTTTGGAATGCAATAAAAGGACCTTGACAATGTTTGTGAAGGATTTACTTAATCCAGATTATTTTTGCTCCTTTATTCCTCCCCCACCCCACTCCTAATACATCACATACGCATGCCTACGAGGAAAACGGTTGGCACTGGGAAGCGAATCGCGAAACTTATGATCGTCAGTCAAGGTTTAATTATAAACCGTACAAAAGTTATCAAGATAAGTGTTAATTTTTGTTATAAATTATATATATGACAAACCCATGGGGTCACTGGTAATTAATAAACTTGTTTTTAACTTAGAATTGTTAAATTAATTATAAAATGCATAGTGTAGCACTGACTTATAAGTGACTTATAAGTGTAATATATCAGTGTAAATGTGTATTTTATTTTTTATTATGTCAGAATGTATTTTGTTTGTTTACTTTCAGTAAATTAATAATTTTTTTAAATAATCTTTTGTTCTCGACTTTTCAATATAGGCCCCCTCCCCTTGTAGAGTTGTCACTCCCCCAAGGGGGGGCGCCCCACAGTTTGAGAAACACTGTTATATAGTACAAAGTTTATTATCTAGCGCTGAGGCAGAAATTCTACTTTTAAGTTATTATGCAAAAGGTTATCGCGACAACCTAAAAAATGTCATTTTTTATAGTATGAAGTGCATTCACATCACATAAAAAAACTAAAAGAGCCGATATTTCATTTTACACAATCTGAAAACGTATTTTATGAGTTAAACTTTTAATGACGTGACCCTACAACAAGGTATCCAGTGAATTCAAATCAAGAAGTAAGCAAGTTCAATAATACGAGCAAGGATTGTTATGGAGTACAGAAGACTGAGAAAAGGAATATTTTTTTTACCGTGAAGACATGTTGTGTGTGCATCGTGGTCATCAAGAAAGACGTGTTTTGCTTCTTAAATAGGATGTATTTGATGAAGGATGTATAAAACACTCAACAATATTTACGACTCCTGTCAATGGTATATGCTTATGCGACCGCAAAAGATCTTGATAAATTGTGCATTGAGTTCAAAAGAATCAATTGAGAAATACTGTAAGAGTATTTTTTAACATTATTCCCCAACTCTTGAAAATTCATGTAATAGAAATTTTTGATCTCAGAATATTGCTTCTCTTATGTTTTGTCACAATTTCTACCAGAACTCCCAAATTTGATCACACAATGATAAGTTAAAAAACTAGGAATTGAACTTCTAGAAAATATATATCTTTGAAATTTTAAAGTGAAGTCTTCAAAATACTTACTTAAATTATAAAAACAAATTTATTCATGTCTAAAGATCATGTGAGTGTGAGATATACTGTTTTATATTTATAAATAATGTATCAATCCAAAACCAAAAAGAGGATGGAAACATATCACTAATGAGTATATTAAATTCTTTCTAATTTAGTTAAATATCGCCGAAATTCAATTTCTTGTTCTTTTATTACTTAGAATAATGTTAAAATTGCATTTATGAACTACGAAGTCTTTCTTATTTAATTAATACCTCAATTTAATTATCATCTAATTAACATTTTGTCAAAATATTATACTATTTCTATTTTTTCTCTAAAATGTAGTTACAATTAGAAAAATTCTAGAGATTTTAGATTAATTAAGTTATTAACAGAAGTTTAGTTTAAAAATATAATTATGTCCCCATTTATATAAGGGAAGGTTTAAGTATACATGAAGAAGTTCATAATTTTATAAAAATTCTCATTATCATCAAAATAGGCTTTGAAAATGTATTTTTATCATATAACAAATATCTTATTAATTTCAGACGACAAGTTTCCATATAATTTTTTTGTTTTATTAGCATATTCTGTTAAACTAACTAAAACAATGAAGAAAATTCAAAGTATTTATTTAATTAATTTCTCTTTCCTTCATCCAATTAAGCCTCATGTAAAAGACTGGCTAATTAAGAATTAAAATACTTATAACAAGTACTAGTATTTATGCATATATACTTTGTTATATATTATTTACTTATTATAATTATGGGTAATTTACTTATACTATAGACGATTTATTGCACTAATATATTAAATTATCTGATCTCTAAATGAATTTTGTAAATACACTATAATTACGTTTTCAATTAATAGTCTTGTCTAACGTTTCATTACATTAAATATGTTTACTCTTCTCTTTCACTTATATTCACTCTTCACTAAAATTGAGAACTGCCTTTCACTCTTCAAATAACAAAACATTCCCAATTATCTGTTTTTTCTCCAATTTTATTGCTAAATTAAAACCTTTATGTTGCCCTTAAGCTAAACTTATGCAGTTTTTATAACTGGCAAAGAAATTTAAAACAGAGTTCTGCAAAATTACTATTTCAGTTAAAATATTTAAAAAAATGTAATTTTGATAACTTCATTTTATTTTGTGGCATTTTGTTAAAAATATTTACTTTATATTATATGCCTTTTGTTATATTTTCTCCGAATTGTCATTAATAAAGAGTTATATGGGATAAAATACATAAAGTTAGAAAATATTATGTTTAACGATTTGATAATTTGTTTGGTTATTCAGCAATGTCGATACATTTTTAACTAATCCCTAATATTTATAACTGTAAGTACTTTATTAAATATTAAAAAAGGGCATTTCTCACAGTTTTAGAATTAGTATTCCCTAAGGATAGTTTCATGTGTTTCAATTATTTTTGATACTTTACGAGAACTAGGAATAACATTTTGAAAGGATATTTTTATGCTTTTATTCTATGTATATAAAATTTCATTGAGATAAAAATATAATACGCTGTACGTAAATAATATAATGTAAACTAAGAAACTGTCTAATATATTTTAATATATGAGGTCTAGACTAAAGGATATATAACCTGTATAATGTTAGAGAGTAAAAAGAAACATACCAAACTCACACATGACTTACTAAGAGTTAAAGTAATTTTTTTTATATGTATAGATTCAGGAAATTTTAGTTTGAGATACAAAATAGCAGTAAGCCTCTACTTGATTCTAATAGAATAATTTAAACTCTAAAGAAAAATGGTAAATTTATGTATTGAAAAAAGTTTTCAAAATAGAATTTTTCGAAAATCAGCTTAGCAGCTGTAATGGTGGTTGTGGCGATTAATTCTTTTTAAGGCGTAATTTGATTCAAAGCATCGGTCTTCCTTTAACTTTTTACAAAACGCAATTACTAAACATAAAATACTGTTCGCTCACGCTTCAACACTTTGCATATTTACATTAACAACTACCAAAATGAAGATGGACTGGAAAAGTGTGAAATCGATGGGCAGTAAAATCATTTTATATATGTAATAAACTCTTATTAAAAAAATGAAGTAACTAAACCATAAAATAAATTCATAAACATACTAAAATTTTTAGAATATTGGAATTTGCATAACTTAAAGGGACTTAGTAGCCTAAAAATCACAAACCTATCGTTTTTTTTTATTTTCATTTAATCTTATTCTTTGCATTATTATCTTTCGATTGATATATCACTTGTGCATGTCGGAAAGTTAGAAGTTGACTAAAACTTCATTTGAAAACAAATTAGGCAATTCAGCCACACCCCCTTTTAGAAAAAAAAAAAAGCTAAAAAAATGCTTTATGATAAAAAAAAAAAAAAAATCCTATTTTAGAAATAGAAATAATAACTATAAAAAAGAATGTGTAGTATTAAAAGCAGAATATTTCCGAGGCAATACAATAATGTAATTTTTCTTCCTTGTGAAATGTGTGCATGTAAAATTTTTAAATTAAGGCATTTTATATTAATAATTTTATAATTTCAGTTCTTCTTCCTGATATATTGTTCATACAAATGTAATACTTTAATATTATAAGAAGAAAAACAGCTAAAATTTCTGTCATGACAGAAAAAAAAATTTTTTAACATTTTTCTTGAATTTTCATGGGCAATTAGTACTCTCTAAAAGTTGATCATTTATAAAAATGTGTGGGTTGAAAAATATGAAAATGCAATTATTTTAAAGAAAAACGTATAACTAATATCTTAAAGTGGTATTTTAAGTTTAATTAAGCTTATAATAATTATTTTTTTCAGAATTATAAACTTTAAACCTGTTTTTCTCAGTTTGTGTTTTTCGAAACCTTAGTGCATTCAAAATGCTACTCCTTCGACAATTATTTATCAATCACTTCCATTTTTTTCTTCCGTGTTGAAAATAAAACATGTAATAAAATTAGGGATCCATTTTACTTTTTTTTTTAAAAAATAAAATGTAAGACATGTTGGCTTTTTCGTTGATTTTTAGCCTGTATATCAACATTTTATTTTTTTTCTAGAAAACGAATGAAGTTATTCTAAAATCGATCCCTAAAGTTGTTTAGATCATCCATAAGAGTATTATAAAAAAAATTCAGGTCAAAAAATTAATTTTTACAAAAGGAGTAGGATTTTAAAATTTTCCCAATTTTCTTCAAAAAATTAAAATTTTTAAAATTGTGTGAATAATATATGAAAATTTTCATCTGGTAGAAACATTCATTCATTTCATTGAACAGAAACATTGTATAAAATGCTAAAATATAATATTTAAATACGTAAATAAAGAAGTTTGCTCAAAGGGTGCCAAGTCCCCTTAATGATATAATACAGCATATTTTAACTAATATTCAAAATAGTTAGAAATAGTTAAGTATATTTATGTGAAGTTGAGAAATTTGAATGTATTAGAGTAATAAATAAAGGCTTTATTATAAAAAAAAGCCCTTCAGTTTCAAAACCTGGACATTATTTAAGATTTACTTCAGCTGACTTTTCATTTATTTTAATGGAACATTGGTTCAGAAGAGAGAAGGATCGAAATTCACAATCTAAAATATTTGGGAGCACAAAATGCCTTTCTTTAGAATAAAAATATAGCTTGGAAACCTTTTATCGAAAGATATATTTGTTTTGAAGAAGATAAAAAATATTTGAGTCAAGTGTTTATGTAAGCCCATTTATTTTCCCGAAATCAAATTTCATTTTTATTGTCATTCTAGACAACTCAAATCATACGTTGTAATAAATTTTAAAGAACAAAGTTTCGTATGAATCTTGTGTTTTCTTTAAGTATCGAATAATGTTCTCTGCTGAATAATCTCTTATATTCAATTTAGCCTGCCTTTATCTAAAATCAAAAGAATTTTTAACTTATGACCTCTATTGTGAATACTGAATGGTCATCCAAGCCTTTAATTTTTTTAACAATATCTAAAATGAATTCTGAGCATCAAAAGCTTACAAAAGAGTGTAATCTTAAAGCAGAATATAATTAATTACAAATGAAACATAAGAATTTAGTGTTTATTTTCCTTAGATAAATTTTGATAAAGCAACCAGTTTTGAAACTATTAATTAGTTTATATTTACGAATATTTTTATTATAAAGTGTTCCCATATTTTCATTCAACTTTGACAAAGAAAAGTTCTTTCATATTTACAGTTCAAAATTATTAAATCCAGAACTTGATAGATTTCTTGAATATTTTTTATTATTTAATAAAATTTTAAAACTAAGTGTTGAAAGTGCTTTTTCTGAATTCTATACATTAGGGGTGTCAAACTCGCGCCCCCGCAGGCCGTATGAGGTCTGCAATGGACTTTTTTGTGGCCCGCCTAATATACCCAAAGATTATGCAATAATGCATAATCTTTGCAACATGAGAATAAATCTTTATATATAATACTGCATCGTATGAAAAATACGCAGAAAAAAAATTCAAATATCTGAATTGAATTTGAAACAAGATTTTAAGATTATATAATTCTTCGGAAGGCAAATTTTGTTGGTTTTCTTCGATTTTCTGAATAAATATGTCCAGTCATATGCAAATGGCCATCCATATGCAATGCGACTCAAATTTGAAGGAAAAATTCATTGAAGTTGGTGTGCCTGAATTTTGCAAATATTTACCATCCACGGTTTGAAAATACTCAAAAATTTTCATATGAAATTATTTCCTTGTCTGGAAGTACTTATCAGTGCGAGCAATTATTTTCAGTTATGAAAGAAAATAAGTCTCCTATTAGAAAACGTAGTAACCCCTTTCAGGTTCATTTTATTTCGGGATATGGGTAAAAAAATGTCAATTTTTATGCCTATTTTCATACATACATAGCTTTTTAAACATAATACCATCATTCGCATACAAATTTTCTAAAATTAAATAAATGAGTGATTTACCTGTATAATTTGGCTTTCTGTATGGCAGAAATCATTAGACTTTTGAGTCAATTCGCACTAACTATAAATATAAAGCTTACAATACCTAGTTTTTATCTTGAAGTAATAATTTTATTTACATCTTTTGCATTTACATAAATTATAATGAAATTATTAATCAAAATTTGATCGTGTATGATATATGTGAAAACACGGTATTACACGTAACCCAAATCACAATCTGGATAGTAGAATCTTGTTCACTTCTTACCTGCTTCCCTTCACTGTCTCTGTTTGCGCAACAAATAAATATACACTGTCTGTTGCATTGATTTTCTACTCTGTTGGGAAATTTGAAATAAAGTGTCTTTTAAACAAGCGTTAAGGGAGTGTGCTCAGCAGAAAAACGTCCTCTATTTTTAGAAAATTCCACCGAGTTGTACTTTTAATTTTTCGAAACCATAAAAAGCACATGTGAAATAATTCGTGAAAGACATATTGCACAGTGCAAATTTTTACAATGCCCGAGCTACACTCGGGATAAGCCAGGATGTCCCGCTTCACCTGCCCGAGATCAGCTAGGGGAAAACCGGGAAGGAGTTAATGACGCTCACCTTGGATCAGTTTTGAAAGTAATCATGGTGAACAAGATTTCTCTCGAAATAGGAAAGTTTGTAGCAGGGAAGAGATGTCAAGTGTCACGACGTAAACATTAAATTTTTTATGGTCGTTTATATGTGTTTATTATAAAGTATTTTTCGAAATAACCCTCCATTTCTATGAAAATGGATTTTTTTCCCCGGTCCACCAAACGTTAAACCTTGTTTCTTGCCCCAAGTTAGCCTTTGAGTTTGACACCCTTGATGTATAACATCAAGGTAAAGCGAAATCAATACCAAATAAAATATAGCTTATTTTGTAAGATGAATTAATTTACAAAAAACAAATAAAGCTTTCTTTAAAAGAAGCAACATACTATGTAGTTTCATCATTGGTACTTCTGGTGAACCGGTTCAATGAAAATACGATTTCAGCAAGGAACTCCGGTAACAATATTTCCTACCTGCAGTTCCTTAAAAGGGAAACTTCTGCTTAAATTAGAATCTCACTGTTTGGGAAAAGAGATTTTCTCGAATAATCCTACATTTCATTAGACCATGTCCTTAGAGATTCACCAATCTGATCCTTTTCGTGTATGAAATGCAAAATTTCACAACTACTGAGCTAAATAATTCAAATGCCTAAGTTAATTGATTTTCGTACTTAATTTACTTCTATTCGATATCGTAGAGATGTCAATGGTTGAAACTTTCAGACGGTAACACAATGGTCAAATAATAAGTGGAACTTAACATAAATATATAGTAACACACTGTACTAATATAAAATATACGCACTTGTTAATGAACGCTTAATTTTTCAAAACTCCTTCAAAATAACTATTTAATGACATAAATTAAATGAACCTTATGACTTTTCTCTTAATTTTCATTTTGTCTGGTAGCTCTGGAAAAAACAGCAAAGCCAGTTTATCTATTTTAAAACAAGCTTCTACGTATAATATGTATTTCCGTAATTTCAGTAATTATAAAACAGTATACCATCATACCTTCAGCTCAATAAGACTATATGCATTTTTCAGGAGAAACAAGAATGCAATACTTTAAACACAACAAAATATATTTCATGAATCTTCGTAATGTTTTATTTCATTTTTCTTAATGTTAAGTTTTCATTCTAATTTTTATAATTCTTGTGCATTTTAATCAAGTATGATAATTTAAAAATTATTAAAGAATTAACATATATTAAATTTTTCTCATATGACTTATTGACTAACTTTTAAGAGATAGAGAAGTTTTAAAGTTATTCACATACATATATAATAAGGATAATTTTTACTATTGTACACTAAAATTTTACACTTTCCATTCTTTAAAAATAATCATATAGTTTGTAATTTATAAGAAATGAGTATATAATCCATAAAAATACATTAAGCTCAGAAAGTTTCCAAAAGCATTGTGTTAATATGTCAGTAAATTTGAAAAAAGGTCGACTAAGAGTTATTTGAGAATTTCTTAAATTTTTGCAAACCAGAAGTTGTTTTCATTTTGTGTTTCTTACAGTATTTTCAATTTTGATCCCAAAAATTGAGAAAATATAATTTTTTATAAATGAATAAACTATCCATTTACAAACCATTACTATTCCATTTGTTATATTAGTAAAATCTAAGAAAAACTTGCTTAAATTTCAGAAAATGAATATCAAATTTGAAAATTTGACAACATTAATGAAATTTAAATAAACTACTGTTTATATTTTAAAAATTTAACTATCCCTATAAATATAAACCCTTCCACTAACTATAACTTTATTTGCAAACTATAGCTATCCCCCTATACGTATAAGTCCCATTCCTATAACTATTTTTATAAACTATACCTTTCCCTTCAAAACTAGATACATCAAAAGGCCTGAGACATATAGCTTTAAGTTATAAGATGAATGTATTTGAATTCAGACAAAAGCTAGATCCAAGTGCACGAGGCAAAATAATGCTATTTTTTAAACATTTTTGGAGTAACAACTGAAAAAGTTTTTATTTTTCGAAACATCATTGACGAAATAAATCAAACATGAAGCTTTCAAATCTCGCTTTTACAAGTAAATTTTTCAAATTCATACTTTGACCCATTTTTTTCACATCTCCTAATCAATTTGACTGTCTTGGAGAAATATATATGAAGATTATTTATCGTACTAATTTTAAGTATGGAATTTAAATTCAAAATTATAAGAATGTAAGAACTTTTTTCAATTTAAAAATGCAAATTATTTAGCATATTCTTTGAGCTGGAGGCACTAAACTTTAACATGCTTCTGAATCCAATTTAATGTCAATTTTAAGGAAGCGGTTGAGAGCAGCATTTTCATTTTCTCATTGTTAGTCCCTTACTTTTAATATGACTTCACCACACATTTTTATAATGCTCCTATTCAAATTATAATTTAAAATTTCAGTAAGTTTTCTTTCAATTTGAATTGTTATGGAAATTCATCACTATGAAATGTTAATTTTTTCATAGATTCTCGAAATTAATAACTTAAAAATCCAATCTCTTCTTCGAGGATTATGATGAATTCTAATAAAGGAAACACATTCATAAAATGTAATGTCTTATTCCGAGATTTCTTTTCGAATAGAAAAGTCCCTGAGGGGGAGGGGATAAATATATTCATATCTTCGCCTCGTATTTCTTATTTCTTACATATACCCAAACAGATTGATTAAAATATAAATATATTTATCAATCACGAAAATAAATATCTGTTTTTTAAACTCAAAAACCTATTCAAATGCAAAAAGTATTCCACTTCCTAAAGAATTGATTAATGGTATTCCATGTTTTCGAAATAAATTTACATTTCTCAACTAAAATAGTGTTTTTTGTGTTTGAATGGTGTTTTTTTTTTTAAAAAAATGTATACAAGATTCTAAACATTTTATTCTGGCTTCTTTTGATGGTAGTTGAGAGAGGTAGAAAAGAACTCTGCATTTATCCCCCCATTGAGATTTACATCTAAAAACCCATCTCGAAGGAAACCATCCCCTACAGGGTTTTAAAATGAGTGTTTTGTAACCATTTGGCTGGTTTTTAATTTCAAACACTAACAATTAACTTTTCCTAAAATTATCTTAAGCGGGAACATTTGAAGCTACAAAGAAATGCAGAAATATTAGAAGCCTCCACTGGATGAACGCTAATTAAATCCAAACAAACACAACAGGCTTTCGTTCCAGATATTGGTTGCGTGCCTAAGAGATTTGAATAATCAATGCATTCAGTAAATAGATAAGATAGAATGATTTTTTTCTAAGCTACCTTCCGTAGATTCTTTAATTACATTAAGAAAATACGCTTCTAAAGTAAATAAGATATTATAGCAAAGAATAACAAGAACTAAATTAAAAACCGAAATCTTTCCCTATATTGTATTAAGTCCTCAGTTTATAAATTCTTATTTTATCTACTTGGTAAATTGTTATTTCTTTAATTCTGGACCTTTTGTAGAAATTAATTAATCATTTTTTCATTAGACATTATAGTTTAAAAATATATGAAAGGAATATATGCTTTGACAAAAAGGCTCGGTGGGTAATTTTATCAATTCATAGGCTTTAGTTTAAAAAATGATTCCCATTAGATTTCAGATTTCCCTTTATTAAAAAATGGGGAGACTTTTCTTAAAATTCATGGTTTATTACCAAAAATTAAATATTCGAATAAACATTTTACGAAGTGCAGAGGTAAGGAAACTTTATTAACTAATACATCGTAATGAATATGTGCAGTTAAAAATGACTCTTAAGTTTTATAGGCCTCTTTGTAAAAAAAAAAAAAAAAAAAAAAAACTACTTGCCTTAAAATCTGACGTATAACACGCACTTATACATTCAAGCTGATTTTTTTTTTATTTTTAGATACATTCGCCGTATAACGTGCACTCACTTTTTTATGAAGAAATCTGAAATGTAGGTGTGCAATGCTCGTATGTTTTGAAATAATTTATTTGAGGTATTATCGTAGGCTTTTGAAAAAATAGTATTCTTCTAGAACTGCAACTCTTTGTGTTCATATGGTACGGAATTTCTTTTAAACAAGCAGTATTTTGATAAATGTAGGTGTCTAGTTTTTTCTTATGCTGATCTCTTTTTTTTTCTTTAAAGCTATTATTTTTATATCCGGCGTATAACGTGCGACCGTAAAATTGGATCACATTTTTTGTGTTTAAAGTGCGCGTTATACGCCGGGTTATACGGTAACAAATATCTTGCATTTCATGCACTGTTACATTCTTTTGCAAATTGTCTGCTTATGTATTTCTCAGAAAATAATTAATATTTATAAAGAACATCTGCCTTAATAGTATTATGTAAGAAATCTGTCTCTCATCGCTTATACTATGTACTGTTTCACTTATTTATTTATATGTCCACCGTGAATGCTTTAAAATTCTAAAGATAAAACAATTTATAAGAGTGATTTTCACATGTAGAAAGAATCGTTGCGCTAGATAGGAGCCATGATAATTGCTAAGTGAGCACACGTAATGTTGAACATAAATATAAGTCTGCATTTCATTTTTTCGTCAAAACAGAATGTAGATAATCGTAGTGTATTACTGGAATTTTTAACTGCTATGCCACGTGGTTCGTAGTTATCAGAACGAGAAAAAGATTTAATTGAAGTTTATAATGACTGTGGAAATGGAGTTAGAGAAATCTCGCGTAAAATAAAGCTATCTCATAACATTGTTGAAAATTTTCCTCGGAATAAGATAACATATGAAACAAATATTCAGAATGTTTGTCTGTATATTCTTCGAAAGATAATCTTTGAATTTTTGAACAGCCTCTGCGTTATCCATGATCCAAATAAAAAAGCAATGTGATCTAAGAGTATCCTCGGAAGCTGTTAAATTTTCTGTACAATTCATTTCATACGATATTAGAGAAAGATTAAAAGCGTCACCAAGCCACAAAAATGGAAGACTACTCAAAAAAAAAAATACGCAAACAAGCTGGAATAAATTAAGTTGTATGTTTTTCTCTCCATTTGCTGTATTTTTTCATATACTTTTGACTGCTTGAGGTATCCGACTACGTTCGGAATCGTGATTTTTCAAACGCGTACAAGCAAATATTTTTTTTTAATATTTAGGGTCACTTAAATTAGAATTACCATATGAAAAGTTTTTAAGAATATTATTACAATTAAAAAGTATTTAAATGCAATATTTTAGCAAAAAATAAACAGAATTATTTATTTTCCAAATATTCTTCTTTTACGGAAACTGCTTCTATAATAATAATATTTTGTCTACATATAACTCTGTACCGAGCCTGAACCAGGATTTTTGAAATATACAATTTAAAAATGGACTTATCCATATTTTAATACATCAGAGTGGAGATATTTTAACATAAAGACACTGATAATTATCTCAATTGGTGGTAACTCTGAAAATAATGTGAAATTTTCAAAAGTCGTAGTTCAGGCCCTCTGGAGAAGTCTTAGCAATATTCAAACAAAATATTGTTATTATAGACGCATTTTTCATAAGAGGAGAATGTTTTGAAAAAAAGGTAATTCTAAGTTCATTTTTTTGCCAAAATATTGCATTTAAATAATTTTTTTACAGTAACAATGTTCTTAAAACAACTTTATACATGTATTCTAATCTAAGTGGCATTAAATATTAAAATAATTCGTTTCTACGCTTTTGCAAAATCATGGTTCCGAATGTAGTCGGATACCTTAAGCAATTTTTTTTGATATTGTACACTGTTTTCAATGATGAAAAACATTTAATGTGAATGATCCAGGCGAATTTAATTCGTGCTGTCATGATTTGAGAAAGGCAGAAAAATATTTTCTAAAGAGAAACTTTGGAGGAGGAAGTTGTAAGGTCTGAAAAGCTTTTACTACTTGTGGAACTTCTTCTCTGGTATCTGCTTCATGTAAAATGAATAGTTTGGCAAGCCAATATATGCACAAACAAAAACTTTTACTTTATTTGCGAAGATTTTGTCTGAATCACCGAACATTTCAGCAAGATAATGCTTTTATTCATTGCAATGGCAGCACCAAACAGAAGCCACCTGCTTACAAAATTAGTTTACTGGATTGTTCAGCTTGTTTCCCAGACCTTAACTCCATTAATAATACTTTGGGACTCCTAGTTCACGTTCACCTATATACAAAAAAAACTTAAGAACTTCTCTATTTCTGAACTAAAAGAAGCTATTGTATATGCATGGAACAATTTAGATAAATCTATTCTGGAAAATCTAATAGAAATTCTAGTGTCATTCATAAAAATAGTAGTCCTGTATAATATTCATCTGCAAAATAGGGCATCTTTTTAAATTTTTGCGATTTTAGAGTTATCTTTGATTTTATAATTGTTTAGTATCGACACAAATACTCACCGCATGTAACAAAATGGTTTCTAAATAGTTTTAGGGGAAATATAGGAAAATTATTCATATATATATATATATATAGCGTTCTGAATGAAATATACTTTTTAGAATATTCGAGTAGTTTTTATTAAAATATTTCCTTTCAAGCTTTATTAAAAATTATTTTTAATTGAGGCTTCTCGGTCAAGAGATGTGGATGATACTTGAGCTCTGGTACACTCTCCTCAAACTACCATACCAAGCCAACAGGATGACTTTGATAGATTTAACGAGCATCAGCCACTCTATACGGTGGGTCTTCAATGGCACTAGGACTCAAACCCTTGATGTGACAACACCGACCACGAGTTCACGACCATGACCATGACCGCTTCGGCTAGAAGAACAGTTGGAGTATAGACAGCTTGACACTTGATTTAAATCGATACGAGGGATGATTTTGAACAGGGTTAAAGGTTATTTTTGGTCAAGTTAAGAGAATGACCGAGCTGATACCTCATTCTCAGGAACTTCTCTTAACTCCATGGAGAAGTCTCCATTACTCTGTACGAGAGTCTGATGGAATCTGAACTCTAACTCAGGATTCGATTCAAGTATCATTGACTAGAAGCTAAGGAATATGACCACTGGATTACAGCGGCTCTAATAAAAATGAAATGGTTTCTTGGTCCAACAACGAGTTACCTTAATAAAAACACAAAGGAAACAGTAGCATATTTAAATTAAGAACGTCCCTTACAGATTTTATTATAAAATGAAGGTAAGTAATGTCATCTTTTTCGACCCTGATGATTTAAAAAATTTTAATTAGAAAGCATTAAAAAGAGATGTCTTTCCAAATTTCATAGGGAATTACTGTAATACGTTGAAACATTGAGGATAAATTTTTAATAAAATATTTTCCATCCAAGGAAAAATTTTAATCAACTTCTTAATTATTTGAAGGTTTTCCTATTTTCCAAAAATAAAAGATTTTGTAAACATCTCAGATCAAGTTAAGAAAATTGAGTAGCAGCGGCAAGAATATTAATTGAATTTAACGGAAGGTTCATTTAAATAATTGATAAACCTATGTGCACACATACATTTTTCACCAAGTGCTTTCTATTATGTTGAAGTATCTTTATTGTTTAGTTCCTGAGCTTCAAACATGTGGAAAATAAGACAAATATGTTCTCTAATGGTACATTATGTATAATTGCTAAATGGGTAACAATTTATTTTCTTGGCTCTAGTGGGAAAAATAAAAAAAGAGTACATTTCAGAGATGTAGCAGTAAACATCGTGCATTTTTAATACAACATAAATTAAATGATTTTCAAATATCAATGTTCCTCGAAAATTATATTGCTTTACTTTGCAGTAAAATAGGACAAACAAATGCAGGTATCTATATGTATATGAATATAAATACATATTTTTCAAATAAACATAAATACGAGCCTAAAAATGAATTCTAAGTACATTAATGAACTTTTATTTCGTAAAGTTAGTTAGTGTAAAGTAATTACACTTAATAATGGAAATTGCTTAAATAAAAAAAAAATTTCGATATAATTGATTACATACATCAAAATTGGAAATTTGGAAAAAGCATAAAATTATAAGTTATACATAAATTTTAATTAACGTTTATTGAATCTTTCAGTTTCCTTTTTTTAAAAAAAGCATGTCATTATTAACTACAATATGTATCACGTAAACTGGGAATTTAGTTTTTAAAACAGAGAAATTGTTTATTTAGATGTGTGTGCAATATATCTGGATAAATTATATTTAATTAGGTAAGTATGAAAACGCTTACAACGAAAGAAACATTGAGCTTAACTTTTTTATCGTTTAGTCCTTGAATGTACTATTTTTAAAAATAGGTATAATTTAATAAAAAAAAATCCCTATTCAATTTTTTTTTTTGCATTCTGTAAAAGAACGTAATTATGCACACAGTACCAGCAATAAAATCCTCTTTCCTTGACGAAGGCTCAAAATTACGAAGTCCACGCCAACTGCCATATTGTTTCAAGTGTTTATTAACGTCCTTCTATATAGTAAACGTGGCCGAGGGTAGCCTAGCGGTTATAGCATCGGACTCCAGACCAGAGTTCGAAGCCGGATGCCATCAAATACACTCCGAGTACAAGCAGAGTACGTGCTCGTTAAATCAGTGGGTGCGAAAGTCTTGGAAGCAGTCGCAGCAGAAACCACGGGTGCAGGGGTCTGGAGAATATTTCCCTCCTCTCCAGTTCCATGCCTAAATCGTGGAGGTGGAGATAGGAGGTGTCGCCATCTATCGTGTAGAAGTCCAACTTGTCTCAGGCTCTGGCAGCTTTCATTCTTTCCCTTCGGGAAGGACACGACAACATATAATACCACGAAGGCTACTAGCAACCGACCTCTAAACATTGAATCTCGGTCAAGTGACAAAGACAGCACCTGAACTGGCAAACCTTCTCAAAACTACCTCACCATGCCATCGAGAGGACTTTAAATTTTGACATCCAATAGCCCCTCTACACGGCAGTTCTTCATGTTGCTTCAAAGTGCGGCACTAGTAAACAATCAGTCAATAAATAATACTAGTATGTGTTATAGTATACAACTCATAATACGATACATATGAACAATTGATTGAAGCTGGGGCGTTATGTATTGAAAATTCTTATACGTTCCGTAACAGATTTCTTGAAATATTTTTCTCCTTTATTTTCATTCTTATACTTTTGTATCAGTCAGGACAGAAAATAATTCAGTGAAATTTATAATTTAATAAATAAATAGAGTTTTATTGCTGTTATTAGGTTGCCAAGTATGAAATGGAGCAAAGTTCATGTTATTTATTTCAATTGTACATAACCTCATTTAGACGCCGTATTTTGGTATACCTTAAAATTCGGCGCATAACGCGCACCCATACTTTCAAGCTGCCTTTTTTGGTTTTTAGGTACATTTGCCGTATAACGCGTATCCCATTTTTACGATGAAATCTGAAATATTAATGTAGAATGCTCTTGTGTTTTGGAGCCATTTATTCGATTTCTTTTAAATAAACAGTATTTCGATATGTGTAAAAATAAATTTTTTTTTATGCTCATTTATTTTGTTATTTTTAAGGTTATCGTTTTCATACCCGGCGCATAACGCGCACCCATACTTTCAAGCTGCCTTTTTTAGTTTTTAGGTACATTTGCCGTATAACGCGCATCCCATTTTTACGAAGAAATCTGAAATATTAATGTAGAATGCTCTTGTGTTTTTTGGAGCCATTTATTCGATTTCTTTTAAATAAACAATATTTCGATATGTGTAAAAATGAATTTTTTTTTATGCTCATTTCTTTTGTTATTTTTAAGGTTATCGTTTTCATACCCGGCGTATAACGCTGACCCTTAAATTTAGATCTTACTTTTTTGTGTTAAAAGTGTGCGTTATACGCCGGATTTTACGGTAATTTGTTTTTGCGTGTGAAAGGTACATCCTTTCCTCCTTTTAACGCATATTTCAGTTTGAAAAAAATATTAACAGATCATCTTAAAATCTTGGTTTTTATTGTAGAAAAAGATCGAATTCAATTATGTGCCTTTTTTTGCTCCATTTCATACTTGACAACCTAATACTATTGTCCTTAGTATTATTCCTTATTAATTATCTATATCCTGTCAAAAATATCTTTTTAACTCTATAACACCTCTCTCCAAGCTGAGGATAACTTAAGTGTGTGTTACTTACTTTCCTGTACAAATAATCCTTAATTAGAAATTAATTGTAAAATTTTACTTACTGTAAAATAATTATATAGTTAAACAATTCAATATTCTCCAATTTGAAACTGATTATTTATAAATTAATTATCAACGTCAGAACTTTGAATTATTATGAATCGTTTAGAAAAGAATATCAATTTTTGTTTCGGTCAAAATACCTGTTTAAGCAAACAATGGTTATAAAAGGGGATCAATTAATCTTTTATTTACAACTCTGTTTACATAGTGGTGAGTTTTTGAAACACAGTTTACTTAAATGTCAAGAGCTGTGTTAGATAAATAAGTAAATATTTGAAAGTCTGTGATGATCAAATTGAGTCCTAAATGCATGTTCTGATTCCACTAAAGTTTGTCGTGCAAAATAATAAGGGCTATTGTACGCTGAATTAAAATAGAACTCAAAAGCCTCACTTAGAGTAGTGTGAAAATAGGAAGAGAGGCTCTCTCCAGAGTTCATCTCATCACTTAACAAAGGTTAAAATAAAGATGCCCCTTATATAGCTCTAGACAGTTGTTTGCTTAAATCAATTTAAAATACCTTATTAGGGAATGATTCTTGTTTCAATTTTTCGAAAATGCTTAAAGAAATATATATTAACTATTTAATATTTTACGGAGCTTTCTTTTGATAAATCCGAGAAAAATATATGTTATACATTTTTATTAGCATGAAGGATGTGATCTTAAGTAATTGTACCTAAGAATCCGTCAGTTGTAAAAACTCAAGTTAATAGAAAAACTGATCATGAATATTAATTGTCGGTATAATCAGCAGACAAATACAACAGAAGATTAGTCATTTTTTATAATTAACAATAATTACTTTTTATTTAATTTCATTATTTTTGGTTATATATGCTTCCTATATTATTCTTTTATCTTAATCGTTGGACATTTTGAGATAAGTAGTATTTTTTTAAAAAATTTAGGGAACCTAAGTAACCTCAAACGTACTACAAATGAGAAAAAAATCATGTAGTTCGTTATTTCCCGTAACAATTACACTGAACATGAAATGTTATACCATTGCCAAAATGTGAGTCTTAGATTTATTCAGATTTCGTCTAAATTTAGCTTAAAACAATTAAATTCTGACATTTTTTTCATATTTATGCATGAATTTAAATATAACAGAAGTATATATTCAGATATTAATTGCAGAATATAGGAAATAATTTCTGAATAGGAATTGATTAACTATAACATGAAAACCACATTATTGATAATACAAGTTATTATTTATCATGATAACCTTTGCCATACCAATTTAATAATGATAGTTATAAATAGTCACGTATCAATATCTTCTCAAATTACCATTAGAAAAATAAGCAGAAGTATTTGAAAATTGTATGAAATTAAAGAGAATATTTTTAAGGTATCCGACTACGTTTGGAACCATGATTTTAAAAAAGCGCATGCATGGATAATTTTCATGATATTTAGTGTCACTCAGATTAGAATACATGCATAAAATTGTTTTAAGGACATTTTGATAAAAAAAATATTTAAATATAATATTTTGGCAAAAAAAAAAAACAATTAACTTAGAATAATATTTTTTCCAAATGTTCTCCTTTTGTGAAAAATGGTTCTATTATAATAATATTTTGCCTGTATATAGCTCAGACCTCTCTACAGAGAGACTCAATTAGAATTTTTGAAAGATTCACATTATTTTCAGTTATCACCAATTGAAATAATTATTCGCGTTTTTTTCTTAAAATTGCTCCCCTCTGTTGTCGTAAAATATGAATAAACACACTTCTAAGTTATATATTTCAAAAATTCTAGTTGAGCCTCTAAACAGAGGTCTGAGCTATTATACAGGCAAAATATTATTCTAATAGAAGCATTTTTCACAAAAAGAGAACATTTGGAAAAAAGGTTATTCTAAGTTAATTTTTTGCCAAAATATTGTATTTAAATAGATTTTTTTGTCAAAATGTCCTTAAAACATTTTTATGCATATATTCTAATCTAAGTGACACTAAATATCATGAAAATTATCCATTTATGCGCTTTTGAAAATCACGATTCCGAACGCGTAGTCGGATACCTTAAAATACTGTTATTTACATTAACTAATTAACTCTGGCGCCCCCGCTTGAGAGCTTGCAACTATGTGTATCGCGGAAATTGAGCGACAGCGAGTATACTCGCCAATCACAGAGTAAGTGTCACTGTTAAAATATTGGATAAAAAAGATGGGTTTATTTATAAAATTTCTAATTTTAATACTAATACTTATTTATTTGGTTAGCATAAATATGTAATACATACATATTACTCGAAAAACTCTAGAAAAAGTTAAATACGATTACATATAAAGGTAAGAGTTTAAATTTCTCCTATGGAGTGGTATCACCAAAACAGGGTTCTATACATAATGGGATGTTGCAAATGGATTTTAATGAGCAAAAAATTCGTTATGTTAACTTAAACGCTGTTTCAGCCGGTGCATAAGGTGACGAAGGAGCTCAGCTTAAATTTTCCACATTTTTTTATTTATTTCTTTTACTCCGGCCTGGCCACAAAATATACAGAGTGTTTTTTTTCCAGGTATAGAAGATTAAGTTGGCATTACTTTCCAAGATGGTGACCGATTTAACAGCTGTCAAGTGATTTATTCTCAGTTTCGTTTGGCAATTCATCATCAATAGACTCACGCCTGAACAACGCTTTCAAATTGTGCAATTTTATTTCGAAAATAATGGTCGATTTTCATAAGCGAATTTTGTTTGGCGATGAAGCGCACTTCTGGTTGAATGGCTACGTCAACAAACAAAACTGCCGCATTTGGAGTGAAGCTAATCCACAAGAGTATGTCGAAACACCGTTACATCCAGAAAAACTGACTGTTTGGTTCGCTTTATGGGCTGGTGGAATCCTTCTTCAAAAACGATGAAGGCCACAACGTTACAGTCAATGATGATCGGTATAGAGCCATGATTACTAACTTTTCATTCCTGAATTGAACAATTATGATGTCCAGGAGCTGTGGTTCCAACAAGACGGCGTAACATGTTACACAGCTCGTGCCACAATCGATTTATTGAACGACACGTTTGGTGACCGCCTAATTTCACGTTTTGGACCTGTAAATTGGCCTCCAAGATCTTGTGATTTAACACCGCTAGACTATTTTCTGTGGGGCTATGTAAAGTCATTGGTCTATGTGGATAAGCCACAAACGCTTGACCATTTGGAAGACAACATTCGCCGTGTTATATACGGCCACAAATGTTGGAAAAAGTCATCGAAAATTGGACGTCCAGATTGGACTACATCCGAGCCAGCCGTGGCAGTCCTATGCCAGAAATCATATTTAAAATGTAATGCCACAAGATTATCTTTCGAATAAAAAAAATTCATGCCAATCGAATAATACATCGTTGTTTTATTGCAATTTAAAGTTCTATACCTCTAAAAAAAACACCCTTTACTAAACGTCTTAAAATTTGAGAATATGTTTTGTTTTTCTCAAAAATTGCAATTTAAATAGCAAATGGTCACTACTTTGTACGCATGACAAGTATACTCATCAGGACACAAAATCATGTGACTTCTCCATGACGAGTATACTCGTCAATCACAGTTAACTAGTTAAACATGCATGCATAATTTCTTTGTTTGGCTTATAGAAATATCTTGAAAATTCTAGAAAATTCATTTAAACAAAACCTTCTAGACAAAAATATGTAGTATATAGAGATTGCTTAAAAATAAATTAAATATAATTTTGAATTTTTGCTCCTTTCAGATAACTAAATATTTAAGTTAGGATAAATTTTTCTTAACCATTAAAACAGATCTATCATTTCGAAAGCAAGTGGAAATCAAACAGGCTTAAATTTTCAATTAAATATAACATACACCATTAAATATACGCTCCGAGTTTAAAGCAATTCCATTTAAAGATAGTCTGAAGCGAAAATGTCTCGAGATCGGATGTTAAAGCACATGAATTATGAAGATGACACTGCACCTAGTTTATTGGCCAGGGAGCGAAAGCAGCGTTGTCGGAAATCGAGATTGCTTGCTACACCATTGATTATTTATGAATATCTTCCGGAAAAATTCAAATGGAAAGGAATTCCCTGGATGTGAAGTATATAACAAATGAAAGGATTCACTTTGTAAGACAAGGGATTTGAAATTGCCAACGTTGATAAGTATTATGAAACGTTGTATGTTACTGGAGCTAGTAGATAAAAAACTTATTACACGCTCCGGGAAAGTTTTTGATCAGAATTATCATTCAGCCATCGGCGAAGGATATTTTTTGCATGTTCTATAAAAAGAAAGGATCTCGTGTGGTATCTTTCTATCATTAACGAGAATGTATTTTTTTATGAATAGGAAGTATTGTATTTCGGTAAAATTACAGAGAAATCGTTAAAAGGCTTTAAAAGAAATTTCTGCTTCTTTTTTGATGAATGAAAATGATATATGTGTTGTTTTTTTCTGATTGTAATTCTTCCGTGAAAAATTGTAATCTATATTTAGAAAATAGTATTTATTTCGGAATAAAATATAAAAAGAAAAGAAAAAACAAAAATAAGGGAATACTTTAGGTGGTAAAAAATATATATACGAAATATACGAATAGAATAAAATATATGAGTAAAATCAACTTTGTGAACTATAAAGCAACACGGGGCTACAGGCGATGAACCTCGTAATTTTGAGACTCGTTCAAGAGACGAGAATAAGATACCTGAGCTGGCACCTCCCTCTTCTAACTACTATGCCAACGGGAGGATATTGAGCCTCGACAAATTTAACGTATAGCGTATATAGGCCCCTTCAATATGGTGAGTCTTCAATGGCACCAGGACTTGAACTCGTGACACTCCGGCCACGAATTCGTGACCATAACCACTAAGCCACCGTGTGTGTGTCAACATAATAAAAAACGAATTACATGCATTTGGTATAGTGGTTAATGACATTGGCTGCTGTGCCGTAGGGCCTGGGAATCCTAGAGAAGGCACGGATGTTTGTAAATAAATATATAGTACCTGTGTGACAGAGGGCCGTTGAGCCGCAAGTCCTCTCGCGAGGTTGGTAGAAGGAGAAGCCCCTGACAAACCCCAGGATGTTCTTCCACAAAATTTGGGGTGGAACAAAGCCAAATAGTTTTGTCACCTGTATGGTACTCAAAGCTACGGCTAACGACATGTGTAATACTAACCCTTTGCCGCAATGAATTTCGGTGGGCCTAGATTTGACACCATCAATGAAGGGGCATTAGCAACAACAGTAAAAACAAGACGAATACATACATCACGTAATAATTTTTTAAAAAAAATACGTGCAGAATTAAGTATCAGACTTAAATCCCTCTGTATGTCAGCACTGATTCTGTAGCTGCAACCAAGTAAAGCATGCTATTATCAGTCATTCACAATGTTTCCTATAGTATTCAAATTATATGTATTATTTAAAAAACCAAAATTCCACATTTCAAATAAATTATAATTAATGCAGCTAGAGCAACAACACGATATAATATTTTGTTTATTTAAGCTCAGGAAACTGAAGCAATGACACGCATATATATATTTTAATGAAAACATAACCTTTTTATTTAAATTGATTGATTTATTTTAGAAATGTGAACTAGTAAAGTTCTTCTTCTTAAATTAGTAAAAAATATATGAGTTCAAAGTCAATAAAAACTCCTAGTTACTTTAAAATGAGAGAAAATCCATGAGTAATATACACATGAAATTATAATTTCCAACAAGGACAACGTTGAATTCGTTATTGTCGTCACCAGTCGTCGGGTATGTTTGAAAAATTTATCAGGAATCATTATTGTTGAAAGAAGGAAGCAATCACGCGCCTCAGTGAATTCGTTGTGGCGATTTTAAGTCAAAGGCCTCTTCGCATTTCTAGCAAAAGTTAAGTTGCATTCAAGTGTAGACATTTCACGCTCATTTTATCCGTAATAACATATTTTACTCCTTGTCTGTAATTTAAATCACGCCTGTTTGACTTGATTTATATCAGACAAAATCTGTTCTTAAATACTGACAGCTTTATTTTGGAGTTGTCCTTTGATTTGACTGAAGTTGGAGATGTTCATTGAGAAAAAGTTGAAAAAGTAGTTTCTTAACAGAATTTTCTAGAAAAGTAGTCCTTATTTTTAACTTAAGAAAGTTATTTTCGAAAAATTTTGCCCTACACTCAAGCTTTGCACCACACTATATTTGTAATCATTGCGAATATTTTTTTAACTATACGAAGTAAGAAAATTATAATTATACGGAGAATATATTTCTGTTGAGAGATGCCTATGTGAAAACCGAATGAAATATTAACTGAAACGAAGACTCTCTCTCTCAATACATCTTTTTTCATTTAAATACTTTTAGATATAAAAGTAAAAAGAAAAATAATAATAATTTTTTCCAACCATCCCGCAAAGACTGTCTAATGATAATTTTTTTTACAAATTTTAAGGTATCCGACTACGTTCGGAAACGTGATTTTAAAAAAGTTCATAAATGGATATTTTTTTTGATATTTAGTGTCACTTAGATTACAATACATGTATAAAAATTTTTTAAGGACATTTTGCCAAAAAAAATTATTTAAATACAATATTTTGGCAAAAAAGCAACTTAGAATAACCTTTTTATCAAAATGTTCTCTTTTTATAAAAAATGCTTCTAAAATAATAATATTTTGCTTACATATAAAGTAAATACTTCTCTCCAGAGAGTTTGAACTATGACTTTTGAAAAATTCACATTATTTTCAGAGTTACAACCAATTGAAATAATTATCGGCGGTTTTTTTTTATTTTCTCCCCTCTGTTGTCGTAAAACGCATAGATAAAACTACTTCTAAGTTATATATTTCAAAAATTCTAGTTGAGCCTCTGCAGAGAGGTCTGAGCTATATACAGGCAAAATATTATTATAAAAGAAGCCTTTTTCACAAAAGGAGAATATTTTGAAAATGGATCACTCTAAGTTCATTTTTTGTCAAAATATTGTACTTAAGTAATTTTTATTATAATAATATTCTTAAAACAATTTTATATACATTTTCTATTCTAAATGACACGAAATATCATAAATATTATCTATTTATACGCTTTTGCAAAATCACGGTTCCGAACGTAGTCGGATACCTTAAAATCACACAATTCCTTACTGATCATGATAATTTTAAAGCGTACCTCAACAGATCTAATCTATGCCCTTCCAAACTTTGTGACTGTAACTTTGTTGGCGAGGAAATAGTTGAACATCTTATTCTTTTTTGTTCAAAATTAAAGAAGGAAAATGTTTTAAGGTTAAACTCTCTGCTCTTTAACATCCACTGACCTCCGAATTTTTTTTTCGCTTGTTTCAAATAAAGCTTCATTCACATTATTTTGTAACTTCATACATTTGATTTTGTAAGTTTTTCATTGCTTTAATTTTATAACCATTGTTTTGCTTACGTTGTTTCACTGTCTTGGTTTTTTATTTAAGAAAAATTGTTTAATTTTGTAATATATATTTGTGTGTGTGTGATTTTTGTTATTTATCCTTTATTTTATAGGTCTTTTTTTGTTTTTGTTTTACTTTCTTCTGTTAATCCCGTGTTATACTTGAAGTGTACGGGAATTATATTATTCCTGTTTTCAATAAAAAAAATATTTAATTAAATTTATATATGCAGTGCTAATGCAGTGCTTCTCAAACTTTCAATATTGGCGACCCAATATTAAATCGCAGTTTTCGTCACGCCCACATTCCTTACAATAACAATGTATTGAATTCAATAATATTACACTTTGACGCTAAAACTACAATACGACTTTAACCTCTCAAGAGCCAACTGCATATATAAACGTCTAGCTCAACCAAAGCGTTAATTTCCCCAGACGTATATATACGTCTTTCCGAAGTACAATCTTTTCTGTGCCCTGCTATCCATAAAATTAATCCGAAGGCTTTTAAATGCAATAAAAGGACCTTAGAAGTGTTTGCTAAGGATTTACTTATTTCAGAGGAATTTTGCTTATTTATTCCTCCCCCTTTAATACGTCACATACGCGTGCCTACGTGGAAAATGGTGACATTGGGGAGAAAATCGCGTAGCTATTTATCTGAAGTTAAGGGATTAATTATAAACCATACACAGATTCTCTTCACTTGACTTTAAATAGCAATTCACATTTGCAATCACGGTTCTTCTACGGAATGCGACTTTATAATCATACAAAAGTTAAAAAGCATTTTTTTCCCAAGAGGATTTGTAAGAATCGCGAATAGGACCTGTTACATCTATATATAGAAGGATAGATAAATATATTTGGAGTATATTGATACATATATAGCTGAATACAAACACTAAATCAATTGAAGGAAGACATTCAAATAAAATCACAATTTTTATCACTCTAATCTTTAGTTAGTATTGAATGCTAAACAATTAGCTTATAAAAAGATTTCGCTTGCTGAAATGCGCTATATAATGTTCAATTGAATGTTTTACTACTATAGATGCAATATTTTAGTCTTTTTTTAGATAACACTTTGTCTATAAATATATTTTCATATGTAAATTTAACAAATATGAATCAAAATATTCCAAACGCATGCTGAAAAGAGTTAATATTAAAAGCAAAATCGTCTTCTACACAATTACCAAGAGAAAAGAATAGAGGAGTAATTATTATTAAAGTTTTATGGACCAAACGCATATGTTTCACAGCTACACACACACGTGCGCGCGTGAGATTCTTCGAAATCCCTCTGCGAGTGTTTGATAAGATTACCTTTACATTACGTATGACAAGCGAAAGATGCAAACATATTCGCTTTACTCTGGGATCTTCATAGGAGAAAGGCGCCTATAATTCAATTAAAGATCTTTCCAGCTCTGCACCTTTGATAATATTAAATTAAAAAAAGGGGCGTCTTTGAACTCTCTTGCCATTTCGTCCAAAGACAATGAACAAGAAACAAACCAGATGTATTCTTACAAACGAAGTTAATGAATCCCAAATATTTATAGATGCTTCAATTTAGGTTCTAAAATCGAACAAAAAATTTCTAGCAAATATTCAGTTAATTACGTGTGAAAATGTTTAGTTTTTTCTATTAACAAATTTAAGATTTTCGAGTTATGTCAACTGTATCTCAAATTTAATTCTAATTTCATTTATTGTGCTTAGTAGAAAGGAATAAAAGCAGTCTAATTTTCTTCTTATTTGAAACAAAATGATAAAATGAGTTAAATTTTCAAAATTTAACTCATCAACTCAAAGTTCAAGTGAGTGAGTGAATATTAACGTCGCACTGCTAAGCTAGACGAGGGCTTTTGGCGACGGACCACGTAATTTCGAACCATGGTCAAGTGACGTGGACGACACCTGAGCTGGCACCCCTCTCCTATCTACCACACCACACCAACGGCAGGACGCTTCAGCTCTCGACAGATTTAACGTGCATCGCTGCCCTACACGACGGGTCTTTATTGGTACTGGAATCGAACTCATTACATAACTGCCATGATCCAATACCTTAACCACTGGGCTACAGCAGCCCTTACTCAAAGTTCAAAATCTCAATTTAAATTCATAGAAATGAGTTTGAGCTTTTGTTTCATATTTTTGAAGCTTTGCTTAAAATCATTCTTATTATAATTCTTTTGTATACGATTTCGATAATTAAGAGTTTGATTTTATTTCTTCCATAAAATTTTCACCTGTCGCTTTTGCAAACAAATCACCTATTATTTTCGATTTTTTTATAAGTATTTATTAAAGTTATAAAAACGAAGCAATTTTTTTCAAATACACTCATGGACAAAAAATTAGCGCACCAAAAAATAACTGTGGGATCGTAACGAAACTTGGCATGAAGGTACGAGTCGGGGAGATATGCAAATTATTAGAAATGCAGCATGATTGCGCAATACGTATAGCCGATAGAGGGCGTTCAACGTCGTTCTTCGTGTAGTATAAAACAGGTAATCAAAGCTTGTTTGAGTGTGCTGAATCGTTTGTAACGAAAGAGCTGAGGTAGACATGCCATTACACCGTTTTCGAAGATAATATGAGCAGCTGTCGCAGTTTGAGAAGGGGAGAATCATCGGCATGATGGAAGCTGGATAGTCAGCTAGGCGAGTAGTTTCTCAATTAGTCCGCTCTGATTGTGTTGTGAGGAAGTGTTGGGACCAGTGGATCCACGAGATGCCATTTACTCAAAGACCAGGCTTAGGAAGCCCTCGACAGACCAGTCCTCGAGAACACCGTCACATTGTAAGAAATGCACGCGTACAGCCAACTGCTTCATTTGCCGCCATCCAGGCACAGGTATCACCTTCACTAGGGTCCCCTGTGTCTTCTCGAGCCATACAAAGGCGCTGGCTGAAGGACATTTGGGATCGTGGCGCCCATTACCTGTTATGCCCTTGACGCCCACCCATCGAAGCCTCCGTTTGGAGTGATGCCGCGCATGGGGAAACTGGACTGCAGTGGAATGGAACCAGGTCGTCTTTAGCAACGAAACCAGATTCAATGTCAGCGGTGATAACAATCTTGTTTGTGTGTGGAGACCCCTGGTGAACGCCGTAATCCTACCTTTGCTTTACAGCGACACACCGCTCCCACAGCTGGTGTGATGGTATGTGTTGCCATTGCCTACAATACACGGTCACTCCTATTATTGATCCGTGGCACCATGACAGCCCAGCGTTATGTCCATAACATCCTGCAACCACATGTGTTGCCACTCATGCAACGGTTCCCAGGAGCCATTTTTCAACAACACAATGCTTGGTCTCACACGGCAAGGGTGTCACAAGACTGTATCAGCACTGTTACTACCCTCCCTTGGCCTGCCCGATCCCCAGATTTGCCTCCAATCAAGCATATCTGGGATCATTTGGGACCGCGAGTTGAGCATCCCACTAGTTTGAACGAACTAGGTTACAGCAAATAAGGAACGAAATGTCTCAAGGCATCATACAGAACTTGTATGCTTCAATGCCCAATTGTATCGCATCGTGTATTCGCGCTAGAGAGGGTTCAACAGGGTGTTAAATACTCCGTTCTTTTGCCTTTTTCTTTGGTTTTCTAATCATTTACGTATATCAAATTAGTCATTACGTATGTAAAGTTTCGTTTCATTTTGACGACTTCTTCTTCGTGAGCTAATTTTTTTGTCCCCATGAGTGTAAATACAAACTACATAATATATGAGTAGTCGTAAGGTTATATGATTACTTGATTTCAGGGAAAAAATGCACTGAAATACCGTTTCAAGATTTTAAAGATTCAAAAATAAAAACGATCAGAGAAAAAATTTTTGAGTTTTGCTCTACACTAATATGAATTCTTATTTTTTCCAGTATCTGTACTTTTTGGTATCATTGTTAGCTTTTATATATAGCATACCTAAAAAATCTTAACATATTTACTTGAGTACACACAACATTAAATTATAGTTATCGAAAATTGCAATTCAAATGTGCATGTGGGTAACAATTAATGCACTTACGTAATTTATATACAATACACACAACCCCACCCTCTCTCTCTCTCTCACACACACACACACACACATATATATATATATATATATATATATATATATATATATATATACATATATATACAATTCTTAAGTTCTAAAAACCTAAACTTTATTCATTTTAGTGAAATTGTATGTTCATTTAAATATCCTGCTAATGTTTGAAAAGGGCTCATTTTTGTTTTTCTAATGCTCTCTGTTTAATTTTTAAGATACTTCGCACGCATATATATATAAATATATACATATATATTTTCTTCGAAACTAATATTTTAGCTCGAACAATTGAAAAGACCTAATAGAATCGTTTCAGCGAATAAAAACTTCATATTTACACTACTTCATTTTTCATCTTTACAAGATGTATTATCATTAGGCTATTGAAAATTGCAGTTTATCACCATTTTTCTTAACCTGTTAACCAGTTAATTTTTTGTACCTAAAACGTTTTTAAAAAAGGCACATTTTTTATTGTATATAACAAAACACCATGTTTAATAGAACGATAAAATGGAAGAATTTTATTTTAATTTTAAATTTTAAAGGTTTTACGTCTTTTTTTATTTTCCGATTGTGGAACACAAAACCTCTTTAATGTTTGCTTTTTCCCGTGTATGATCTGCATGCTATGAAGAATTTTTCATATGAGCCGTTTTCTTTTAAAGTGGTGTAGGTCCCTTTTTGACAAAAAGTTAGTTAATTATAACATTGAATGCATACTGCTATGAGCTTTTTCTCTGTTTTTATCTATGAACAATTCCCCCCAAAAATCTCTATGAGCAGTTCTTCATCCTTTCTTCAGTATAAATTTACGTAGTTAAAGAGATTTCAAATATAATTACTTTGAAAGAGGTCAATATCTTCATATAATATAAAATAGACTTACACCACCTTCAAAGAAAACGACTCTTATACATTAGAAAAAATTTTATGTTTGTACTATTTCAAACGGTTGACGACTTTCTGTCAGTGTTTTTCTTAAGACTAATCCATATAATCAGCAAACAATTCTGAATCTGTATATTCATATTTAATTCATACTTTCACAAAAAAAAAATATTTGTTGTTTGTGTTATTTGCAGTTTCAAAAATTGCCGGTCTGAAAATGCAAAGGCATTAAAACAGTAAAACACAAAGTTTGAAGATCTAAATTCCTGCCTTCATTAAAAAAAAAAAAATCCCTCTTTCCCACAAAAAAATAGACAACCTTAGTAAACCATAGTACCGACCTTTTAAAACACTAGTACTAAATAATATCCCCATAAGAATAAAAAAATGCATGTAAATAAAAAAAGAAAGAAAATATCAGTGCACAGCGTACGGGTAAACCGGATGCAGCCAATTTTCAGTAGCCTGTACGACGTACGGACAAATCGATCAAGTTATTAATATATAGGTATGTTATTCATTATATTAATTTGACAGGTTAGAGGCCATATATCAGAAAAAGATCTACTTTCTCTTTATTCCTCAAATCAAAATACATTTTTAAATGTAGCTCCCTTTTAAATATATAGAAGATAATTTAGTAAGAAAATGTTTTTTCTTCCTCTTTGTTTCTAACATTGTTTGCTTTAAAAAGTTATTCAGAAATTTTCCTGAATTTCACCAGTGTAAAATGTACTTATTATTATGTACTTCTAGATTTCTACGAAAATGCGCATAATAGAAAATAATAGTTTCACAGATTATCCCGTTAGTTAGCAAAAATGTTTGATGATTTTTTTTAAAGTAGACAAGAGAACTTTTTTTATTTTGAATATTTTGAAGTTATAGATATTTGTTTACTGAACATTGAGATTGTTACAATGAAACAAAATCAGAGACACCTGGAAAAGCAATGCATTTTTTTATTTTCTCGACTGATTCTTGTAAATGGTTTCATAACTTGTAACACCAAAGAGCAATATGAGGGAGGAGAAAGAAGAATTTCTGCTTTTCGTGCTTTTAAGTACTTCTCAGTTAAACTTCATTGAGCTTTTACATTTATAATACATATAGTCATATATATTTTACTTCTAAGGGGTTACTCCTCTAAATTGCGGCCACAATAGCCCAGTCAATGGTACTGGCAATGTTCAAAGCTCCTGATTATTCCAGATTTCACTTTAGACTCGAGCGGAATAATTGGGGATTCTCCTTACGTTATATTAAACTTACTCAAAGTCCTGTCATGGTGCGTCAATATTCCATCACGGTGATCATAGCAAATTTACAAGGACAGTCGCCAAATAGCTACAGCCTATTAATAGCCTTGGGGCTTTATAGAATACCTTCAAGGCTTTGACAATAATTTCCAAATAGCTATTACATTATTATTACATAAAATTTCAGTGTTACAACACGACGTATCAAATAATATTATTAATATGTTAGAATTAATTTTACAAATTTTCAAGTTTCCGTTAAGTAAAATGTATATTAAAAAAATCATACTAAAGTTATATAAAGTTGTCAGCAAGTTTACTGGACTCAAAAATTTGGTTGCACAAAAGGCTTTACTATTCTAAAAATTACTTCATTCTTGCATTTAAATGTGTATTTTAATGGGACACGTGTATTCTTTTATAAATAAAAAATTAGGTTTCGTAAAATACCAACGAAAAGTTTTGAGCTTAACCTTTTATATAAGGCCGTGGTAAGTATTCATCCCTCCAATTTCATTAATTTTAATTGTCGATGGGAAACTATTTACCACCTATGATTTATGCTGCTAGCACTTCGGCTAACATTACATCTAATTTCTGAATTTTCAAATCCTAAGCGTTAAGTGCAGCATGTAAGTTTCCTGGAAGCAAGAAACCTGTTCTAGATGACGTACAACTGACTTTAGTCGGTGACCATGTACCAACTTTACAAATAAATATATAGACTTTGCTGTTTATGTGTGTCCTCTATTAAAGCACATAAAAAGAGAATAAGGTACCCCCCGTTTGTACGTCTTACAATGCTCCACTATATATTGATCCCTGTTTTCTGAAATTTCATGGAAAGTAATATGTATAAGGTCTTGAGCATTTGAACACAAAATATATCTAATTTACAATTATTTTTGTAGACTTTAGTATTTACAAATTATACTGTATAAATATCATGTACTGTAATATGAAAAGAAATGTAAAACACATAAGATATCCTTCATTTTTGAATAGCTGCCATTGGGTGGTGGGAAACATGCTTCGCACGTAAAAATGGTCTTAAAAATCAAATTGATTTTAGATCTAAAGATAAATGTTTCTTTTTAAAAATCAACCTCAATTCCCCAAAAATATTTTAACATAACATTACTAGAAAAACAACGCCCAATAAAGTATTAAATTGCTGTTGAAACAAATGGTTATTCGATGCATAAGCCGCATAATAATCTTTCATCACTAATTCATTTTTTAGGTGTTTTTATGGCAGAAATTACCTTGTTATCAGCACTGAATGTCATATTAATTAATGATATTAAACTTAACGATTGTTGAAATGTTTATTGAATATTAATTACACATTTAAGCGCATTTTTAATTGAATAAAAGCCTGTTTTGGATACATTTTTTAAATTGCTTACCACACTTCCTACACATTATCTTATACGCAAAACTAAATAATTTTCTTACTAAAAAGTCTCTAGAAAACAAGGTGCTAAGAAAAAAATAAATGTTAATGAAACAATTACAACATAAGCACTTTAAATCACTTTCATTAAATCCATTAATCAATCTTGACTGTCAGAAACCCTAGATTAGAACTGTAATTAGTGAAACGTAGTTGGGGTAGCTTCTTTTTTAAACAAGCTTGCGGTTTCCGCTTTTGCATAAAGCGGAGGCTTGTACCTTGAATAATTAGTTAGCCTACCGGAAAAGAGTGGGAATTGGATGTATTGACAGAGGAATAATGATAAATATGTTTTATGATCTTTTCTTTTTTTTATTGGGCGTAAAATTTTAAGTGCAATTAGTATTATTTTTCCACAAATTCATTGCACCTTTTTTAAAAGAGCTGTTGATCAATTTTTAATCGTTTTTATCGATTTCGCATACTTAAATAAGACTTTTGCACAATTTATTCTTATTTGGGTCATAGTCTGTTAGTTTCAGTTGAATTTGTTATTTTTTTTAAGTAAAAAAGTCGATATTTCCAGTTATGTGTTCGATATATACTCGATTCCCTTAAAGATAATTAAGATAATAGTTCTAGGTAATAGAGCATTGGTTGATTAGCCTGCGTTCAAGAACGTCTTAAAAATTATTGAGGCCTTGGGCCCAGACATATCTTACAATTTTTTGTGACCTTGGGGCTCTATACAAAAGTAGGCCCTACCTGTGACCCTTAAAAGTAAACAGTATATAGCCTACGTCGTAAAATACTCGTACAAACGGTTATCTGAGACAAATAAATGTAAAGAGTGTTTTTTTAGAGGTATAGAACTTTAAATTGCAATAAAACAACGATGTATTATTCGATTGACATGAATTTTTTTTATTCGAAAGATAATCTTGGGGCATTACATTTTAAATATGATTTCTGGCATAGGACTGCCACGGCTGGCTCGGATGTAGTCCAATCTGAACGTCTAATTTTCGATGACTTTTCCAACATTTGTGGCCGTATATCGGCAATAACACGGCGAATGTTGTCTTCCAAATGGTCAAGCGTTTGTGGCTTATCCGCATAGACCAATGACTTTACATAGACCCACAGAAAATAGTCTAGCGGTGTTAAATCACAAGATCTTGGAGGCCAATTCACAGGTCCAAAACGTGAAATTAGGCGGTCACCAAACGTGTCTTTCAATAAATCGATTGTGGCACGAGCTGTGTGATATGTGGCGCCGTCTTGTTGGAACTACAGCTCCTGGACATCATGATTGTTCAATTCAGGAATGAAAAAGTTAGTAATCATGGCTCTATACCGATCACCATTGACTGTAGCGTTGTGGCCTTCATCGTTTTGAAGAAGGATTCCACCAGCCCATAAAGTGCACCAAACAGTCAGTTTTTCTGGATGTAACGGTGTTTCGACATACACTTGTGGATTAGCTTCACTCCAAATGCAGCAGTTTTTTTGTTGACGTAGCCATTCAACCAGAAGTGCGCTTCCTCGCTAAACAAAATTCGCTTATGAAAATCGGGAACAACGGCAATCTCGTTTTGGGCCCATTCGACGAATCTGTTCAAGCGTGAGTCTATTCATGATGAATTGCCAAACCAAACTGAGAATAAATCACTTGACAGCTGTTAATTCGGTCGCCATCTTGGAAAGTAATGCCAACTTAAACTTCTATACCTGAAAAAAAAACACTCTTTACATTGCCTCACAGTCTGACAAACTTAGGCACAAATCGTTTCGACCAACACTGCCACATTTCGATTAACTGAGAAATGATGGTTTATGGTGGTAGGCCTATGCCTAGACATGGATAACGGTCATCACCTAATAAGGCAGTCTTGCCACTGCTGCCAGTTGACTGCGACCTGTTGAAATTCCCAGTTTTTTTCGGAGAATAAAAATCGACCATTAAAATTATTCAAATCATAATCTTATAGAGGCTGAGTCGGATACTAAACGAGGCCCCCACTGAGATCGTGGCCATGAGCCCAGGCCCAGTTGGCCCATACCTTTAGGCATCCCTATGTGTGTGTGGTGTAGTCTTTTTATACTCAACTGCAAAGTTTGAAAAGTGAGATACCAACTCAGGTATCCTGCTCAAAATCTGGCATTGGTTCAAAAGTAGACCTCTAGTAAACCACAAGAAAGATTTAGTGCAGGGAGTCTTAACATGAGAAGAAAAAAACATTTTCTTTATTTTTAGTGACAACTAATCACATTTTGTATTTTATTTCAAAATAAATGAATTTTAAAAACTCGAATGACGTTTGGTTATATCTGGCAACAAAGAATATCATATCTAGGGGCGTAGCTACCGCCGTATTAGCCGTATCAATGATACGGAGCCCCCAATATTTAGGGGCTCCAAAATGTGTCCAAAATGTGTAAGTAAACGATCGTTAAATATTAAAAGAGGGTCCACAAGGCATTTAGATACAGGGCCCACTCAAGTCTAGCTACACCAGTGATCAAATCATAATTAAATATTATTTTTCAAAATAACAGATTAAGTTAGTTTGTTCGTTTAAGTTAGCTGATAAAAAAGATTATTTCACTTGAATTTTCTTACATGTGTGTATGTATTAACGTATGATTTTAACATCGAGCAGTAATTTTGACTTATGTATCGTATACATAAGGTCATGATTTAATAAGCAAAGAAATAGGGGGGAGGCTATTACATACTTTTTTCTAACTTATTTCAGTTCCTTTTATTTGTATCATATATTTTTCTCTATTCTATTTTTTTTTCATATAAATAGCGATTTCCTTTGGGATTTAATTTTATGCATGTGTTTCTTAAATGTTATGGGAGATAGTTCATCCGTGAAAAGAAAAAAGATACAGGACCTTTACTTTATTGGTAATGGAACATAGTTTAAGTCCAATTAAACTTAATTTTTATACACTGTAGTATTATGTTTCTCGTTTTAGATTTTGTTTCCGTATTGTAGTATAATGGTCCAATAATAAGTCATCAATAGCCCAAACAGAAATTTTAGGATTTGCTATGACATATCAACAACACTTTTGGAATACAATGACAAATAATGAGAAAGAAATTTCACAATTAATGACTGATTTTCCAAAGTTATTAATGTAAGAGTCACATATATTCAAACAATGGCACCATTTAAAATTATCAAATTTAAGAAAAATCCACGTTCATCCTCAACCAAGCAATCAACAAGAGGCATTCTACTGAATCAGTCCCGCGACCTCATTATTAACACCTTTCTATAAGTTTCCCTTGTATGTAGCGGAATCTTTGAACTCAATTTTTACCCACTTTAAAAGATTAGATTAATTCGAAATTTTGTTCACTTGTCCAGGACCGATGACAATGCAATAATTTAAAAATTTTGTTCTATTGTCCTAATCAGGATTAACGATGTCACTTTTTCAGATCCCATCTCGCATCTGGCGACTAATTTCAGATTCTATTTCCAGATTTAATGACTAAAAGATTAAAATACAACTTAGTTCGATTAGTTATAAAAGGGTGTTTTTTTTAGGTTTTTTTTTTTAACTGTAATTTACTTTTATATAAAGAAGACAGTGGAAAAAAATAATTTTCGATACAATATAACGATGATTTAGCTCGGAAAAGCTAAAAAAAACAAGTCTCAAGAACTAATTCTTTTCGTACGTGTTAACGATGATAAATATTTAATAGTAATTTTAATATAAATATATCAAGTCGAGTATTATATAAAAAGTCTCGTAACAAGTTGGTTACAAAATAGATACACTGTGCAAAGGATTGTCTGCTTCTATATCAACCAGGATATTATAAACACATTAATCAGTGGAAAAATATTTATTTTCTTATTAGGATGCTTAAAGAAGTAGCTCATTTGAGCAATTAATGTTACCCGTGTTGTTACAAATTAAGTTTAATTACACGTTACAAGCGATACATTAATTACGCATCGAATTAATCACATACTGTGACAAAATAATTAATTGCATCTTACAATTAGTAGTATATTAAGTAACAAAAAATCCTCCTATTATTTTCCGAAATTTCACAAACACATTTATCAATTCTAAATATTTCTCATTCCAAATACACGGAAACACTTCCAGTAATTAATTAATTTAAAACCTATTTCAGCACGCTGTTTCGTTAATAAAGAACAACATAGTGTAAGCAGTTTCTCAATTAAAGGCTGAAAGGGAATCCGCACGGCACACTGTACTCTACGGAGGATTCCCCTGTAGGAAGAGGTGAGAGCGCACAAATTAAAGGGGAACACGAGATGGGGAAAGGGGGCGCGCACAGTCACCATTCGGTCCTTCGACCCAACCATTCAGATCTGTTTCAGCAGCGCGCGGTATCGGAGCGATGTGTGAAGAGTTCTATTCTAATAGCGGTATGGAGCTACGGTGTGATTGACTCATAACAGGCAAGCGCATACTTTCGGAAAAGGGGGAAATTGGAGGCAAGGTAAATATTTTGTTTTTGTTAATAAGGAGAATTTTGGAAAAAATGATTTCTGCTGTTATTCTTTTTTGAATTTTGGTGTTGTGCTTGCTTTTTTTCTCTCTTTTGCTTTAAGTTTCAAAAGTAAGGGCTTTCTTTTAATCAGTTGAAAAAGTTTTCTTGAGATGTTAAACTTAACGTGATAGCAATGAAAAATAAGTAAAGCATTTTTAAAAAAAAAAATCTTAAGGTTTCTTTTTTTTTTTTTTTTTTTTCATAGAGCTGTGTTATATTTTGCACAAATGAAACATTTTGTTTTTAGATTGTAGCTGAAATTTAAAATAGTTATTTTGTAGCTTTTGATAGAAAATAACAATTTATTTCTTTTGTTTGCATATTTTTATTTTTATTCGGCAGAAAAATGTAGTTGCATGAAATTAAATTTTTGTTTTTTGAAAAATGAGGTTTTTTAAAACAAAATTTTGAAAAATAATTTACAAGAAAAAAGCATAAAAAAGTATTTTATATACAAAAAATTCGAATTTTTTTCTAAGTATAACATAAATTAAAATTAAACATATCTTATGATTTTAATAAGTGGATACTATACAGAGTAGTATTTTTTAAAAATATATTTACGCATTTATATGAATCACACATAAGTTATTAGATATACTTTTTAAAAATTAACTGTAAGAAATTATTAAAAATTAAGAAACCATACTTAATATTTTTCAAAAAAATTCTTTCTATAATCCGTATCTAAGTATACTGACTCCAGCTTTAAAATTATTATAAATCTGATAATTATAAGAAAAATATCCATTAACAAGAAAGTAATGTTACTATATATATTATAAAACAAATAATTAATAGGGAACTAATATTTTCAATTAATAATGTCATAATTTAGTATTAAACATTTTAAAGAGAGCCACTGAATATTCTTATACATAATGATAATAACTTACATTATATTAACAAACTATTAATATATATATTTTAAAAATATTTGTTTGAAAATACATTCTTTTACAAAAACTTCTAAGACAATAATAAATAACTGATACTTTTTGTTTAATTTAAACATTTTATGAGTACTAAGTCTTTGTGAAGCATGAATATTTATTTAGTTGGCTTTCTAGGTAACCCATACGCATGTCAGCAGATACTATCTTTTAAAGATATCGAACAGTTCTAAAGTATTTATAAAAGTTATTAACACACATTCACCCGCATATATATATATATATATATATATATATATATATATATATATATATATATCTTACTTTGTATTATTTTCTTTATTTAATAAGAAACATTTATTGTTGTAGAAGATAGTTTATTTTTGTATTTTTTTTTACTTATTCTGTTGTGTGTTTCTGAAATTTTGCGAAGTTTATTGTTCATTATAATGGAAAAAAATGATAATGTTGAAAAATTTCTGATAACTTTTCAGAAATATACTATGTAAAAAACAAATAGTACATGCAATCCAAGTATTGTTTTCAAATTGAAATATTTTATCATGTTTTCAAGGTAACTATAATGCCCAAAACTTTTATTTATTCATTTCTTATTTTTCTGAAGCATGTTGAAATGCCTGCCATGAATTCAATCTAAAGCGTATCACACACACACAAAAAATGAAAACTGGTTTCACACATTGTTAAAAATTCTTCTATACATTTCTAAATACTGAATTGTACAGCAATGGTAAGTTGCTTACTCCATCAGCATCAGCACCCTGTCCAGGTTTCCAACAAGGTCCTTTTCCTGACGTAACCCATCACTTACATCTCAGCTGGTCTTTAATATTTCTCAATCATTTTTAATCAATTTGTTTGTTCTGAGATGCATTCATTCATTATCCTCACTTATAATTCACTTTTGAACTCTGCTAGATAAAATTAAAATAAAAAGTTAAGCAAGCTTTTTTTTCCAGTGAAAAATTGATAAACTAGTGTTATGAAATTTTTTAAAAATTATTTCAGCGGGAAAAAAAGTTTTTTTGCTGACGTCAGTATATTTTACTTTAAGGGGAGAAAAACTTCGATGGCATAAATCTTCCTTCAGATAATTTTGAATAATATTTACATTTTTTTTCAAGTAAAAAAAAAGGGCTGAGGTTGAAATCCATTTCTCGAAAATATATTTATGGAAATAAATAAGGCATAAAGGTTAAATTAAAGTACAATTAATTCCAACAGGCCAGATTATAATTAAAAATTCAATTTGCATATGGTTTAAAAATTACATTACTTTAATTATATTGGTTGTTAGATTACAAATTCGCGCCCTGCACAAAATTGATTTTTTTTTCTTGTTGCATACCTCTAAAGTTACTAATAAAATTATATAAGCGTGCTTTTAATTTAGAATCGTTTATTTTTCGCTGTAGATAATATATTAAACATATATTTTAGTTCTTAAAAATAAAAATTCTGAGAAATAAATGATAATTTACATATAAATTTGTACAACTTCAACAAGTTTTTTCATCGTTTCGACGATCTGGAATTCCAAATGAAACAGATGTCAACTATTTTTCTCAATTTTATTACACACCACAGGCCTTACTACTATTTATTACATTTATAAACTCAAAATAGAATATTTTACGATGCAAAAATTTACTTGCAAAAGTTCCATTATTTGCAAATATTTTGGAACAGAATACAAAAAAAAGTTTCATCTGTAACAACAACAAAAAAAAAAAAAAAAAATGAAAAAATTTCCTTATAGAAAATATTCATTGAACACGTCAAAACTCAATAACATTTTTTAATGTTTAATCCTTTTCAGGAATTTTAATTTCGTAAAATGTGCTTTGAGAATACCGAAGATAAATTTCTCTTATGAATTATTTTTAAAGTTTCCAAACATTTAATCTGTATTTGAACAAAGATTTGCCGGAAAAAAAATTTCCCCTAAACTTTTCTCCGAGTCTTTTAGTAAGAAAATGTAAGAAGTTAGTTTTTCCCAGGAAAATAGTTAATTTTAGGTTTGGACTATTGTTTTCTAAGCCGAACCGTGAGAACAGATCACACCGCAAAGTGAAAAGTGAAAATTCTATTTTACGCATTCCCTTTAATTATAGGATTCCTTCCTTCGTCTAGATAATGATTTCAAGCGATGACTATCGAAGACTAGTGTATTTGCGCATGAGAATAAAAGCTTTTTTTTTTAAAAAAAGTAATACTTATCTTTCATCTCCCACCATATAAAAATTGACTTTGTCGGTATTTGTGCTTCTTGAAACAAATTTTTCCAAGAAGGATTGATAGAAATAATTTTAAGTTATCCGACTAGTTGCGACAACTTTTTTTTTAAAAAAAAAATGGAGGTAAGGAGATTTTTTTGTGGTTTTTAGATTTGCTTAGTACATTTTAAGAAAAAAAAGGCTAAAATTAAGAAGAGAAAAATAAATTATTACTACTAAAATAGGAAAAAATGGGTAAAAGTTGACAAAATTTACATAAACGAGGCCCGCTATGTACAAATAGTAAATGAACAAATTCTCAATTTTTCAATTTTTGTGTATTACTTTGTTATTCCTTGAAATGACCTTCAGGATAAGAAATATTTTAACTTTTACAACAAGTAGAGCACTTTATCTTAGTTATATGAAATTGCTTAAAAAAGCAGTGATTATATTCACATAACGGGCTGTAAATTTTGTAATTAAACAGTAATTGATAAATCTGAAGGTTAAAACACTTCTACTGTTACATAAAGCATACACAAAAAATTTCAGCAAATTATTTTAAAAATTTTTTTTAACAGTTGCTGTCCCCGTTTGAGCTTTTTGAAAAAAACACATTTCGAGGAAAACGCATTTTTAAGTTTGACACCTTAGTCGAAGTTATGGCATATCTGTTTTTACTAAAACACTTGTAGTTTTTATTCTAGTGAATGGAAACTAAAAAACTTGGTATTTTTATAAAGCTAATAAGATGGACTATAAAATAAAATCATAAAAAATTTGTTATTTTTTTTTAAAAAATCATGATTTTAGGGTAGTCGGATACTTTAATGTTATAATATTTATATTATTAATTCTCTCTCTCTCTTCTTCTTGGGAATAGCTAGATATATAACGTTATTTTCTTTAATTAAGGATTAATCAGGATAAAATCTATAAATTCAAGATTATTGAGAGTTATTGAGAGTTATTGAGAGAATATTTACCTTGTTGCCGTCGTTGAAGGATTTATGAGACTTCTTGGTATTTTAGATGCACCTTTTCTTTTCACACACGAAACAAAAACAAACGGACAAACACACGTGAACATCTAGGACGAAGTATAAAAGTATTATTTGTCCGCTCCGGAGATCTCAGCTTTTATAGCTTCCTCAATCGGAAGCATTTAGAATCATATGATTTCCCTTAAGAACTTCTATGATTGGTTAGAAAACGCGGAAATGCATTATATTGCACGATCTTCTTTTGAACAACATGAAAGCGGAAATTTTTTATGAGATAAAGTTGTGGTTAACAATTTTTTACCCGTTAGGCAGGTAAATTCAAAAATTATCATGCGAAGTCTTGGAGGGCTCAAGACCATTGTGAATTAAGTAAAATCCCTCGAGAGAAAATTTAAGTAGTGAATTATTACATACAGATTTCATTTTAAAATTAATATAAAAAAGAACTGTTGTTACTGCCGAAAAATTAGAAGTGTAAAGATTATTATATCAGCAAGTAAATTCAAGAACTAATACTACAAGAAAAGTAATTTCCTGTGCGAATGAAAAAACTTGTAAACTGATTGATTGTTTATTAATACCAGACTTGGAAACAACGCGAACTTAACCTTACAATTAATGGACCTTACAGTTTTGAATTACGGTCAAATGATATGAACACCATAAAAATTAAGAGAGCCCATATTTTCTTTAGTTTAAAATAATAAAAAGGAACTTTTTAAAATTCCACTTAGTGTTTTTATTTACGGTTTAAAGGCAACTTAGTTTTTTCAACTTAGTTTTTCATTAATCCTTCACTGTTCTTGAAACAATATTATTAAAGGCATTGTAAAGCATAAAATAAATCTTTTTTTGGTATTTTTTGCTTTTGTTGTTTTCTGTTTATTAAATTTAAGTGAGGGATTTTTTTTAAAAAAAGAATATTGCATAGACATTAGTTAAACGTATATTACCTTACAATATAATAACAATTAATCTGAAATAGCTTTAAATTTTAAGAGCAAATTCTTTACTAATGCATATTTTCTTCAAAAAAAAATATTATAAAAGTATAAGAAAGATTATTCGCACACAACAATTTAAAAGAATATTGAAGTTGAAACGAAAACTTTGAAATGTATTAAAAGAGATTTATCTTTCCTTATTCTTTCGGAAGTCAGGAAATTAAAAGCAGTATACATTTGTAAAACTGACAAACATAAGTAAGAATTCATATTCTTTTGCAACGAGAAAATTATACAACAAAGAAGAAAAAAAAATCACCAAAAGTATTTAATGTGAAAAACAGAGAATTCGGTAACTTATCTTAATGTTTTCTGAACTAATTCTCATTCGCAATATCTTTCCATTTATTCTAAATGATTAGAAATTGAATTGGAGAATTTGTCTTAAGTCACCAAGAGCTGTAGTCGCATAGTTAAAAATTCTTCATTATTACATCTCTTAACACTAGGAAGATTGACACTTAGTATATACCTATATTGCCCAAAAGCAATCAAAATGACTGCATTGTGAAAGAATAACTAATGTGTGAAGAAATTTGCTTAAAACTAATTTTTAATATAATATTTTTTACATTATTTACAGTTATATAACAAGAGTTATTAGTAAATATTAACGATGAAATAAAATTACTTCACTTGAAAAAAATATATATTCTAAAAAATTCTGAGAAATTGTGTCATTATATACAAATTGAAATTAAAAATCAGTCAAAATGACTTCCTTGAGCAATTTAGTGTTAATGAGACTATTACTGATGTTGGAAAAATTCAATGAAAAGTGGGCGAATACCAGAAAAATTCTTTTTACTGAATTTTATATATTTTTCTTATTTCCCTATTACATGTTCTTTTTTCTGTCTTCCACTCTCCCATATTTACATATGAAAGATTAAAATTAAATCACGAGAGGCAAAGGATATTTTCAATCGTAGAGATAAAATCATTTTTTCATAGCACCTAAATTAAAACTTTTATGAAAAAAATTACAATTTTAGACTATTCATATTTGTTAGACTATATTTTTCTATAAAAATTCAATGTATTATTTTTAAAATAAGAAAAATGTAAAAAATGTGTTGGAAAATATAGTAATTATCATTAATCCATAAATTACTCTTCATAAAAATAATAAACCATTTGCAGTTCAGTAATACTTTTCTAGTGATACTTCAAAAAGGGTTGTGTCATAAATCAAATTTGATTGAAAAAAAAGCATTTTCCACAAAAATAAAATTTTTCTAAATAAGTACAGTCTCGTATAAAGAAAACCTTTTGACTATAGTAACATAAATTTGACTATGCGATGTTTTTTTTAAAAATCTCCAGCATAAATTTTAATAAGGAAAATAGAGTACATTTACATATAAGTTAAAACAAAGATTATGTAACGTACCAATACTAGTGTACAAAATCCATATATTCTTATATAGAATTTCTATCCATATATCCATTCTTCTCCATATATGCTTACCATTACAATAATGAACCTAAAAATTTATTCTTTCTAGACTTCAATCTAAAATCTCATTATTTTCAACACATTTTGTTTTTTTGAAAACGCATATGAAATTTAAGAAACCCCCAAAATTATTTGCTATTTGAAGGAGCTTTAGTTTGTTTTCAGAATTTATTTCACATCTATGTTCAGAAAGAATCCTTCAAATAATTAAATAGAAAAATAAAATTTAATTTATTTACAAACCTTAATACCCTTATTTTTTTCGGAAACGGTTTTTCGTCTTTTATCGAAAAAATTAATTTTGAAAGAGCTATCTTTTCTAGTAAATAAACATTTGAGGTAATCGATAAACAAACATTAAAAAAAAATTAGAACGAAATGAACTGATTTTTATATTTCGTAACCGTTTTCTGAGAAACGCAAAAATTTTACTTTATTTAAAAAGGAGGAAAGTAGGATTCCGCAGATTTAACTTTTTCTAGAGTATTCAACGGATTTATGATCACGTTAACCAAGGAAAATCGTTTTTTTCCCCTTTGATATTCTACAGAAAACAAACGTTTACCTTTTTCTTGAACTTGCACACTTTGTTCAGTTTCATCTCGTGTGTCTTTTAGTATTTATTTATTTTACCGGGGTTTTTTTTATATATTCTGCTCATCTCAAAATGGGATAGAAATTTCCTGGGAGAAAATGTCATTACTCGGATTCTAATCTTACTTCCTTTTAAAACATTTTACCTACTGACGATGTCAGCTTTAGATGAATTTCAATTTATCGATTTTTAATATATTTTTTTCGAAAAAATGCGCATCCCTATAAAAATAACGCAAAATTCTTGAAGAAAGAGAAACATTGATTGAGTTTTTTCATTAAACAGGCAAAGGGAAAAAAGAAATTTAACAGAATACTCAGACTCAGTGGCACAACAGCCCATGAGGGCCAGGGCCTACTGTGCCCCATCCCAGTATACGTGACCATTAGGGGCTGAGGTGCATGAGCGGTCAGGTGGTCAGTCTGAAGCGAAAACCCCATTGCTTAAGTCCCCGAGCAAGCTTGGTACTCATTTATCGACTCACTGCAGGAGGGATGAAAGGTTGAGTAGACCTTGCCCAGCTCGAGGATAGAACATCGAACCCGTGGCGTGGAAGCGCGATACGCTACCACTCGGCCACTGGTCCTTCATTTAACAGAATGCTTGAATAAATTATATATATATATATATATATATATATATATATATATATATATATATATATATATATATATATATATATATATATATATATATATATATATATTTGAGTCACAGCTTTACAAATATATTTTCATATAATACTCCACAAATTTTCTTTAACACTTAGGATTCTTATTATTTTTTTTTATTTCGAATAATTTTTATTTATCTTTTAAAAACTAATTTATGCTCTTATATGTAAATGACATCATTCAAAAGTAAATTAAAATATCTATATATGTTTTTACCCCTTTCACAATTTTTTTAAAAAAATGCATTAACAATTTTATGCTAAATAGTTTCAGAATTATTTTTAATTATGACATTACGCACTTTTTTAATTGAAATGGAATTTTTAAGTTTATAAATGTAGAGTATTTGAAACACTACCTTGCTTTCGTTTTCAACTCAGTATTAATTTCAGATGTTGGAAGCAAAAGTAGAAAAAATTAGCCTTTTCTAACAACAAAACTTATGTATTTATCCTCACTAATCGCTGTGCATGATACAATTTCTTTTTGATTATACAAATACCAAGAATGCTCTACATGCAGTGGCGCACACAAGGGGGGGAGGTCCCCAAGTCCGGATCCCCCCATAGCCATTGAATGTTTTTCGATTGATTTTAATCCTATATATATATAGAACGTAAAATTTAATTAAGTATTTGTTGTTAGTAATTAATTGTATTAATTAATGCTAATTATTTATTCAATAATTAATATTTTTTACTGTTTTTTGTTCCCGAAAATCCACAAAATGAAAAGAATGTGTTGGGCAGCATGTTGGAGCATGATACGAGAATGGTGGACTTGTAACCCTGGACCCCGCCCCCTTGAAAAATTCCTGTGCACCACTATCTACATGTTATATCAATATTAAATGAAATTCTTAATTTAAATCTAAATTTCTCTTATCTTACACTTCTGCCCTCAAATATTTATTCCTACAAAAATAATCGATACAACAACTTAAATTTTGCGCATTCAGAACTAAGAAATCCGATTTAATTTCCACAACAATCCATTTTAATAGCTTTTTATCTGGTAAGCAATGCAACTACAAGTTCTATAAAACAGACATAACAACAACATAAAAAAAGTACCTTAAATTTATAAAAAATTTAGGCCGAATGTTTTTCTTTGATACTTTATTACTCGTGCAAAACATTTTGAAACAACTTTATAATGAAATCGAAACAATACAAAAAAAGAAGAAATAAAATTCACTAAAAATAAAACTAAGAAACAGTGACTAATATTTCCATTTAGGTTTAAAGTTTTAACACAACAATGAAGTAAAATTCACTTCACCGGTCACGGACTACTGATTAGCGGCACGTCTTTAATATAATGTTATATTTCTCAAACCAAACTTTCTCCATCCTTAGTAACATCGAAAGACAAAGGTATCTTAGCTTTATCAATAACCTATTAATATGCAAAAGGGTCCATCGCTCAAACAATGCGGTTTCGGGATAAGGTACTTTCCCATTAATGACATAGAAGGGATAATGCACGCTATGAATCACTTTTATGAAACCCGCCTAAACTGCTCACGTCTTTCGTTGCGCAAATCTTAACTAAGAGTCTGAATCAATTTCGTTGTATTAATAAGCAATGTATCTCATAAAGTGCTGTGAATTTTAGCTTCGTGTTATTAATACGTAATGGTATGTAAACATTGCATCTAACGAGAATTACAATTATTCCCAAGAGCATGTCCTTGAAACTGTCCTGTAAATTAAACTGGTTTATCTGTCCATCGGAAGTTTAAATCACAAACACTTTTGGCTGATAATGCCTAACGATTTCCTCATGCCATATAAATAAATTTCATCATATCAGTAATAATAACAAACTGTGATCGTAAAAATTCTTCTACACCTAGTTTGAGGCCAATGTCATACAAAAGCTCTATTGTAGTATTTTGGCACCGAAAAAAACAATAGATGTAAAGTCAATTCAGCAGAAGAATTCTATGAGAGCCAGAGGGATGAAAAAAAGAGCTTATCGTCGGAGGAAAAAAATGCGAGCGAAAGAGAGCGGAATATTTATTTAGGAACCAACTCATCCATTGCCATTCAGAACCCGTCATCAACGACTTTTACTTCCAACGCATCTTCTTCAACGCCACGGGCACTTTGTTGCAGTCAAAAAATATTTTCGGACGTCTTTTAACAGCTATGTACCGAATTCGAGATATTACTTTTGCTTAAAAAGCTTAGCGTAGTTTTTAAGCCATTTTTATTTTTTCATCTTCATTACATTTTCATTTCGTCTCGTTTCATGTTTCTTCCTCAAAGAAATAAATTATCTTCTTTTGCTCGTGCAGCTTATCATAACTTGATTTTTATTCAGTTTAAATGTTGAAAGATACTGAGCAGGGGAAAAATGCGATCTGAAAACCAAGAATATCAAAGGATCGCTTGTCAAAGAGTTAAGACTTTGAACACAGTTATTACTCGATGATTTTACTAATTAACCGAAAAATGTTTATAAATAGCAATTTGAAAATTAATTTATGAAAATAAAAATACGAAATTTGCAACTATACATTTGAGCTTAATTCAAAACATTTTTCTTTTTTTATTGACGCTGTTCTTTGACATAAACATAATATGATGTAAAAAATTCATATATACCTTCATCATAAATTACAGAAATATTTACGAAACTATGTTTGTGTGTTCTTCATATATCTATATTCCTATTTGACCATGAAGTGCATTACATACTCTAACATTCGAAACTTTTGTTACACAAATGCTAAAATTCCAACTCCCCCCTTTTTATTGTCTTTTTTGAAATTGAGAATAATTTTAAGTATATATTTACGCAATATATGCATTTTACACATTTTATATATACAAACGTAACTTTCTGAATTATTAAAATCGTTTGCCTATATATATACATACACACACACACACACATATATATATATATATATATATATATATATGCATATTGGCATTGGCAATAATTTATTTATTGCACTCAGAATTAGCGCGGGCTTTGCATTTTCAAGTGCAATTTTTAGGTAAGTTACCTCTATTTTGTAATGGATTTAGATATTCCTATTCATTACTTTCAATAGGTTTTTGCTCAGTATTATTTACATATTGGGGGAATGTTGGTGGCCAAAAAACATGTTCAACCCCACTTTTATATAAATTATTTTATATATTAGCTGTCCTAAGTCAGCAACGTTTATAATACTGCAGCATCCATTTTATAATTTTTAATCTAGTGCCCTTCATTGTATGATCTCTTTACTGTCTCTGTGTTTTTTTCGAATGTGATTGATGAATGTTTATCTCTTGTTTGTAGAGAATTATACTATATATATATATATATATATATATATATATATATAAATTTTTCAGTATGTTTATATTTTTTCTTTTCATTAAAACCCCAAATAATGCTATAAAAAAACGTTTACTTATATTTAAACGTACAATAAGAATTATAAGTTATTTGTTTTGTTTTATGTTTATTCTGTGTTTACTTTGAATTGCATGAATAAAAGAGAGAGAAAATTCAAACATAACAGGGCGAAAAAAATGCTTTTTGGATTCATAAATTTTGTATAATCGATAAAAAATAATTAGAGAGAGAGAGGACCCATGATTAATCACTTTTATTATATAACAAAAATTATGCAATTTTTGACTAATATTTAAATTGCAAGGAACAATTCAAGTATGAATAGTATCATTTTCAGATAAAATTAAACGAAATGTACCAAGTCACTAAAAAAAAAAAAAGCGCTAAATGACCAAATAATGTAACCCAACAATTATATATATACATATATATATATATATATATATATATATATATATATATATATATATAAGTTGTCAAGTTAGATAAGAATTGTATTTAAAGTTTTAAATTTGATTTAAAAATATGAAAGAATTGAGTTTTTTAGTAAAACATTAATCATTTCTTTAGCAATATAATGGGTGGTTCACATTGTTCTAAATGTCTTGCACAATTTTCTTTCCCTGCCAATATATTCTCCCTTGCAAAAGAAAAAAAAAGATGTAATAACAATTCCAGTTCGTTTTTAGAAAACATCCGAAGAAGCGTAATTGACTAAGACCGCTGTAGACTAATTCACTCGACAAAAAAACTATTGTTAGCAGTTGTCAAAGAAACTAAGTCGAAGTTCACGATTTATAAAGATTACACAGTGTAATCTTTATTTTCTAAGATAATATATTAGGTTGAAACAATTTCCAAATCGAAATGGCTTTTACTACACTGCAAAATTTTGTGCGTTACAGCCTTTTGTTTGTCTTTTTAAACGTTAAAATGTCTTCGTATCCTGTTGTTTTTCATGAATTATCTGTCTTTTTTCAATTCCTACCATTAGTTCACTCTCTCCCTATATATATTTATTTATAATATCTTGTTCAAATTTCCAATCGCTAATAAAATACTTTTTATTTATCCACTGAAGTTAAAATATATTTTTTGAAACTTGTAGCGGATGGCACTTGATGTTAATATAGTTTTTTCAAATGTTAATTTATTAAAACTCAAACTCAATGGCACAACAGCCCATGGGGGCCAGGGCTTAATGTACCCATCCCAGTATACGCGACCATTGGGCGCTGAGGTGCATGAGCAAATGTCCCGATCGGGTGGTCAATCCGAAGCGGGAACCCCAGTGTTTAAGTCCCCAAGCAAGCTTGGTACTCATTTATAGACCCACTGCATTAGTGATGTTGATTCACTAATTAAATTTAAAAAACGAAAATAAAAATTTTTCTTTGTTGACACAAGTAGGAATTTACTTTAAAAAAATTATATTACTTGCTACTCTAGATTTTTTTTCTATAAAATTTACGATAGATAACATTGATGTAATACAAACAGGAAGCTCTTTACGATATTTATATATCTTTTTTTATTTCAGAATAAATTATCGACTAAAAATCCTTTACACACTCATAGAGTTATACTGCTTCAATTAATCTTATTTCTTCACGACTAAACGTACCTTTTCCATATTTCTTCACGAATTGTTAGAGTAGAATCAAAATAGGCACCGTGACTAGAACAGAAGTCTCAGAAGTTCACTGCGTGGACACAGGTTGAGACCTTTAACCTAATGTTACTGAAAGAAAAGAAAAGCACAGATAAGTCGTATTGTGGTAAAATAATTCGTCACGAAATATTCATGAATATAAAAGAGAAAAGGCTGAGGCAGTGGAATATTCTTTGAAAAGAATTATTAAATTGAAATTGAAATGCTTCATTTTTGTGAGATTTTTATTGCGTGCAAAAATAATTACAAAAGCTCTAGAAATTTCAAAAGGCATTGTAAAATCAGCTCAAAAAATGCTTTCTTAAAACTATTTGTGATGTTATAATGATTTTGTCTTGTTTACCTTATATTTAATTTTGTTAGAAAATTAAACGTTTTTTTCTAACCACAACTTAAATTTTTGCTTTGAAATTGACTACGTTTCAGTTCTGCGTAATTAAATATACCAAACAAAAAATAAGAGTAAATGAATTATAAAAATTTTATAAAGAAACAAGAATTTAATGAAAAGAGTTAAATTTTGAAAAAAAAAAAAGTTTATCTAAAAAAAATTCTTTCAAAGTTCAATATTATTCTTTAAATAATATTTCTACTGATTCCATTCAAGAGAGAGAGAGTGTGTGTGTGTGTTACATTTTTTATTTCGAAAAATCCAAATATCCTTTGAAAAATGAAAATATAATATTCACTGTTTTTTGTCTCTATTTTACCTTCCTTTTCATTTTAAAAGTATTTCAAAAACTGGCACTTTTGCAACAACTCTCTCCTGACTATTTTACAATTCATTCAATTCAACCACAATCCTTCGCAGTTTAATTAAGTTGTAGGATCGTGAAACCTAATAAATTAGATACCAGTTTTCGATGCACGTTCTTAAAGAAAGTTCTACAAACAAAAATTCTACAGACACAAAACGTGACAAGAAAAATTCATGAAGAAAAAAAAATGAAACAAAAAATGATGAACCATTGTCACCAACAGATAGACCGATTGAATTTATTGTTTAACAATAGCAGAATAGATGTGTAGAAGTAATTTTCTAACCTATAATCACATAAAATTTAAGTGATTTCTTCAAATTAAGTTTATTTCTTCATTTTTAGATTGTTTCCATCATTTACTGTAAAGTGTAGTCTATTCACCAAATAATTTATCCATATTATTATTTCTTAAGAAATATCATTTAAAGATCTAAATTTAATAAGATTTGATTTAATTTTTTTATTTGTAACTTAGAGAAAAGGTAAACGTTTTTAAAATAAATTCACAACTACATCTATTATAGCAAATCCTTAAACAAATTTATTTTAAGTAATGATTTTAATTTCCAATAAAAATATCTTACGTTTTAAAAAACTTAAATATAGTAAAGTTTAAATTAAATCAAGATTTAATCTGTTTTAAATTCACTGCATTTGTTCTCAAAGCATCGGAACCATATATATATATATATATATATATATATATATATATATATATATATATATATATATATATATATTCTTATTTTTTAACTTCATATATATTCTCAATTTCTTATTTTATTTTGTTTCAGGGAATTTTGAAATAAGAGAGTATTTTATTTTTAACATAGTATTATATATATATATATATATTTTTCTTTCAATTTTTATCTTTTGATGATTAAAACACATTAATCGTTCATAATCTTAAAGACGTTAAAAATGCTATAAAGTTGTTGACCATTCATAAAGAAACTTCTTTCTCAACGGGTGGTCAACCTTTTCATAACTAGACAATTACTAAAACCCTTTCGTGCTTTGAGATATAAATTCGACTATAAAGACGTCGGGTTATAAAAGTCGTAATAAAGAACACAACAAGTATTTATTATAATTGGTCTGAATTTCTACACAGATACTTAAGGGCTAATATGAGCATATATTATGCAATCACTTCTTTAATTTAGTACAATTAAACTTCATATTATAGCTTGTTTAAGCCAAGTATTAAATCACTCAGCTTCTCATTCACTGTATATATATTTTGCTTTAGTCTGTATCAGAAATAAAGTAGACAAAATGAATTACATTTAATTATTTATTTTTATAAGAAAATAAGCTGACCAAAATACTCTCTATGTGTATTTATTCTAAAATATCAGAAAATCTTATAAGAAAAATGCATCAAAGTATTACCTAAAAATAGTTATTACTCATACCTGAAAAAGCTTATTTATTTTACAAATGGTTATTATTCTTCAAGTTAGATTTAGAAATATAAAATTGTATTATTTAAGTTATATATATATATATATATATATATATATATATATATATATATATATATATATATGGTGAGTGGTTTTATCATGCTCTCTGAGTTATCCATACTCTGAAGTTTTGTTTATTTTATTTTATTTGGTTTTCCTACCGAGTTGCAAAGGGGGAAGGTTGGCGTCTTCAAACTAGTTTAACCCCACTTCGGTCCTAAATCCGAAATTGCTTTCTGACTCGCTAGGTTCTTTTTTTTTTTTCCTCTATAATTTTGATCTTCATGTTCAGCTTTTATATTTTTATTACTATTTCTTGTTATGTTCTTTATCTATTATTTCTTGCTTTTGATATATAATACATATTTCTTATATATATATATATATATATATATATATATATATATATATATATATATATATATATATACCGGGTGTCCGAAAAATATGGCAACACTTTCAAATATTAATTACAGATAAAAACAGCAAAGATATTTAGTTATAGTTATTTATGCTCCATAACGAAAATACCAAAGTTTTCTTACAATAATTTATTTCACGATTTCAAAGTGCGCACTATAAGTTGCGCACAAAACATCGAGTGTATACGAGACTTCTGGCCACTTTCGATGAAGCATTGAAGGATTAACATTCTGAATGGCCTCTGTAAATCTACTTTTTGGTTCATCAGTGTTACGAATCGGAAATTGGTAAGCAACGTTTTTCTGGTATCCGTACAAGAAGTTCAAATCTATTAAGTCTAGAAATCTAGGTGGCCACAGTATTTGTCTCCTTCTTTCCATCCTTCGCCGTGGGAATTTTTTCTATCTTCCAGTGTGGTAGTGCCCCGTTTACGCTGGACATGTGAGGCAGATTAAAATTCGTTAAACCCGTCTACAACTTACACTTGTTCTTGTAGTGAAGCCATTTTGAAACAAAAATATTGTAAAATATGGACATTGTGCCATTTATTGTAGTTTACATTTCATTAAACAGAAACTTTTATCTCGTCTTTATGGAACGTAAAAACCGTAAATGAAAAATCTTTGTTTATTTTTAATTCATTTTTAAAGTGTAACCACACTTTTCAGACACCCTATTTATATAACTGTAGCTTTGTAAAAAAACATAATAACTCTAGAGCAACAGAATGAATAAAAGTCCTTTTCATTAATCTAAGAAAATAGTCCTATTTATTTATTACTATTTATGATTGTAGTTAATCAAGAATAGCAGCAAATTTACAAAAAAAATATATATATATATATTACTGCAGTAAAATTAACTTTGCACTTTTGTTCGAAAAGATGTCAGTAGTAAAGTATGAGTTATCTGAAACGATATTTATCATAATTAATTTTTTACTGTGTAAATTAGAATAAGCACCAAAATGATAAATTATTCACTTAATTTCAGAAAATTTTAATTAAGTAGTTTACAACATATAATTTAGTTATGTTGTAAGTTAATTATAATAAATATAAGTTTAGTTATAATAAATAATTATATACACAAAAAAGTAACTAATACATGTCTCGAAACGTAATATTAAGTTATAGAAAAAATTCCGATCATGCAAGCCCAGTTTTAATCTCCACATGTAGGAAAAATATTAATATTATTAAAATGCAATTATATATTAAGCCCAACAGCAGTCACTGTTAATTAGTACTTAAGTCTGGTAAGGTATAATTTCCAGAATACTAATCACTTTACTTTATTTAGTGTTATAAAATGCTTTTTTTCATGTTTATAATCGATTTGCTTCAGTAAGTATTAAAATTATTAATAAGCAGAGAGAGAGAGAGAACAGTGAATATATCATATTCATTTTTGTAGATTTTTATAAAAATTGGATAGATTGCTTAAATCTTTCGCGAAAGAGTAGATACTAATTCCGGTATGATTACAGTTTGCTCTATTACTGTATTTCTTTTAAATACACATATAATTCTAAAAAAATCATGAAAATTATGTTCTCTGGTTTCTATGAAGTCATCACACAATTTTTAAATAGTTCTTAAATTAATATTTTATAATTAGTTTGATCATACTAGCTCTCTTTTGCAAAGTAATAATTTTCATTCCTGCTAAGAATATAGATTACTTTGTCATTAAGAATTAAATAAAAATTGTCATGAAAAATATTACGCTTAATTCGTTATGGTCAGTCGACGACGAAACGATAAGTTTTATAGTCACTGATGTATGAAATTTCGCATCACGTTTCCAATCGAATTAGTTTTTTGGGGGGGGCTTCAATAAAATAGAACTACTAGCATATGTAAAGCCAAAGAAAATTACTAAACTGAATTCTTGTTTCTTTTAAGTAACATAAGCACAGTATGCACAGTTAAGATATAAAATAACTTACCAGTACATATAAATTAGGGAATTTGAATAAAAGTTCAAAAGCTGAATAATCTACAAACATATGCTAACAAAAGCTCCAAGCAAATTTTCTTATCACATCAGGAAATATTCAATCAAGATAATCGTAGTTATAATATAAATGGCTTGGAATAATATACGCTTGAAACTTAACTCAACTTAATATAGTTGGATTAACAAGTGCCTAATTTACAAAGTGAAATTTACCTTATTATGTAAGACAACATCTCATAAGAATTTTGCAATATGCTACCATTGTAAACAGAATGTTCATTAAACGTATGTACGCGAAGCTTAGAATAATTGCATCAAAGGGCTGCTCCACGTTTAGAAGGGTTATTAGAGCCCAACAGCATAGAGTTTGATCTGAGGATCTAGCAGTTGGCTAAGTCGAAAGCTAATCGCAGTGATGGCTCAAGTTGTATGTTCTGTTCTACGTCTACATTCTACGGAATATAATAGAATGTAGAAAGACTTCCTCTTAGAATGAATATAGGATGTCTAAATTTAGACTAAGTTTGAGGGTAGTAAAATTGTTTGTAAGCAATTATAAAGATTTGTTGATTTGCACTATACAGTAAGATTAAGTTGCCCTTTTCAATATTAATTTTTAAAACTCTAAGAAAAGTATACAAATAGATAAGCATTATTTCATATAAAATTATTATATATTACATAATTACTTCCTTTAGATTACATGTATAAAAAGATGGGGCAATTAATCTAAGTACACTTGATATAGTCTTTTCTCTTTATTTATATAATTGTATTTCATCATCCATTACATATAATGCTTACCAGCAATATATATCTTAAAAACTGTTAAAAATATCGCGAAATCTTTTGCAATCTTATATAAAATAAAATTGATGCCTGCAGATATTTTATCGTAAACATACAAGGTAAGGTCTTCTGGTGGATGAGTTAACTATTATATACATTAAATAAACGCGTCTTTGTAGGCCGCTAAAAAAATCTATAGGGCTAAATAAAATCCTTTGCAACCCCCATAGGAAATCTATTTTCTAGAAGCAATTGTCTTTTTATAACTCAAAAAACCTCATTGGGCCATTTTTCCTATCATTTTCTCAACTACACCACGTTCTAAGCGTGAATTCTTTTTAATTCAACCGCACACGAAATCTCAATTTCATTAGACATTTCTATATCTAAATTCCCCTTTCTGGAATGAAGGCAATTTTTTATCACTGCATGTATGTTTCTGAGAAAGGCTTGAAAAAATGAAGTAAACAAAATAAACAAAAAAAAAATGAAATGATTTCATTGATGCTCTTAAGAGAAAGAATTAAATCCGAACAAAAGTATAACAGTTTTTCCTCTCCGAAAAGAACTGGCCGTTTTTGAAAGTATTAACTCAAAGCTGTCATAAATCCTGTGCACCAACGACAGAAACCTCAGATAAGCGACTAAAAATAAAATAATAAAAACACCCCAGGAAAAAATCTTAAACGACAGTCATCAGGAACGTAGGAACTCGAAATCGAATGTCCCATTGCTATACCCTTCCCCCTCTGATCGTTTGCTACAAAAGAACTAGCAAACGTAAATTACATTGTATTAAAGTGGTTCTTTGCTGCCCTGATATCTATGCTAGTCCGAACTTTCAACTTCCGAATTTTTTTTTTTCTTTTTTCCTCCTCTCCTGATTTCCTCTTTTTCTTCCTTTATGCTTAAGGTCGTTATTTTCTTAGTTTACTTCCTACTTAAGGACCTTTAATGAACCAAGGTTAAATAGGTATTGGGCTAAACGCGTACCTCAAGTACTAGAAAACCGAAAAGATTTGTATTGATTTTTCTCCAGAGACTTAACTTGCCTAGTGACTCTAGAACTTGACAATTTCTGTTCGTTTCGGATTAGCCTAGTACGTGCATCGCATTTAGAAAACTTTCACTCAAGTTGTCAGAAAAGAAAGAACAACAGTAATTAAAATATCTTAACGAACTATTTGGGAATATCACTCCTGGACATTTTCTAATACAGCGAAATGTATTCACTTCTCAAACTCTGCTTCAGAACATCAAAATAAGGACTGGTTTCATCAAAAACTAGAACATTCATGTCAAGGTAAAAACAGAACAATAATTGGGGAGCTAGCTAATTAGAGAGGCCAATTGAATTAGTATGGAAATTTATATCCTCATCTCTTTATGGTCATATTATTTATTAAAGATCAGATAAATGTATATTTCTTCACTCTAAGAGTTCAGTTATTATACCCGGAAAATGAAAACTATGTATTCCGCAGATGCTAATTCTTTCAATTGAAACATACCATTAATTCTGCTTCTGGTTTAACAACTTGAATCAAAAATGAATAAAAAAAGTAAATTAATACATATACTAGTACATAAACAACTTCAAGCTCAAATAAAAAAACGGAGATAATTTGTTATTTTGTTAATATTTTGAAGCTATTAAAGTCACTTAAAGCTCTGTTATTCAGGCATTAATCACTAATTTCAAGATTCTACTTACAATGCAGAAATCACGGCTGTTTAATTTGTCAAGCTGACATTTATTCAAAACATTTCAACTTGATCGAAACACTCCACACGAAATCTATTCTCTTAAATTAATATCCAAGTTAAACTAATTACGTAGCACTTCAAGGACAATTTGAATTTGGCTCTGAAAGATTTTTTGTATTTAAATTGACTCACACTTACACCAGGGTGTCAATATCAGAGTGTATAGTAATTACTGAACTCAGTCCAGGGGAAGCGCTTCGAAATTTCTTGGCAATTGTTGCCCAATACTAAGACTTGAATTTCCGGAATCAGAGTGAAATTTTGAGATCATTTATTTATTTAATCATTTATTCGCCGTGATTAAAAGCTTTTAAAATTTCAGATTAAAATAAATGAAGCTCTGAAAAATGATTTTTGGTTAATTATACTTCTACTGTTATATCCACAATACAAATTGGTATTCAATTTTATTTTTAGGGTAAATTTAGTAATATTAGCAAGTAACGTTGCTGTTGTAGATTTTTCATAAACAGATAAATGCAGTTTAGTTTTGTATAAAGTTCTAAGAAAAATATTTTAGGAAATACAGTCTCTTAAGTATCAGACATGATAAAATGTTGAATCTTGGACATTTCATTAAATAAAAACAATATTTTTGTTAATTACATTATTCATAAGATATTTATACAAGTTAATGTTATAATTTCTTTAAATATTCAATTTAAGTGGTAGAAAATACCACATGCAAAAAGCTATATTTTGGTAATTCTTACGTATCAGAATATATGTGCGTGTTTCTAGTATTATATTAAAGCACTTCATAATATTAATTTTTAAGTTCCTCACAAATAATTAATTATAAATACCAAGTATTTATAAGTACTTCTAAAAGCAAACTGCTTATAAAATTTTTCTGTATACATAAAAAATGTTTCTCGTGATGCTGGCTGTAATAAATTTATTACGTACTATTGCACCAATGCCAATGTTCAAGATAACACGCCAAGTTGGCAACTCCAATTTCCCATGTGTCATACGTGCTTACTATGGCAACCATGGGCTTCGTGTCAAAAATGTTGCCAATATGGTTGCGGTAGTACATTATTGAAAGTTCTCGCAGTGAAATATCACAACGATTGCCCAGACAGGTACCGTTGCGCGAGAAGAAAGGCGTTGTCTCATACGAAGACTTATTAACACAATCAACGGAACAACTAAATACTCAACTTTCCAGGAAGCTGCAACAGTTACAGGTTTGTCTAAATCTGCGGACTTTATCAATGAAGTGTTGGATGCGATGCAATTTCACAGATGAATTTAACTGAAGAAAAGTGCCAAGAACGATTTTTTTCGGAAAAAACAACAAATAAATAGAACTACATAATACATTAAATTACACTATTACAATTTGAGCAACGAGTATGAATAGTTGTATAATTTGTACGACAGGGGTTGATCCGCCGTTAGGTGGACAGCGGGAACTCCTTCCTAGTATCATATAAAATAAAAAATAATTCAACCATTATTTGTAGTTGTAACTTATTACTGTTTTTGTTGTCAGAAGTGTTCAAAAAATTTATTTACTCGGTTATGGAACACAATACCAACTGAAGGGGAAAAAACGTTTTTAAATGACTAAAATCTTTAAAACATCGCGCAAGAATTATGCTGTTTTCCACTTCAATACATAAAATTATTTTCTTTCACACAAAAAAAAAAATCTCGTAAGTTGACAGAACTCATTAAAAAAAGTAACAGAGAACAATATCACTTCTAAAGAGTGAATGCATGAAAATACACACCTTTTTAAAACTAAAATTAGGCATTCTGAGCTTCGGCTCTTCTAGTTCTTCTGATGTTCGAAAATGAGTCCTGTTTCTACACTTTTGGCATTCTGTTCCATGTTATGTGATGTTACTTCGTTTCCTTTGTGAGTAAATGTCTCTAATGAACGCGACTTAATGTCTTCTCATTTCGTTTCGCGTGGCTTAACTTGCGTTCCCAGAAGAAAATATATCACAAGAAAACAAGCCGTTTCGAGGTTAGTTAACCTCCATTTACTTGTCACGCAAAAGCGTAGCGTAGTTCCGCAGACGTGGCGGATATCATTTGCTTGTACCAGCTTTCTTCTGTACATAATGAAGGTATGCTTTCAAAATAAATGACTAGATTATTCAATTATTGCGCCTTTCTTTATTCTAGTAGGTCAAAGGAATAGCTAAATCAAGGGCTATGAATTTTTTAAACAATTTTGCTGATGCATATTGTTTTAGATTTTTAAATCAAAATTAGTTTGCACTTTTTTTTGAAAAATTAATTGTTTTAATAGAACTTCAATGTATAATGAGGTAATATGAAATACTTTCCATTATCATTTTGAATAATATCCGGTTAAATGTCATTTCATTCTAAACACAAACTCATTTTTTTACATTTGACATTTCTTTATATACGTTTGCAAAACAGGAAGTTTAAAAACTATTCCATTGAATTTAAAAACTGTAACATAAGCCTTAAAACACTGTAAAAGGTTGTCCGCCATGATTTATGTCTGAAATACTTCAAACTCTGAAACTATATTATTTTGCTTCATATTTAAAAAAAAAACTTATGCATGTGAGCGTCTATTGTGTATCTTCCAAGAAGAATATAACCTATATTGGAACTACCTCATAAATTCAATGCAGTCGAATATTTTGGAACTTTTCTTAAATGGGGACTTCACTTTCTTTGCATTACCTACAGGGAAGTCTGTTATTTACACTTATAAACAATCACAGATGTAAAAAATAAACAATCATTAATTGATTATCATTATTGGTATCATTATTTTAACTCCTTTAAAATCTACTTTTTAAAAAACAAGTTTAAGTTCCATCATTTTCATACTTCAACATTTCTGCTGAAAAAAATGACAGTTTTTTCTTTTTTTCCTTTTCTGGTAATGATTAAAAAAATATATTTTTCGAAATATGAATGCGGTGCAGAATTTTATGTGCTTTAAAATTTCGTTTCAAAACATTCATATTCCTCTAAAATCATTTCAATATCAGACTCGCTCTGTTATATCTTAGACAGCCTTTTCAAATTTAATAAAACTTGCTCATAAAATCATATTCTTAGAAATATGATAGTGATCGTTATTTTATCGCAATCAGTACTGATAAAAAATTCAAAGCTGATCTTGTTGTGGTAGCGACATTCTTTTCCAAAGTTTGCATTATATAAAAAAAAATATGTTAAGGTACATATAATTTATAACTCCATCATTGCCTAAGACCAATATTTCCAACCACAGAATAGCTTATTTGAATGACTTAGTAGGGTTTAAAATCAAAATACCTTCGAAAATATCAGGCATTACAGTAGGGTATAAATTTTCTAATACGCAGTTTGCTGCTGCTGCACAATGAAAAGCCGTTTTGCTCTTTTTGAAACGCGATTGCTGTAGAGATATTTGAAGAACTAAGAAAAGACCCGCTTTCGAGAGAGAAATACTTTTATCGTTCAAAAAGTCTCCGCTTCTGCAGGATTTGCAATCCATTTGGCCATGAGGCCATCATGTTCCTAGATGACTTGTATACTGGGGAGGAATTCAATGCCCCTCTAAAGGACATTTATTATATCACCAAATGGGACCCAATAAATGCCTGCTAAGCAAAATGAAAATAAAAGGAAAATGTTGTTTCATGGGCATAATCGTTAAGTAGACAAATATTTCATAAATAGTCCTTCTTAAACTCTATAAAATTTTTATAACGTTTTTTTCACAAAATATTGCATGTCGTTATGACTTCCTACAATACGCGACACGAATAATATTTTATAAATATAATGATGGTTTTGCATAACCTGACTTTTGTTTTAAAAAAAATGAATAAATTTGAAGAAGATATAGCTCAAATGTAACTACATTTGAGTTATTTTACATATATTTTAATACTCATTTGATTTTTTTTACATCATTCGAAATTTTTAAGTCAATAGTAAGAAAATAATTAAATAAAACATTTTTGAATGTAAAATTATTTAATTTAAAACAGCACAAATTTGGAAATTGTTACACGTGTTTTTTCAAACAAAATTACACTTAAACTTATTCATAAAAATTAAGTAATTTTAAATCTATATGGTATGATATATATATATATATATATATATATATATATATATATATATATATATATATAGACTTATGCATTCCACCGTGTATTTTTATGTATTTTTAAAAGTGACAGACCGTATTTTATATAAATACCCATTTAATTTTATTTTGCTCTTTCCTTCAGTGGCCGCAGTAGCTTAGTGGTTACGGTCTCAAACTCGCGGCCGGAGGGTTTCTGTCCTGGTGCCACTGAAGAACCGCCATGACTGAAGCCGTTAAACCAGTCCAACTTAAACTCCTCCCCCTTGTATGGCGTAGTTGTTCAGGGGAGGGCCAGCTCAGCCATCATCCTCGTCGACCGACGCTCAAAATTACGATGTGCGTTGTCAATAACCCTCATGTTGCGTTATAGTGTGACGCTAATATAACTCCTACTCACACTCTTTAATTCAATAGCTTAATTAGAAAAGAATAGCTTTGATACCATTCATTAATTTATGCATAATATATATATATATCTTCATTTGAAAATGATTAAATATAAAAAAAAATTATCTACATTCTACATTTCACAAGCAGTTATAAATACATTATTATTTATGCCGTATCCAGAATGACTAGAATATACTGAACACAATTTTAATTCTGAAAAAACCTCATTCCCTGCGCATTTCGTAATTCGAAACTGTTTGTCAAAGACATCATGTAAATTTAATCAGATATTACTCCGCAGAACAACATTTTTCATCAACCGCAAATTTATACAAAATGCTTTCATATCTCACTGAACAATGAATACCAAATCATCATATTTCAAGTCGGTCTTCCTCAGACTGAATGACAGGAAGACTGAAAAACAATTTAACGATATCTTTCTATTTTCAAACTAGACCTCTGCAGTGAAAGTTATCTAGCATAGCAAATTAAGATAGAGATAAATCGCAACAACAATTTTCGGAGCAGACGATCCGTAACTGTGATTTGCTTCGCTGCATCCTTTGAAAGGTTCCGTCAGAAATCAGAAACCATACCTTCACAAATAAGAACATCCCTTTCATTTAATCCCTTATGCTTGCGCTCCATAATGGATTGCATAAATTTCTTTTTCATTTCGGGATTGGTATCCCCCTTTATATTTTTCCTTTATTATATGCCAATAAAATAATGGGAGATTTATTCACTCCCTAGTACATTATAAAATCATTTTTTCAAATACATGACGAATACTGCTATTCTCAAGAAGGAATACAATTCTCCGTATGCACATAATCCTCCAGCATTTTCGCTGTGTATGTTCTGAATAGTCATTCATTTATATTTTCAGTCCATTATCTACCAATATAATACAAGATTTATTTTTTCTGAGGCTCGTTAGAAAATTAATTATGGAGTAAAATGTCGAATTGTATTATTTTCAAGGAGGAAATAAAATTGCAGCTTCTCCCAGAGAAATTTTAATGATCTTTCAGAATTTGAATATATTTGTTCTCTCTCGATATATTTATTCTTTTTGATATATTTTATAAATATTTTGAAGCTTTAATATTTTCGTCGTTGTTGTTCTCCTACCCATGGATTTAGCAAAGAAAAATAGTATAAGAACACTCGATTCTACTGAAGGTGACAACAACTGCGGCTGCCAATTCCGGAGCGTCCTGGCTATACATCAGAGGTCCTTAAACTCGGGTCCATGGATACTTCGGGGACTGCAGTGCTTTTCTAGGGGGGTCCAGGGATTATCTCATTTAATATTAAATTTTCCCTCTTTTACAACCTCTGAAAGGCCTCGTTGAAAAATTGAAAGATGTGCCATATTAGACTAGATCACTTAAATGTTCCCAATGAAAAAACTCCATTTGAGAACTTGCGTTTTGATCAAGAATACTGTCGGGGAGGGATGTTCAAAATCTTGGGGGTCCGCGATGTCACACTGATACAAAAAGGGGAACCGCGAGGACCGAAAGTTTAAGAACCACTGCTATAGAGCAGTGATTCGCAACCCCCGGTCCGTGGATCAAATGGTGCCGGGCCGCCTAAAAAACATTAAACTATTGCCATTTTATTTAAAGTGGTACATTTCTCTCGGATTTGCGCAACTTTCCATGGAAATCACTTTATATTCTACGTTAAATCACTTTTATTCATTTTTGGTGTAACTATATTCTATTCTGAAGGCATATTTAAATGTAACTAAATTGAAATTTTTAAACCAAAACAATCTAAAGTATAAACAATCAACATGTCCCACCCTCAGCGGGCCGTAGTAAAATTATCAAACGTTGACCGGTCCGCAGCGATAAAAAGGTTGCGGAGCACTGCTGTTGAGGATCTCCCGCAGTGGGTCAATGAGTAGAATTAGATCGAGCTTTTGTGCTCTTGGGCTGAAATCTGAACATTCAAAGATATGTTTAGGTGTCAGAGGCTGGATTTCTGGGCAGTTTTTACACTGTATGTAAGATTTTGTTTCATCAGGATGAATTTTCACGACCTTGAAGTGATGAGTTCTTAATCTTGCGATTGTGAATGTTATAATTCTTGGGGAATCAAAGTCTGTGTTATGAGCGGTTTCTTAAAGAAATGGGGTAAAAGTCGAGATCTGGCCACAGCGTTTGCATCAGCAAGTGTGTTAATAAAACAAGGTTGGCCATGGTCTCTTGCTTCTTTGGCTTCGTTCATTATATAAAATGAAGAAAAACAAGATTTGTTTCCCTTATGGTGTATCGTACAAAATACTCTTTAAATAAAAAAAAAAACATTAAATATTATTCTTTTCATAATACATACATATATATATATATATATATATATATATATATATATAGTTCCTTTTCATATTTATATTAATCTTTTAATAGTTACTTAATTTAAAAATTTATTAATGTTTACTTTCTTAACTGACAAACTCACTTGCACAATACTTACTTAAACAAGATTTGTTTCCTTTATGATATATCGTACAAAACAGCTTCTTTAAATAAAAGAACACATTATAAGTATTATATTCTTTCATAATAATATATATAATTCTTTCTCCTATTTTTATATTAATCTTTTAATATTTACTCAGTTTAAAAATTTATTAAAGTTTACTTGCCTTTGATGTTTTTTGTTGATTACGAGCTTATAAAAAAAAATTATATAAGAACTACACTTTGGAAGAATTGATGCAAAATGTTTTTTACAAATGAAGTAAGTGTCAAGCACCATTAATCAAATACAAAAGGACACAAATTAACATTTATTCATAACATTAAAATTTATTTATAGCACTTAAGAATATTTTTCTTTGGTTCGTTTTTGAATAACCCCAGTACTATTCCATTAAATTTATTAAATCGGTATATTTAACTGAAATTTTTCCTTTTCCACTGTACAATATATAAGAATGTAGCTTCTTTTATTATTTTACTAAAATATCAATAACTGAGGCATAAAATTTAACAAATATTGTTTAAAAGTTATTGTAAGTAAGAACAGGAATAAAATGTAGCAAATTAAAACTAACTGATAATTAAAAGAAATAAATAAAACTTCAGAAAATTTGTCGATTTATTCTAATAAGCAAAATCCTCAAAGTCCATAATTTTTGAAAATTGCTACCATTTCTCTGGATCCTTCACGAAATAAAATAATGCAGTAATTAAGAAGAAAAATATATCCATTATTTAAAATTTGCATCATCTAATTTATGACCACCCTAACTTTAAATGATCAATATTTGCATTCTCTTTCCCCGATTTCTTGTTTATGAAGCTTTTTCTGAAATGAGAAAAGGAATTGAGAAAAGGAACTAAACTGCATTTGTGGGGGACAGAAGGTAGGGAATAGGCGATGTGAATAGTTTTCAAAAGTTATGAACTTCCTTCAAAGTAAAGCAGGCTTATGTTTCTGAGCACAGTAGAAAAACAGCTCAGCAAACTTCAAAGTCCCGAAAGCCGCTTCATTTCCAGATAAAATCTCTTCTCGCATTACATTTTTAAGATTTTTTTCTCTTTTCTTTCGAAAGAGGTTTTGCTATTGCTGCTGTTCTTTCAAATAGAGAAAGAGTGGTATACCTCTTATTCGATCATTTCGACCAAGACTAAATTCCGTAGTCTGATAGCTAAAGAGAATTCTCTTTCCCATACTGAAAAGAGAGAGTAGAAACAGATCTTAAAAGTTGAATAAATTCTTACAGGAACTAAACGTGAGCAAACCATTTTAGTCCAATATTTTACATTTTGGGTCGTGTTTTGGGTTTGAATCTTCCGATTTGAAAAATGCACTGCTTACTCTGGATATTAAAGTGGAAGTGGCCACGCTTTTCATTTGGTTACGTACCCTTCATTTCACTAATAGAAAATTCTTAAAACATTTTTGTTGAGACTCAATTCGTGCTCAAGATCTGTAGGATGTAAACTTAATAAGCGTGTAAAAAATAAACTTTTACAAGGTCTAATATTTAAAAATAATGCAGCTTCAGGGTTTCTTGAGTTCTTCTAAAATAATTTTATGTATGGATTATGACTTACAAGTATGATATAATAATACCAATAGGCAGGTATGTAACATTTCACTCATTCCCAGTTTAATAATAAATGATTTCTCTCAATAATTCCACCATTAATGATTATTTGAAATTGACTGTAATTCTCATTATTGTGCCTTTTTTTATATATTTAAATAAAAAATTATGAAGATGTAACTAAGAACGGGGCAATAAGAAATTTATTTACATCGGCTGGGTGGCATAGTTGATTTGTTGCTAGCCTTGTACGCCTAAGGTTTAGTGTTCGACCCCGGTGGATTTTCATGATGCAGAAATTCGACAGTGACCATGTCACATGTAAAAGATCCTTTGGGTACTCTCGGCAAAATTACAATCCCAAGAACGGTTCTCCATCGCCAGAGCTCAAGTGCCTCCCTCTAGGAATGAAACTGGGAGTCAGAATGACCTGCGGTGATTGGTATCCGCCTATGGTGCAGCACTAAAAAGAGATACAGTAGAACCTGTTTTTATGCGATTTCTTTTTTGTGCGTTTTTTATGTGCGATCTTTTTTTATGCGGTTTATAAATTTCAATGGCTTTGGCGCCACTGTAATGTTTTCAATCTATTTACCAGTGACGTAACAGAAAATGTTAGCTCCTCCCCTCCTGAAAGTTAGGTTTTGCCTTTAATATTTTATAAATTGGGTAAATATGTATTTAACGTTAGTCAGGCCTCGGCCCCTAGAATTCTGCCCCCCTACCGTGATGAGGGGTGTGCGTTACGCCACTGAAATGTAGACACATCAAGACGCTCTGTTCATTTGTTATTAACAGTCTCCCGACGATGCGCGTCCAGTTTCTTTCTCTCAACTCTTCGGCAGCCCGTGCTTGATTGAAGACGATTATTTTAATGACAGTGACGTTAACAATAATTTGATAGATTATGAAGACGGACAAAAAGAACCGGATTCTTTGAGAGTGGATAAAAAAATGCAGGGATCCAACTTTCCAACAAATTGGAAAATCATTTTCTTAAAATAGATGCCAATTAAGAAAGCAGTACAAAATTTCAAAAAGAGCTTCAATCATGTATACCTGGTTATCGTAACATTTACAAGCAACTGACCATCCGACCTTCGTCACAAAAACTTGTCTTTTACTTTATGTTGCCAAAAAGAAATCAATTTAAATTGTACCTTCAAGTGACGAAAGCGATTTTGAATTTATTCATCACAGGGCATTGGATTACGATGAGTAGCAATGAATTATGTATGTGCATTTTGAAAACTTATCCGTGTACACAATGAAAAACTATATGTTTTAAAATGTTTCCATGTGTAATATTTAATTATATATTTTGTTATGGAAGTATTCTTGCATAAATTTCGTAAATAATTGGCATATTTTATGAATGCGACTTTTTTTATGCGGTCCCATCCACCGCATAAAGAAAGTATTTTGTAGTATTTCCATGAATTAGCTCATTATATGTAGGAATTTATGAAATTTTTTTTTTTTTTTGAGTTTTCGTTTATGTGGTGGTCCCTATCTACCGCACAAAAACAGGTTCAAGTGTACCATCTTTCAGGGAAGGTACTAGGTCTGCAATGGTAAAACACCAATCTGCAGTCCATTAGAAATATACTGCTCAAAACAATTAGGGGAGCACATGATTTTAACATAAGTAAGCAAAGATGTATACCAATAAGTAACATAAAATGAATCATCCATAATGTAAAGCCTACCACGAAACAGAGGAAGAAAACTTTATATGCAAATCAAAGTTCATGACGTCAAAAACCAGAAAAAGGAGATAAGGGCAGAAATCGGGATGTTGCAGAAACGTCTGTTTTATTGCCGTAACTGCAAAATTCGATTGCGCAGTATTTTTTTTTTTTGAGACAAGGTTACTTGAGAATGTCTCAACAATGTGATTTACCGGAATCCATGGCATGGCGTGTTATAGGCAGACTGGAATCCGGGCAAACACAACGTAGTGTCACGGATGCGGTTGGAGTCGCCAGAAGTGTTGTTGCAAGGCTGTGGAATCGATTCCAAGAAACAGAAAATGTTAGACGTCGACCAGGGGCAGGTCGGCCACTCGCCACTACATCAACTAATGACCGGTATATACAGTTAACAGCCCATCGAAACAGAACAGAGAATGCTACGCAGCTGCAAAGACAGTTGCTCTTGGCAACAGGACGAAGGGTGTCCAGCCAAACAGTACGTAATCGGCTTCATGAGGAAGGGCTCTATGCACGTAGGCCAATGGTCTGCATTCCGTCGACCCCACGCCACCGTGCGGCCCGAAGAAGATGGCGTGCTGAACATCGAGATTGGGAGCAACATGATTGGAGCCAAGTGCTGTTTACAGACGAGTCCCGATTCAGTCTAGAGTGCGATACCCGACGTGTTCTTGTATGGAGGGACAGGGGCACTCGAAATAACTCCGCATTCGTTCGTGAAAGGTCACAATACAGAAGAGCTGGTTGGATGGTATGGGGTGGAATCAGCATAGGCGGACGTACGGACCTGCATATCATTCGGAATGGCACTTTGACGGGCCGAAGGTATGCAGACGAGATACTTCGACCTCATGTCATCCCTTACGCTGGAGCCATTAGAGATTCCTTTGTTTTCCAGGATGATAATGGCCGACCGCATAGAGCTCGTCTGGTGGAGAACATGCTTGAAGCTGAAACAATACAGCGTATGGAATGTCCAACGTGCTCTCCTGACCTGAATCCAATCGAGCATGTTTGGGACATACTCAGACGACGCATTGCTGCGTGACCAAGGCCGCCTGCTACTGTCCGAGACTTGGAGATTGCACTTCTTGAAGAGTGGAACAGTATTCCCCAAAGTCTGATCAATAACCTCATCGCATCCATGGCAAACAGGTGTGCAGTAGTCTTAGCTGTTCGAGGAGACCACATGCCCTATTAAAACTCATGCATCATGTCTAAACAGTACCTTTTTTTATCGTTTACATGTAACCAAATTGTTGCCCTAAATCATCTTTTCATGTTTTTTCCATATTTTTTTCAAAGAATTAAATCTTAATTCCAAATTTTTTACGCCTTTTTTCTGTATTGCGCATTGATACGCGTGTACTATGCATTGTATGCCAATACGTGGCTGTCTCACATGTTTTTCTTCACTTTTTTGCTTGCTCCCCTAATTGTTTTGAGCAGTGTATATATAAAAAAAAAGCTTACATTGCGTAATGAAAACTGAAAAGGACAAAATTAATTTTATTATAATTTAATGGGTCTGTCACTTGAATTTTTCAATTTTCTATTCCATTGAAGACATTAGGCAATGAAAAGTATGTTATCTGAATTCTCATTTAAATTTCGTAATCTTCTGCCAAGTCCCATTTTGAAAAAAAAAAACTTTTAAAAAAACTGTTTACAAAACTGGTTATATGTTAGAGTGGATCGCGGTTATATGGGGGAAAAAAATTTTATCAATCAGAACCTACATGTGCGGAAAAGATGCTTTATGGTATGGATATTAGGAAAAAATAATTTAAAAAATTAATTTCAAAATTAAATTTGTGATTTTTCAGTTTTTTTTTAATTTTCTTCTCGTGCTTGAATTTTCGAAAAGAAATGAAAAATATTTAATTTTGCTTACATCATTTTAGACCCAAAATAATTATTTTTCTACAATATAAATAATTAAAAAATGATGATTACTGATTGGTGAGTGCTGAGTTGTGGATAGTGCAATTTAACATTTCAAGATTTCATTACTCAGCTATCTTTCCTATCACAGGTCAATCCCCGCAGTCCGATCCAAGCAGTTTCCGTCTTCCGCTTTATCCTGTATTGCAATATCTGTAATAGACTTTTATTCTTTTTTAAATTTGATATTTAAAAAGCTTTTAAATATACCTGAGGCATTTTTTCTTGAAACTCTTTAGTATGTGTCCCTCTCATCACAATAAATGTCAAAAAGTAATAAAACGCTGTTTCACTTTCACAAAAATTACTTTGACTTTTTACTATAAAGAAATTCAAATACCTTAACCTCATTCCCTTTGTGGCAATACGTAACATAAAAGTAAATTTTTTTAATTATATTTTTTTCTTTATTTATTAATTATAGAACATCTTTTCTACATAGACAGGTTTTGATATTTTGGAAGCAAATTTTAGACCCATCCTACTACATATTCTGTAATGATTGGCCTCTTTGAAATGACGTGTATTCCCGTCATTCGTCACCAACAGTTGAAAAATAAAAGACATGCTTTGGCATTTCCTTATTCCAAAGTATAATTAAAGGACTTATTTTATAGATGCTCAAGAACAGCATATTATTTTTTAGAAAAAAATATAACAGTTATATATATTCAAATAAATCATAGCTTAGAAAAACTAAAAACACGCTTTTATTGTTTTTTAATCGAACTAAAAAGTAAAAAATAATTCTTAATATAAGAATAAAATGATTAACGATAAAATTAATGTCATTGTGGTAAAAGCGTAGGGTGCCCGAAATCAATTGTTATAATTTCTTACTAGTTCTATTCCGAAATGTAGAGTTATTGTAAAAGTATAGTACAAAACGCCCCATGCTTTTACCACATTAATTTTCTCGTTAATCATTTTATTCTAATATTAAGAATTATTTTTTTACTTTTTAGTTCGATTAAAACTTTAAAAGCGAATTTTTTTAGTTTTTCTAAGCTATGATTTATTTTTAATTTTTTTAGTTCGATCTACAAAAAAAGTGTGCTTTCTTAGTTTTTTAAACTATCATTTATTCATCGATGAATTAATCTTAAATGCGTCAATTTTAAGAATCTGGAATACCCATTGGCTACCTATCAGTGAGTCAATACGGCCTGGTTAAATCCCATGTAGAGAACCCCTTTTTGTTTGTTTGTTGTATTTGTATTAACCATGAGCGTTTTCGTTTTAGGGTTGTAACTTAACCTTTTATTTACCAAATCTGGAAATGGGAAATCGTTAATCCTGATGATCCTGATCTTGACAAAGGAACAAAATTATGAAATTATTGTATTGTTATCGGTCTGTGACAAGTGTGCAAAATTTCGAATTAACCTTTTAAAGTGGGTGAAAATCGAGTTCAAAGATTCCACTGCATACATGTGAAGCTAATAAAAGATTGTTAAAAAGAAAAGGCTCTTTAATTCTACCTAATACTCTCTAAGATTGATTGACATCACATAATAATAAATGACATCTCAGCAAGCACCTCCATCTCCTAATTTCCTTTTCGCATTCGAAAAGATTTGACTCAGTTATATTTAATGTGCGAAAGCTTCTATTATTCCACACAACGGTCTGAGAAACCTCAGGGCTAGACTTAAACATCGTCATCAATGAACTTCTTGATCATTACCGCACGGCCTAAAAATGAACAAAGCAAGGTTGTAAGATAACCAATTAATATATTATTTATTTTATTCAAGGACAAAAAAATGATACAATAGAACAGAAAAGTTGATATAGATACGAAAATGAAAAAAAGAAAGGAAATATGCATTCAACCGAAGAAACCCAACAGAATATATTGAAAGAATAGTTCTTTCAGTAGTTAACTTTTCACATTTATATATATATATATATATATATATATATATATATATATATATATATATATATATATATATATATATATATATACATATACATATATAAACATATACATATATATACATATACATATATATATATGTACATATATACATACACTGGTGTGCAAAAATTAAGGACGAAGTCGAAAAATTAGCATATCAGCTGAACGAAGAGGCAGAGCGGACAGAAAGACCAATCAGGAGATTAAGTAAGGTGATGTACGGTAGCACATGCGCAGATATGCAGGTAGACGTAATGGGGGAGTGTCTGAGTAGTATAAAGCATGTTGTCGGTGTAAGATCAGTATTTCTGGCAAAGAGATTGCACGCCGTATAGCAGTTAAAATCACACCGAGTCGCTGCCTCAGCGAGAAATGGCGAATAATCAATCTGTTAGACGACATCTGGATGCTTTTACCCGAGGTCGAATCATTGGGAAGTTGGAGGAAGGCCGCAGTGTGACAAGTGTGGCTGCAGAGTTCGGAATTGCTCACAGCATCGTTTCACGACTTTGAAGACAATTTCAAACTACAGGAACAGCTATCCGGGGGTTCAGTAGTGGTCGTCCACTAGGAACCACACCCGCAGATGACCGGTACATTGTTTTACAGGCCAGAAGAAGCAGGCGGCAGACAGCGGGAGAAATCACTAGACACACGACACAGGCGACTGGACGACCGATATCACGTTTTACCGTGGCCAGAAGACTGCACGGTGGTGGTCTGTTTGCACGACGCCCTGTACGGTGTGTACCTTTAATGCCTGCCCATCGGAGAAGGCGTTCTCTGTGGTGCCGGGAACACCGGAATTGGAGAGACAATGAATGGGGACGAGTACTATTTACAGATGAGAGCAGATTCAGTTTGAGTAGCGATTCTCATCGCATATGCATCTGGAGAGAGTGGAGAAGCCGCAATCATCCCTCGAACATCATTGAAAGGGACAGGTATGGAGGTCGCGGTGTTCTCGTTTGGGGAGGAATCATGCTTGGTAGTCGTACAGACCTTCACATCTTCGACGCAGGTTCAGTCAACGGGACCCGTTATTGTAACGAGATTCTTCTTCCATATGTGCGTCTTTTTAGAGGCGCTATGGGTCTGCAGTTCCTTTTCATGGATGGCAATGCACCATGTCATCGCACAGTAGCTGCCAAACAGCTCTTTGAGAGTGAGGATATTGAACGTATGGATTGACCGGCACGATCTCCGGATCTCAATCCCATCGAGCATGTATGGGATTTTCTAGGCAGACGCTTGGCATCTCGTACCTTACCACCAGTAACGATTCGGGAGCTTCGATTGGCGCTGCAAGACGAATGGGCAGCAATGCCTCAACAACTCATTGACACCCTCATTCTCAGCATGGGCAGACGCTGTGAAACCTGCCTAGCAGTCAGGGGAGATCATATCCCCCACTTAAGACCGGATGTTTCTTTCTGGATACCCATCACAGGGATGTTTCGGTCTTCAGTCGCATTGCGCTCCTTGCTACTTTTTCAATCAAGCTTCTTTTTATCCCTCTGATTTCTCTTTTAGTAAGTGTTGCTTACATTACACATGTCCTTACGTATTGGGCATTTTACGGTATTAAGTGTGTTGATTTGGAAAGCTTTTGTACAAAGTTATATTGAAGAAACCGTCTCGTCCTTAATTTTTGCACACCAGTGTATATATATATATATATATATATATATATATATATATATATAATTGGGAAGTTTAAAAAACAAACCATAATGTGCAATAAACTAAGATAAATCAGTTTAATTTAAATAATTCTTTCCAAAAATTTCTGAGAAATGAGTAATTTTGTGGCTCTTCAACTTATAAGATTACTTAAACACTTTTATAACAATTATTTTTTATTATAACAGAAAAGAAAATTATAAGCAATATTTTCCTCTCAAAAGGAATTATTTTTATCCAACGAAAGGTGATGAAGTATTTTGGACTAAAATTCCGGTTCTAAAAATTTAATAAGTATTAGTTAAAAAATTATTTTTAAATCTGAATAATTATTAATGTTTTTTAAAAAACCTTTCTCTAAATTCTTACAAATTCACCTTTTTCCTAAAAAAATATATTTCATTAATTAGCGCAACCTAGCCGGTAAAAGATCATTTCAGTCACTTCATGTTCTAATGCCTTTTAATATTTACTAAATGAAAAAAAAAGCTTATTTAAATCTATTCTTCTTCACGAAAACTAATTTCATTACTTTTATATAAATAACCTAAAAAAACGCTCCCTAGCTTATTTATTACGAAATAGGTGAATGAGAAGAAAACTGTTGTTTCTTCAAGAATCAATACTTAGATAGCACCACAAAAAGATTATTGATAAAAAAATGCCTTAATTAAGTTAAGACTTCACCGATCAATGAATTCTTCCATGAGATTAAAAATTCAATTAAAAATTGTCATACGATAGATAAAAAAGTCTTCTTCATCTTCTTGTGTGGTTGCCTAAATAAGAACTTTAAAATTAAAAACCCAATTTAAAATGCTATTCTTTGAGTATTGAAACTGCTGTTTAAAGCACATAGCTCAATTCAATCATTCTCATTTGTATATATATTTTATGTAAGCCAATTCATTTCTAATACTATCACTGAGTTCAAGAATCATTTGTTCGCATAATTATACATAATTAAACTAATTTTTATTGGAAAAAAAAATTATATTATATATAAATTCTTCCATACATATGAATTGTATATATTATTAATTATTACACATTAGCATTGTATTAATACTTACACTTACTTTTACACTTACTAATTAACACTTACTTTCATTAAAAAATAATTTTCACCACCATGCTTGCCTAAAGAGAACTGAAACACACAAAATTCACCGAGTGCTTTTAATTTATTCTATATATTTTTTGAATATATTTTATTGATATAACTTTACATTAATTTATAAAAGGTTTTTAAAATATGGTAATGTTTTTATCAATCACTCTTTAACAAGTTATAATGTAATCTTTACATAGGCATTACTCAAAAACCTTAACATTTCTCTCTTTTCATGTGGATAGTATTTTTGTTTCCTGAGAAGGAAAATATCAGATGTTAAAACTACACTCCATAGTCTACCTTTTCATCATGTTCTGAGAATGAGTTAATATTTTTTTTTAATTTTAGATTTATTATCTCATTAATAAGTATTTTGAAAAAAAAATAATGCATTTTTTTAAGAAGCTTTTCTTCCATTTTCGGTAATTATACAATGAACTCAGTGCTTCTTAAACTTTCAATATTTGTGACCCAGTTTTCAATCATAACTTTCATCGTGCCCCCACCACCCTCCATACAATAAAAATGTATTGAATTCAATAATAATACACTTTGGCGTTAAAACTACAATACGACTTTAGCTACAAACCGAACAAATTATCGAGATAAATACTAAATTTTGTATATAATTTTATATATGATGACAAGTTTATGAGGTCACTTGTACTTATTAAACATATTCTGAATTAGTATTGTTAAATTTATTATCAAATACATTGGGCAGTACTAATACATTTATAAGTGTAATATATCAGTGTAAATATGTATTTTATTTTTATTATGTTACAATAAATTTTATATTCAGTAAATTAATTTTTTAAATAATCTTTTGTTTTCAACTTTTTAATATGCTCGCGTCTCCCTCGTAGGGTTATCACGCCCCCTAGGGGGCGGGCCCCACAGTTTGAGAAACGCTGAATTAATTGAATGCAAATATCTAAGAAAATTTTAAAGTACAATTTAACAGCAATTTTTTATTGCAAAGAAATACACACACGTTGACATTGTTGTTTTTTACTATTTACTATATAGCATATAATGAATGACATGAAATAAAAATGTATTGTATGCTTATAATACATTTTTAAGATTTTACATGGACGAAAAGACGTCATTCTACCTCAACAGCCTCACTGTAAGATTAACGGGTCATAGCAGCTGATTTTGACTATAATGCAATCAGCGTTTCAGTTCGACCGAAATGCGTTCGATTTACTTGAGATTAGGATATTCGTAATGTTAAGCACGTTCGACACCCATCACATCAAACCATCCTTACATACATCTCGCTTTGCAAACAAGCCAATTCATGTAGATGGGAGAAAAGGCCTAAATTAAATTAATTCCATCATACTAGGAAATCAGAATTGTCCAAAACTCATTGATATATTCTAGAATTAGATATGGAATTTAGATATGCAATTGCAGATCATGGTTGAGAAACTTAGGTAACCAGTGTGATCATATTTGAACAATGTTTCTGGTGAAATTCTTTCATTTTAATGAATAAACTTCTAATCCATCATTAAAATAACATTTTCTTATTGTTTTATGTGTAATAAAAAGTTTCTATTCTCTCCGAATAAAGTCTGTTAAAACACTATTTATTCTATTATTTCACAACTATTATAAAAATCAAGTGAAAATTAACTTCTTCACTTGTCATTTAGAACAGGTAAGTATTAAAGAAACAAAATTACGCAGCAAAATTTTTTTTAAAAAAGTGCAAAAGGTTTTTTTATGTATAATTAATTGTTGTTTTACAAATTAGCCCTATTCAAATATAGATAAATTTGGGTGGACTTATAAGATTAAAAAATAACCTTATACTGTCTTGTAGTATAGAAAAATTTCCCATTGACTAGTTGCCTCATGAAATAAAAATTTTTATAAATTGACTTATAGAATCTTGAGAAATGCCTCTGATTTGCACTTTGAGTGACAAAAAGTTAAATATCAATCAGCATTCTGAAATATCCTTTCAGCCTATAATTACTTCACTGTTTTTGGTATACTTAAAGAGTAAAATCAAAAATAGGGGTTAAACTTCTGTATGTATGTCAAGTTTGTTACTGCTATGATCATGCTACTCAACAGGTAGTAGAGAAATAAAGCAAGTCTCTTTGTAGAGAAATAAATCAAGTCGGCGTGGCATCCAACCCCTCTGCCTCCGGCAGATGCAAAAGCTTTGACTCAAAACTCGTTTGTAGATTTCACAAATTCAAATTACGCTCGTTGGTGGAGCAAAAAATACAATCTCTTTCGTCAAGAGGAAATCACTCTCTCGAAATCTCCACACTAAGCTCACGGATGGAGCACAAAAAAATTGACCTCTCTCGTCGAGAGGTAATCGCTGAATGGATCAGTCCGTGCTTTGGATCAGTCCGCGTTGCTACCTAGAGTTACAGAATGGGTCTAGAGTTCGTTACAGCGTATTATTTAACATATCAGAATAAGTAGCTACACTCATGTCCATAAATTAAGGATAATGAAGTTCAGGCAAAGAAAGAGACAGAAGCAAAACAAATTTGACTTATTTGTAAAGTCTATTTATTAAACAAAAGGTAAAGAGCAAAAAAAATATGCTATACGTTTGACATAATTAATTAAAATTGCGATTTTTACTCCCTGGAGCAAATTTCAAAAAAGAACCTATTTACAAAAAACACTATAACATGGTTAGTATGATGGTTAATACGGAGTATGTCTCCCGGACGATGCAATACAGACCTTACAACCCCTTACTCATGCTAAGTATCAAATTATCAATCTGATCTTGGGTAATATTACACCTCTCATCAAGAAATGCCCTCTGAAGTTCCGGTAGACAGGTGGGAGGGGGTTGACGGGCTGCAATTCGTCGGCCAAGAATATCCCACACATGCTCTATTGGATTAAGTCCGGTGAGTATGCTGGCCAATCCATACGGGTGATATCCTCCGATTGAAGGCATTCGTCTACAATGTTTTCACGGTGAGGACGGGCGTTGCCATCCATAAAAAAAAATCAGCATCCATGGCGTCCCGAAAAAAACATACATGTGTTTCCAGAATGACATCCCGATAGATGTGGCCTGTCATCGTTACACTCTGAACATGCAGGCCAGTTCTGGAACCAAGAATAATTCCTCCCCAAACAAGCCAGCCTGCACCACCGTAACTGTTTCGTTCAATGGTGTTCTCTTGGTGGTAACGGGTACCTGGCGCTCTCCATATTAAAGTCCGGTGAGAATCAGACTGCAAACTAAATCTGGACTCATCGGAGAAAACATCACACAAGACCACTGTTGTGTTGTCCATAATGCATGCTCTCTACTCCAGGTTAATCGCAGGCGACAGTGAGTTGCTGTAAGTGGAACACATCTGACAGGCCTACGAGCATATAGACCAATGTGCCCTCCGCGTCTGTACATGGTCTGCCTTGAAACTGTCGCACCAGTAGCTGAAGAGAGCTGACGAGATAGGTCTGATGCTGTGCTCCGTCTGTTTCTTTTGGTGGTAACTGCCAAATATATCTATATATATATATATATATATATATATATACTGATCCTCATTCGGCGTTGTAGCTCGGGGGTGACCTGTGCAGTAACATCTACTCCCATTACCCTCATCTTGGAATCGTTGCCAAAGCCTGGAGATGGCACTCTGGGCGATTCCAAGTTCCTCGGATACTTCCAGCTGGGTACGTCCACATTCCAGTCGTCCAATAATTCTACCACGTAAAAAATCATCCAAATGCTTCCTTTGTGCCATAAGTATGTGGTTATTTCACTGAAAGGCTTTTAAAGCGCTTGTGAACAATTTTACTTCTTTGCCACTATTCCTTATATACCCTTCTCTTACACTCTCCTCATTGTACAATCCGAGCCATCTGGTGGTTTCCTGAAATTTGCATATTTTTCTTCAAGATGTGTGTGATAATTCTACAGGTGAAATTTTTATTTTAGAGTTCAATTTCTGTGTGATTCTGAATTATCCTTAATTTATGGGCATGAGTGCATTTGGGTATTTTGTTTATTTATCTGGATAAAAAAACCAATCGAATGTTACTTTTTGTATTTATTCTGTTAAGAAAAATATTTGAATACATGTATATATTCCATACAAAAAATATTTGAATATATACATATTTCATGCAAAAAATATTTGAATACATGTACTTTTTCCTAAAAAAATAGTCGAATAAAGGTATTTCAAAAAGCGAAAATTATTTTAAGAATTATTTTCTAATCTTAAGGGTCTTCAATATAAAAATTCATTAATATGTAAATAATACAACTTTCACAAAGGAAGTGGTTTTTTTATTTTTGTAGTAGAAAGTAGGAGCTTCTTTTTGAGAGAATTAGCTGAGGAAATGGCTTTTTAATTAAACTTAGTGAACTATGATTTAAGTGACGCGCTTCTGAAAGTATTTGTATTAGCTATTATTTGCCTCTATATTAGTAATGTCAACAAATGAGGAATAAATATATACGCAAGTGTTTTATATAACTATTTCATCTTAATTTGAGATAATTAACACTTTGGTTCATTTGTTCACTATATATATTTCTGCCTTCTGTAACACCCTTATAATGTAATGTATATTTGATAATATTTCGGTTTATTGATGTATTTTATACCAGGAAAAAGAAACAATTTAAACAAAAAATACATGAATCAATGTTATTTGAAACTGTTTAGGATTAAAAAAATGAAGGAAGAGAGAAAAATTATTGTCACATTACGAAACCTTCGGGAAACCTGTGTTTAAATTTGAAAAACATACATTGGCTTCATACAAATTTATATTCTAAGGAATTATTGCTTACTTTTGTTTGGGCTGCAAAATTTTAAAGTAATGAATGCATACTATTTTTTACTGAAAAGTAGAACCTTCTTTAATGTAGGTCTGGAAAGAGTCGAGACAATTGCTTAAAAATTTGGCCAAAAATATAATAAAATGTTTCATGAAAGAAAGAAAGTGTTTTGAATTTTCTGTTATCAATAAACTATATAAAGTTATACATTATTGTTATAGTGTGTGACTATGAGTAAGTTTATCTCTCTCTCAGAAATCCTACTTGAAACTTTATACATTATTCCTTTATTTAATATATTTCACTTGTTTTTAAAAAAAGGCTAAAGCTGAAAAAAATGGATAAGTTAACCTACATGTCTTGAGACATCATTTTTTTATTTTCAAAATTAATTCACATTTGCTTCCTTTTTTTACTGTTGAAATAAGATATAATCTGTAAAAAAGTAGGTTTCGAAATCCTAGAAAAATTTAAAATGCACAAAAGAACACCGAAATTCTTCACGGTAAAGTTCTGACTTCAAACAAGCGTAAAGTAAGTGGAAAAGAGGAAAAGCAGTTTGATTTTTTCCCTTCATCTCTTTCTGCTCAAAGAAAGGCAGACCACTTTTCATGCCTTGTAAAATAATGCATTCGTTTTTCTTCCAGCATTCTGAAAACAGACGCGAAATATTTTTCCATTTCATCTCTTCAGAAATATTTCGGGAAAAAAAAGTCAATACAATTTTAACCTTGTTTTGCACTGTGTTTTTATTTGTTGGTAGAAAATACTTAGTGTTGTATTTCTTCGGGAAATCGAACTAAATTAGATTTGTATCCGCACATGTGTCCCTAATTTTTTTTACTCATATAGATAGTTAATTTCAAGCTCTGAGAAATAGAAACGAAGAAAACTTCCAGTGTACGATCCAAACTGATATAAAGCCGTAATTATATATTAAGTATAAAATAAGCTAGGACTTATCTATCGATCACACATACTCAGTATAAAATGAATGATTTCGAATCATTCATTTTACAGTTGAATTCTAACAAATTAAGTTATTGTGAGTTTGTTTTAAATTACTTTTTTTTTAATCAGAGTAACTATGATAGTTGAAAAAATTTCCATCAATACAAATGTTGCAATATCCTGCAACCAGTAACAGCTGCTGAAAGCTAAAAGTTTTTCATAACAGTAACCATATCCAACACTTATTCGTAATAAAAAAATAATTTTTATTTTAAAAAAGTAAAAAATAAAACAAACATATTTACTAAAAATTTGATTTAAGCATTCTAAGAGAAAGATATTTACGGAATACAAACAATAATTACTCAACATGTTATTTTTTTTCCAACATTTTCCTCAAACTATGTTTTATTACATTTATATTGATTAAAATCCATTGCGCAATTTTAAAAACCTACTTTTCTCCATTTAATAACCCCCCATAACATGGAAATTTATTTGTTAATAACAGTGACGAAATTTCTCTACAATTCAAAATTAAAATATTTATCCGTTTAAAATTAACAATGCAGATGCAATTAATTACACGCCTACTCAAGAAGCTCAATCATTTTGAGGACCCCAGTACTAGAAAATTAGAGTAGAGAAGATGAAACGAAATAATGTAATAATAATTTCATTGCCATGTAAATGTCAAAATGAAGTACATTATTATCCTACGGCCAAGAGGGAAGATAAAGAGCTCTATTTATAATCTAAGTTGACTTTAAAATCGACGATTAAAGCTTTCAGTCCATGATTACCCTTTGAAATGCCAAACCTCAATAAACATTTTGAATACGAGATGGTGACACTTTTCACTAATGCTGTATCTTAATTAAAGGCAGGATAAGCAGATATCGAGGCAATAAGTTTATCGTGACACCTAAAAATAATATGAAGTGAAGTAACTTAATTTCCCGCTTCGTGAATAACGCTTGAGCTTGGAACGGAGTAAGCTGCTTTTAGCTGTTACTACTCCCCCGAGTACAATTTGTAAAGCGGAGTCGAGCTGGGTTATTTATTCTGAACCCATTTCAACGTCCACAGAAGGACATTTGCTTACACCCACCCACGGAGAAAGGAAAATAATATTTGGGCCGTTGATCGTGTGAAGAATTAAGATGATGTCAGTGGTAAAAAGATACCAATGATTTATTTCTATGCAGTCCGACGAACGGACATATTACAAAAAAATTACTTTCTTTTTTTAAAAATTTTTTTTTCCCCTGCACTTCAAAACGTGTTTTAACCTTTTAACTATTATACCCGAGATTATATCTTGCACGGCACTGGAGCTCCAAAATGCCACGCCAGAGTATTATACGGGATAATTCTTTTAATGCATCTTAGTGTTTTATACCCGAATACATATCGAGAGAAATTTATTTCGGCTTCGTCTTTTAGTCTTTTGCATAATGACGACAATTTATGCACCCAAATCATCAAAATAACTTGTCAGTTAAAGAGTTAATATATATATAGATGTTTAACACAAAATGAAAAAATGTTTACTTTTTACAAAAATAAAATTAAAAAATTTCGCATTCATTCGTGAAAAGGTTATAGGCTTTAAATAATTATAATTGTGTTATACCCACTTAATAAAGTTTTCGTTCACACAATTGCATTGTGTAGGCGGTCACTTATAACACAATACTTTTTTTATCTCTATAATGCTAAAAAGAGCTAAATTTAAGGAACATTTTTAAATAATAGTTGGTCATACAGATATTAATTTTCATTTGTATTTTTACAGCATCATAGTTATAATTTTAATTAGAGTATTTGAAAAATTTTGGGTGTTTCTTAATTCATATGGAGAATAAGATGGGAAAAGCTTACAAATGATGAAAGTGTATCTACTTTTTAACCCATAATTTTTTTGAATAACTTCTTTGACACACAGACACGCAGAAAACTACTCCTTAATATATTTATTTATGTAGAAATTGATATGTGTGCAAATTTTCCGAAGTTATAAGACGAGTAGAATTTTCTAAAAATCATTTAACCATTCGTTGGATTGCTAAAATACTTAGTATACTTAATGTACTATATTTTTGTATACTAATACTTAATATACTAATCTAAATTACATTAAGAGCAGAAGGACTCATATTTTATTTTCCCATAAAAAATATTGAAAAATCAAAATATCTTCATTGATTTTTATGAAGTGACCCCTTTAAAAAACTGCATTGAACTAAGGAAATAAACAATTCTGCTTATATATGTATACCTCCCTATCTTTAAAACAAACTTGTGCTGTTGTAATTTTCTTCATATATACCAGAACATAATTTTCTTCAGACATAGGATAATGTTTTCCATCGAATTTAAGCAAAAACGTGATCAAAAGTGAAACTTTTAAATTCATTATAAATTAAAATATTAGATTTCTAGACTTCCTACACATATTGCAATTTATTATTTTGAATGTCTGCCTGTGGAAGAGAATTCCATAATGCTTATATGCGCAGCCAAAGTTCGTCTTTTGAAGCTGCAGGACACGGATCACGAGCGAGACGCCGACCAACCAAATCCCACTCATGCTCAATAAGCGACATATCCCATATTTATTATAGTAATTCAATTTGAATTATGATACATTTCTGTATTTTATATTACTATTGGAAATATGTCATACGATTCGCACTTAAAACGGTAAGTCTTAATTTTAATAAAAAGTCATATTTCAAAGTCATATTTCCAAATGTGTTTACTTAAAAAAATAAAGAAAAATTATAGCAGAGTGTCTACAAAAATGTATTAAAGTCTGTCGTAAAATAATTCATGATGCTTTAAACTTAAAGATACAAATAACCAAAAGTATATTTTTTTTGCGTAACGACCTAAAGTGTAAATAAAAACATTTATAATCGGAATATAAATGAATATAAATAAAAAACATTACTGCCGTCTTTAAAGAAGATTTTAAATTAAAGCTTTATCAAAAATTCCAAATGCATTCATAATAGATAGAAAGGAAAGACTCGTACACATAAAACAAAATTTAATATTTTAAATAAAATTTAATGGTCATAATATTTTTTTTAAATATAAATATCATTACTCCGCCTGGATTCATAGCTATTAATTTAATACAAAAAAGTGAAGTTGAATTATTACGGGAAATGACGTTACTTATTTTTACTTTTCAGTTTAACTCTAATGGGAATCTCATTCTGAATAAAACTTTTTGGCTATAAAATTAGCTTTATTCAAAATGCGATCGTTTTCTTAAAAATATATTACATTAATTTGGAAAGAGTACGTTTTAAAAACACAAAACAGAAGAAAGAAATTATCTTTTAAAAGCTTTACCAAAAAAAAAACGCTTACTGAACTGTCAGCTAAAAAGAAAAGATTAATCTTAGAAAAATATATTAAAGAAGATTAATAATGCCTACTGAAATAATAAAACAAAATTCGAAAGTTTGCTGTTGTTTTAATATATATTTTCTCTTTTTTAACAGCCTAATATTTAGACAGACTATGGATTATTTTAAGATTTTCCCCAGGTATTTAAATGAAAGAAAACTTTTTCGTATTGAAGTATCGTGCTCACAAATCGTTTCTTTAAACCACTTAAACCATTTCGGTTTTAAAATTCGAGTATAATAGCATTTTCAGCTTGGGAACAAAAATATCTCAATTAAGAGAAAAATGCAAAGGCATGCCGAATATCTGGATGCTTGCCAAGATGAAGAATAAACTAATAGATTTTCTTTCTTCGGAAAAAGATTTTTATAGTTGCGACCAATGAAATGCAAATTAAATGGCTAAAACTTCATCAGGGTATTTTCTTGAGAGGAAAGATTAAGGAACCGAGCCTTACTTAAGAACAGAAGTCTTTTACCCTGCATTTTCTTATGCTGAAAGTGTGTCCGTGATCCAATCAGATGTATAAAATATATTCTAGTACTTTGAGTCATTAAAATACTTTATAATACAATGAATTGTTACAATGGCGAGACAATAAGCCTGGTTTATACTGCAGAAAATAACTATATTTTTCGAACATTTGTTGTTGTGGTGGTGGTTCTTTCCACTTATGATTGCCTATAAATCTACAATCTTTTCAAAGCAATTTATTTCCCTGGTTGTATTCTTATGTTCTCACAAAAATCTATAAATATTCATAAAAATAATTATAATGCATATTAATACAGGAAAACATAATGTACTAATAACCCCCTCTCCCATATTGTACGAATTATACAACTGTTCGTACTCATTGCTCAAATTGTAGAACTGTAATTCACATGTATTATGTAGTTCTAAAGTTGGCATCATTTTTGGTGAGAATGCTTCTAGAAATTACTAGCAAAAATCTATAACATCTTGATCTATGACGTGAGAGGATTTTGGGAGAAAGTGCTGGAAGATACGGAGAACCTTCTTGGCAAATCGTTCTTGAAGCTCCTCTAAGTTAAATTTAACTTTTTACGACACATATTTTTACTAACTATATCTTATGCATAAAGAAATTTATTACAGTGTCACGAAAATTTTTTAATGTATAGAAAAGAATATATAAATACTAGGAAATTTTTGAAAATTGAAAGAAACGTGTATTTTTTACCTCACAAATGCAGTATTTCACAAGGTTATGTCTTCTCTGCGCTAGATATATGTGTAACATAATTTTTTCTCCATTCAACTGAATTAAATAATTATATATTACTATTGTTGGGCAAACAGTCAGACGCCAAACAGCTTTGGTTAAAAAGTTTAATGTATGACATTTTAATATTACAATGACAAACATTAAGAAACATTATTATCTAGATCTACAATAAAGACAATTACGGAAACTACCATACTTAGCATTGCAACAATAAATAGGGGCATAGGTTCTATTCAATGTTCATGTCTCGACAGCAACCTCTCGATTGACGATTTCCAGACCGTTCACTAGAGGCCGCTGTTCACATATTGGTTTGTTACACTATGTCCATTAAGCAAATGCATATGATGTTTCAACATACACTAGATTGTTGAAACGCAATCATTGTTTTTTCATAATATTTGTATGGCACAAATTTAAATTCATTGTAATTGATTTAATGAATTGTAATGCTTATAAGACATAGGCAGGAATTTTTTATACATAACTCATAAAATTTTTTAACGTAACAACATTTTATACATAATACATACACATATATACATACATATACATAACTAAATGTTTTTATTAGTTTATATTTCGAAGGTATAGTAAATGTATAATAATTCATCAAATATAGTTTAAATATCATATTGTACATAATAAAATCACTTCACAAAATCGAAGATCTTAAATATTGCATCTTTTTCTCCTTAAGTACAAAAATCCGTACTTTATAAAATTACGCAAACTAGTTTATGACGAAACAAATATTTTTATTAAATAAAGTTCGCATTATAACCGTTACCTGATGCTTCTTTTTGTTTTAAGCTTATTAATAATAAAAATCTATCAAATATTAATTTCAATTACTTTATTTTCATTAAAGACTCTTATTTTTCTCCCTCCCCTAAAATACTAATACCACCAATATATTAATCCAAGATGTAGAATGATAAATGATTCAGAAAATAAAAATTTAAATAACTAAAGTTAAATGGTTAAAAATTAATTTACTTTCAGTCATTTCCTTTAATTGAATGACAAAGTATGTAACCTTAGTTAGGGCAATTTTCTGAAGGGTGCTGAAAGCTCTGATGTCAGAAAAGTTATTACGAAAACTATTGAGCATAAACGAAACTTTTAAAAAGAAGAAAAAGTAGCATGGCATTTTAAAAACTGATAATTATTCTTCAGATATTTGAGTAGCGAAACTCTATCAATCATCCTGATGGTAAGTCATACTTTTCTACCCGAAAATCGCATCGTATAAATCCGGCTTTAATGGCTTAATTACAAGGTTTAGCGCAAAATGTAAGATCATTTTCCAGATACTTTGATCAGACTGCGGCTACTTAATGGTATGTTTTTTTTTTACTACCTTGCTCTTCGTATTTCTTTGGGACTAAGCTGATGACGTTTCCTTCCGACAGGAGATGTGTCTCATGTCCTGCAAGATGTAAGGGATGCCGTCATCAACCACTTTTCCTTTCCGCCCACTTACGTTGGGGAGCGTGTGGCTGGGTTTGATGGCATGGCTTGTTCAAGCTCAAAGTAAGTTATTAATTTTTTTCTTTAATCTATTTCATTAAAATGTGACATTGTGTAAGAGCATTAGATATCGTAAAAAAATAAACATTTATTGCAATATTATAATTATAAGAGTCCTTTTTATGATCAGTATTAATTTTCATCCCTGACAAAAAATTTGTGTTGAATCTTTTATAAAAGTGCTCAAATAAAGTAAACAGTTTGTGATTTTATTTTGAAGTTATCATATTTGAGACATTTAAAATAATTAATAATGAAACAAAAAAATTGTTTCTAAAAGAAACAATTATGTTGCCATAACTTTTGTTGAAAGAATAATACAGAAACCTAAGAAATAAAAATAAATCTATTTAGACATATTGATTAAAAAACAGTTTTAATGAATGCTTACAGAAATTTTAACACTGCTATATATTAACTCAAAACTCACTAACAACAATAAAAGTTATTTTTTTAATTTCGTACTGTTTTTATAAGTTCTACGATATTAAAACTGATATTAAATTATGATTGAAAATTATCTTTCAATGAGAAAGTGGGAATCAAAATAAAAAAGCTGAAATAGAACAACATTTTGGTCTAAAATTTATTATAAAAATGAAAAGCTTGAATATATAGTAGTTTGTGGTAGAAACTAAATTTAAACATTTAATTTTTTTTTTTGTATATTTTTGGTTGTTAAGCAAATTTATTTAAACAAGTTTGGTTATATAAAATACATAAACAACAAGTCTTCATTTTTAAATTTTACGGTAAGGTTTATTTATTTATATTATGGTCTTATAAGGAATTACTGAATGCTTCAAAAGCATGGTAAGTTCCTGAAAAGAATTGTATGTATTGTTAACTTTTCAATTTAATATTTTTTATTATAGGATTTCGCAAATTAATTTTTTTTTCTATCTTAAGAAACATTTCATCTCAAAATTATTTTCTCTTACATTTTTCATCAACTTACATGCATGATTCATTTTTTTATTTTAAAATTTAAAGAAATATATATGCTCGCACACATATTTAAACAACAATTTGCTTAATGTAGCCATCACGATCAAAGAAATTAAAAAATTTAATGATACAAATGCAAGCGAAAACAGATGCCTCAGGGGAAAAATAAATAAACTTCGCATTAATCTTCTACATCATCGCATTAAAATTTAACATTCTTCATTATGAAATTCATAAAAAAATTATGCATAATAAGTGCTTTAGAACTTAAATATCATAAAATATTGAACATGTTTAAATTAATGAAATTTATCTCTTCTTATCTTTAAATAATGGCACATCTCCAAATTGATCTTACAGAAACTTAATTTTATCAATATAGTTTTTTAAATTTTTTTTTGAAGAAATATAAATGCCTGGTTGTAACAACCAATATAAATAAGAATTTTGATGGAAATATGATACAAATAAAATAACTCAAAGCCATTACCGTTTGTTTCTCTTGCCTTTACAAAATTTACCACGTGAAAAGCAAAATATATGGTTTTACTATGGCTATTTGCAGTTAAATGTTAGAAATAATTTTGTAGATAAAAGTTGTATAAAAAATATTACCATAAAAGTATATTCAATTTTAAAATTTACAAAGAAATTTAGCGTAGTTTGATGTATTTTTCTTTTTTTTTGGAAGATTGATTGGCTAAAGCAATTAATTGCGAGACAAAAGACGCATATACTGAAAGCAAAACGATGTTATCTGTCAGTCATATCAAGTGCACTTGATATAAAAGCAGAAATATAACATATTTTTTTCTTCAAAATAGTATTTATTTTATGATTTTATGTGATTTTTTTCAATAAAATTACAGGTTTCAATTCTAATTGCTGATTCCTCTCTCTCTCTCTCTCTCTCTCTCTCTCTCTCTCTCTCAACCTTATACATTTCTTATATAGAATATTGGTTTAAAATGAAAACTTACAAAAAGAAAATCAGACTTAGGAATCATTGATACTTTTTTTAATTTGGTACATTAATAGAAAGTACTAGTTTAAACTGAGTTCAGTAAAAAGTTAAGATAAAAACATGTACATCTTTTTATTTTCTTGAGAAAATGCTGTATTTTCAATTTTATAAGTCTATACACTTTTCATTTCACTCATTAATTAATACTAGAACAGAAATGGTGAAAATAACTTTTCGAACCATGAGGTTCGTGATTCAACTTGTGCTTTACACTTTTTCTGTTAACTTTCGTATACTTTTAAAATGAATTTTTTTTTTTTACATTTAATTTTTGAAAAAAGTTTCAAACTAAATGCAAAAATTATAAATTAAACAGATATTATAACGTAATATATATACATTACATTATTTAATGCGGGTTTAATTTTTCAGTTAACCTATTTTTGTTCAATTACTTTTCGTATCATAAAATTTACACATATTGATTGCAACCATTAAAAAATTTATTTTGTAGATTTGCTAATCATATTTTTAGAATATTGTGCAAAGGTACATATTATAAAAACTTGCAAAATATCTCTCTCTTTTTCTCTCTCTCTCTCTTTCTTTCTCTTTCTCTCTCTCTCTCTTTCTTTCTCTTTCTATCTCTCTCTCTCTCTCTCTTTCTCTCTCTCTTTTTCTCTCTGTGTGTGTATGTGTGTGTGTGTGAATTTGAACAGCATCTCATACCTTTTAACGAAATAAATGCATTAATTCCGTATTTAAAGTCTAAATTAATGTAGTTTTAAAATGTATTTAGTTTACGTAATATGAAAATGATAACAGAAATGTATGAAAATGATATTTTAAAAAATAATAAGATATTAGTTTGAGGAGCACAAATTACTAATTTATGTATTTATTATGTAGGTATTGCATGAAAAGATGAAGCACCAAAATATACTGACATAAAAGATTTCATGAGAGATTTTTCTCAGAATAAGAAATTAGAAAGAAATGTGTTTTTTTTTCAAAAAAAATTGATGAAAAAAAACAGAAAGTTTAAACTTCATCTTTATCAGTGAGTTAATTCAGTTTCTGCAGATTCTGCTCCGGAATTACAAACTTGTATACAAACATTTTTTGCAAATATATATATATATATATATATATATATATATATATATATATATATATATATATATATATATATATAAATATATATATATATAAATATATATATATATATATATATATAAATATATATATATATATATATAAAAATATATATATATATATATATATATATAAATATATATATATATATATGTATATGTCAGGTTTGAAAAGTTTAGGTTCAAAATTAAGGAAGTAATAAATGAAAATAGAGCGAACTCTTTACCATCGCGTAAGGATTTATGAGTAAACAAGCCTGTTAAAAGGAGCAACGAGCGCTGACGAAGGCGAACGCATACTAGGAAGGACTTGGCTGGTGTCTCCTCGCTGCGATGTTATATTTGGTAACGCCCGGTTGCGCGGCAAAAGGTCCGCCATGTTAGATTATATATGATGAAAGCGTAATAAAGGAATATTGTGAAGATGATGCCCTCCTCTTATTACCAGCAGGCCTGGGGCATGTCATATATATATATGAGCTTACATATCTTCTTAAAAAAGTGAAATGCATATTCACATTTCAAACTGCAGAGTTTCTCATTTCTTTTAAAGCATCTTCAATCTTGAGTACATATTGGCGCGTTCCCACTTCCTTTGCAATTCTTGAAAATGTATCTCGGAAGCATATCTTGTTACATCCTGGAATAGAAATATACAACATGGTGCACAATAAATTATATGCAATAAAAGTACTAAACCTTATATGGTTTGAAAGAAACTGATGCTGGGTGTTTTTGATATTATATCGCTCATGGAAATGAATTCATTTCCACATGCCATAACAAAACGTGGCGATATTCCTTTCTCAGAAAATGAGTTTCACCAACAAGGAAGAATAAACTGTCTGTAAAATATATTTACTTATAGGTAAGGAAAAACTTTTAAAATAGCACAAAATAAAAAAGTACACATTTTCTTCAAATAGAGCACAGAATTTTATAACGTCAAGCATACAAAAACATAAATTCGAAAAAAACGGGATAAGTATAAAAGCAATAAATTGCCAAATGTGCAAAAAATATAAAAAAAAGCAATGTTGTAACACTGTGAATAAAAACATTGTAACAATTTTACAAAAACAGCAAAACAGATTTATTGTTTTACAACCTCTGGGTTGCATACTACGATTCAAAATAGCAATATTGAAATAAATATCTTTTATATAATTGAATAATTTATTATTTTCGATTTGTATACCTTTCTTACGTTCCATAATCTGGTATTTAAATACATTAAAGAACACATACATACCATCACACAAATTAGTATCCGACTAGAAAATCCTGTTACAAAATATAGAAGTATTTAAAAATTAACACAGATAAATTCATTTCAGTGTTATTAATGAAGAACTATGATAGTAGGAAAATTCTTGGGTGACTCATGATGCAATGACTGTGACTGCAAGCGCAGAGTGAAGTGTAAATTATTATGAAGAGATGGAGATCTGAGAGTATACGTTATTTCTCACCTACAAACTTCCATCTCTCAACAATTATTCCAACAACGGGTTATCAATTGTTAGAGTACAGTTTCCTTTAAAGCTGAATTTTTGTTCTATGAATTAAGTATTTTGCACTGGAGGGTTTTAAATAATCAAATAAGTAGCTTATGCTGAATAAGTTCTTATTGTTGCTGGAAGATAATTTAACGAGTTATTAATTCATGAAATGAACATTATTCAGAGCTTAGAATAAATATTCTTGCAATTGTCAAGTATTTACAATGTAATGAAAGTGTTTTAAAATGTATAGTTATACGTATGAAAGCTTCTTATAACGGAATTATACTACAAAATAATACAAAAAAATTCAGTGAAAAGACTGACTTCAAAGTCAAATTTATTAATTAATTTTTAAATTAGCTTGAAGCAAAATTTAGTCTAAAAAAATTTGCTTATGGAAAAAGTCTTATACAATTTAAAAGAATATATATAATTTGAGGGTAGATCTCACAAAAACCTGAAAAATTAAAAGTGCATATTTTTTAATTAATTATTAAAAATTTCAAACTTTCTCAATGAGTCTAAAAATTCCATATTATTTTAAATCATAATTTTTCTTTTTATGATTATTAGCGATAGGTATATTTTATTTTGTTGCACTTTTAAAATTTACTGAACACAAAGTATGCGAGTAAAAATTTAATTAGTTTAAAAATGTAGAGAAAATTTAATTACAGAGAGAGAGCGCCAAAAAATACAAATATGCCTTAAGAATATATTTCGTCTTCATATTGCAAGATTTTAAACGTATTTTATAACAGCTCATTAACATAAAATTTCTGTAATTTTTTTTTCATTCTTAACTAGTTTGAATATTCAGTTAGTATTAATTTATGCATTTGATCATGGTAATATGATGAGTTGATTAAGTCTTACTCTGGAGAACTTTTTTCTTAATAAATCACCACAAAAATAAAGAAACTAATTAAGAGTATGATTTTTATGATAAATTTTAAGCACAAAAATCAAATTTTATAAAAGCAAAAAACTTGATCAAACATTTTGAAATTATTATTTTATACCGGAATCAACCAAACAATTATGAATTGAAATTTTTAAATGCATGTGTTTTGGAAGAGTTTATACCTAAGTGCTTTGTTTTTAAATTTTTTTTTTATTAAATGAAATGAATAAACTGAAAAACAGAAAGCACACAGCTACATATAACTTTAATCCACATATATAAACATCCATGTTTCTGGTTCTATTTACATTGTACTATACGAAACTCTTAGTTATCAAAGTAAAATGGAAGTAAATGTACCGATGCTATAACTGGCTGTAAAGCAAAATCGAAGGTATATATGTTTGTAAGATCTCCTTAATACTATAATACAATAATAATTCATTAGGATTCTTAAAATAATTTTAAAAATTTACACAGAAATCCTCTTCAAATAGAAAACATACAAATAGAAGTGGCATATAAATACTGGTTATAATACCTTTGTCTCTGTGCCGCTTTTATAAAAAACAGTATTTCACAAACCGTCTTCAAAATTGGTAAACCAAGTTGTAAAGAAAGAATTTTAGAAAAATATCTGACACAAAATAGTGTCATTCCAAAATAATCTTTAACATAATCTGTATATCGCATGCGTTTCATTAAAAAAATACAAACAAGACCATTTACTTCAATTCTATATCTTCTAAATAACTAGGTGTATATACCAAAACATGAAAAAATAAATAAATATGTTTCTCCAAGCTAAAATAAAGCAAATTTGGCAATATTTCGTGCTAAAAATTTTCGCTTGTTAAATATTACGTTTCAGTTAACACAAATACTGAAAAAATTGTTTTAACTTAAAATTTACGTATATATATAGTGTTTTTTAATACTATATCCCGTCAAAATATATAATACACAATTATATCTATATGTTTTCCACTTATATCTCTCTGAAACATCAGATATATCATGCGTTGATTTTTACAGCCAAGATATCTGTAGGTATTGTACATTATTCTGTTAAAAACGTGGTAACATACATTTAATATACGTGCTGTTAGAACACAACAAAACGATTCTATCTATTAAAGAAACGAAATATATCTGTTTCATGGTAAAATTCTTCTGTCCATCGTATATAAGATTTCAATCTTCAAATCTTTCTCGTTTCCTCAAAGCTCAAATAGCTCATCTAGATATTTTGTTCTGGTTCCGTTATTATTTTTTTCTTTTACTTCATTTTATTTTTCTCTCGTCAGTTTGATATTTTTTATTCGGCCGATATTCCAGAATTTCTAGCTGTCACAATAGCTTCCAAGATTTCCGGAGACCAAAACAGCTCAAGATGGACTTATACTTAAACAGAAAAAAACTTTATGTATAAAATTCCGGAGAAGAAACGCCAAAAGTATTGTTTTTTTGGGGAGGCGAGTGAAATCCTTTATTTTATGTTTCGTCATTTTATTTTTTTAATTCAATTTTGTTTGGAGCCAGGTGGGTATATGTTTGTTTTTGTTTTCGAATTTAAATACTTTTCCCAAAATAAATTATATGTTTATTGATTGACTAACTGCAATTTTATTTTGAATTGCGTGAGTGAGAAGGAAACAAAAAGAATATTTATTTATTTTTTATTTCTGTAGTTCAAGAATACTTAAAAATACACTGGTGTCCAAAATCAAAGTCACAAACATAAAATATGTGGTAACAGGAAAAATATTCGGTTTATTGCTACGGAATTTGGCACAGAGGTATATTACTATGAGAGAAAGCATATAACAACAGCAATATGTAAAAGAGATGAATTGTTAGTTATGATATAGATCATATAAAATCATGATGCATTATAACTCCGGAAATGTACGTTTAATAAGAAGTTGGCCCCAACCCTGCACTGTTATACAAATCTCACGCCAAACCATTGTGCTATAAATGAATAAATGGGAGTGTTGAGAAATGCTTGGGGCATTAAATCCTATTCTTCCAAAAGCATGGCTTTTAACGCCAAGCGGGTCCTTGGTGGGAAGTAATCCTGGACCATGCCAAATATGTTCTATAGGATTGAGATCCGGAAACTTTGTGAGTCAGCTCATAAAGCTAATATCTTTTTTTTCAAGAAAATCATCACCAGTGTGAGCTCTGTGTGGCCTCACATTAACGTCCGTTAAAAGAAAATTCGGTTTCACTACACTTCGGGAAAAACTCCCATAGGCTCGAATGTCCTCATCGGTATAGCATTGTGCGTTTACACTCTACTCGCATTAAAAACAAGTAGTGGTATATGACGACCCAACATGATTCTAGAGCAGACAAAGATTCCTCTGCCACCAAATTAGTCGATTTCCCTTATGTTAGATGGATAATAAAAAAATTCTACACTCTCTCCAGATAGAAACTCAGTGAGACTGTGTGTACTCCATCTCTATTCACGTCAGTGAAAAAACCACATGCCCATTAAGAGTGGGTCCAAGATTGGCGTCTCTCCTACGCAATTTGCTCAGAGGGAGACACATCACTGGATGTCAAACGTAGAAAGTCCTCTCTGCTATATGTCTGTAAACTGCTTCCTATGATTATTTTTCTTATCACAAACGGTAAAATCATGAAAAATTCAGTAAACCTTGTCTGCCTACGTCGTCGTATACTGAATATCAAGTAGCAATCCTGTATAAATGTTTCCACCCTTGTTTCCTGGTAATAATACCACTTATTTGATATTTGTTCTACAATCTAAATATCATTTTTGGAGCCACTATTTCATTTAATCATCTAAAGAACTCATTCTCACTAGAAAGAATTGAATTTGTGTATTTTGACGCAATAATTCAGGTAGTATTCCCAGATCTTGCGACAAAACTAACACTAACAACATTTATTCCAAGCAAAAGACTAACATTATGCTATCCGTTCTTCAAAATATATGAATTATGAATTAAATAAATTTTATAGGAGGCAATTTTTAATTATTCTGAAAAATGTGTTTGTCATCTTAATTTTGGACACCCGTGTGTATATTAATTTCAATATCTCAATACATATAAATGTATATGATTGGTTAAAATTAAAGACACTTTTAGTTAACGAGGACACGCTAACGAGGGACATTGATCTTTTTGTTTTGAACAATGACCAATAGAATAGTACCATATCAGAAATGAAATTTCACTATCCTAACTTCCATATCATGTCCCATAACGAACTCGAGTCAGAGTTGAACTTAAGGTATCCGACTACGTTCGGAACCGTGATTTTAAAAAAGAGCATAAATGGATAATTTTCATGATATTTAGTGTCACCCAGATTAGAATGTATGCATAAAATTGTTTTAAGGACATTTTGACAAAAAAAATTGTTTAAATATAATATTTTAGCAAAAAATTAACTTTTTCCAAATAATCATTTTTCCAAATATTCTCCTTTTGTGAAAAATGGGTCTATTATAATAATATCTTGCCTGTATATAGCTCAGACCTCTGTTCAGAGGCTCAACTAGAAATTTAGAAAAATTCACATTATTTTCAGAGATACCACAAATTGAAATAATTATTGGCGTTTTTTTCTTAAAATTGCTCCCCTCTGTTGTCGTAAAAATATGAATAAACCCACTTCTACGTTATATATTTAAAAAATTCAAGTTGAACCTCTGAACAGAGGTTCGAGCTATATACAGGCAAAATATTATTCTAATAGAAGCATTTTTCACAAAAGGAGAACATTTGGAAAAAAAATTATTCTAAGTTAATTTTTTACCAAAATATTGTATTTAAATAAAAAAAAAAATTTCAAAATGTTATGCATATATTCTAATCTAAATATCGTGAAAATTATCCATTTATGCGCTTTTTTGAAAATCACGGTTCCGAACGTAGTCGAATACCTTAAGGTGCAGTAATGTGGCGGAAGTATGCAAGTGGTCATGGTCACTAACTCGAGGACGACGTCGTGTCTGTTCGAATCCTAGTGCGACTGAAGACACATCGTGCAGAGAAGTTGGTACATGTTAAATCTACAGAGGGTTAAGGCCCTCAAGTTGGTAGGGGTGTGAATGTTTAGAAAGTGAGATGCCAGCTCATGTGTTGTCTTATTTTCTTGATCGATGTTCAGAACTACGAGGTCCATCTCTAATAGCCCTCTTGTTGCTTTGAAGTGCAACGCTAATAAATAATCAATCAGTTAATGTGCAGTATCCTTCATCATTCTCCACCACAGTTTCATCCTTCATCATTCTCCACCACAGTTTAAGTCAATTCAGAACTCGGCCACCAACTTCAGTCGGACGTCAGTAGCTAATAAATTACGACTCTAACACCTGGTTGATGTAAATCTCCTTAAACGAAGAGGGGAAGTATGACTTTATTGCAAAACACAATTTTATTAGAATTTGTATTTAACAGAAAGAGTGTCGTGTTTTATAACTCTGAAAATAATAGGTGATACGACTTAATTTTTTTAAAGTTTTTAATACCATCTTCGGTTTTAACTATTAAAAGTTAAATACTAAGCCAGAATTCTTACTTGCTTCCCAATCGGGCTGGTGTTACCTTTTAATTTATGTAGTTTTTCTTGAATAATATATAAAAAAGATAATTTTTCTTGAAAAACCGTATGAAAAAAAAATTTGATCCAAATTATTTTCAGATTTTATCTCGATGTTGACGGAACTATCTCTTTTAAGCACATTTATATACACTCAAAACTTGTAATTTAAATTTGCATATTCTAACACTAAATCTCAGTTATTGCAGCATTAAAAGTTGTAATTATGATAGAAGCTAACTAGTTATGTGCTTGAAAAGTTCTATTAAACACAAGTGTTGGTTCTGTTTAAAAGTTTCCTAACGAAAGTTTTTAAAAAATTGCAACATCTAGCTAACTGTGCGATCCCAAGTATATTTTATAAGTTGATTTTTATTCAGAAATCAAAGTGGGTGACTTTATAATACAGAAATCTTTCGAAAAAAAAAGTTACATCTGGTAAAAAAAAAAATTTTTAATGAGGTCGCAGGAAAAAAGTGTCACTGCGAGCCAAAAATAGTTTAAATTAGTACCTTGTTGCTACCACCCATTACCATCTTAAAGAGAAAAATAAGAAAAAAATTTGAAAAATGATTGTACAATCTAGCAAAAACTGATAGTCGTAGCTTTGAAAACATTATTAATTAAACCATCGCTATATCTATCATTATCTCAAATATAATTCTCTCTCCTAGATTAGAGTTAAGGGTTTTTTTTAATAACTTTCGTTCTCCATGCTCAGTAAATGCAACCACACCCTATATCTAAAATCATATCTTTCTGCTTAAAAATAAATTTTATACATAGAGGAATATCAAATATAAGCAAAAAATTATCGGTAGTTAGTTTAGTTTAAATAATTATTAGGAAAGTTATGAATAGGGATTATATCTATAATGTAGAAAGGGAACCGGAAAATTATGTCATATTTTTTTACAGTAAATTAGAATAAATAAATTTCTTACAAGTTTTCCTTTTTAGTTAATGATGTAATCAATCACGTTGGCAACAACCTTTTGCCGTCTAGTGTGCAAATTTTCAATGCCTGATCGATAAAAATCAATTGGTTTTTCAGTAAAATATCTGGAGATGGTATTTTTCATATCCAAATTTTGAAATGTTTTGTTTGTTAAGAAGTGTTGCATTGAACGGAATAAATGGAAATCTGGTGGCACAATGTCAGGCGAGTATGGTGGGTGAGGCAATACCTCCCACCCCAATCCATTAATTTTTTCCAACGTTTTTCTTGCGCAGTGCGGTCTTGCATAATCGTGTTGCAAAATAACACCTTTTCTATTGATAATCGCTGGATACTCTTCAATTAATGATTGGTTTAGTCGGTCTAATTGTTCACAATAAAGATCCGCATTAACAGTTTCTCCAGGTTTAAGCACTTCAAAATGGACGATTCCACGAATACCCCTCCAAACACACAAAAGCGTCTTTTTTGGATGCAAACTTGGCTTAGCAGCCCTTCGTGGCGGTTCATTCGGAGAAAGCCACTGTCTTTTGCGTTTTAGATTATCATACGGGACCCATTTTTCATCTGCAGTGATCAAGCGATCAAAACAGATTATGCGGAATCCAAACACCTTCTCTGTTTGTTTTACCAATCTGTTGCAAATGTTCTTGGATGGTCGACCAAGGTTGAGTAAGAGCATTTGACAGTTCTTCGATTGTCTGACACGGATTTGCTTCCACTTGCGCCTTTAATAACGTCATTGTCTTAAGTTGTTGGTCTTCCTGATCGATGTGAGTCGGAAAGATCGAAATTACCGGATCTGAACTTAGAAAACCACCTTTGGCATTTACGAACATCTAAGACACTTGGGTAAACATCGCAAATGTTTTGGGTAGCAACTGTTGCATTACTACCCTTGCGAAACTCCAAAAGCATTCAATGGCGGATATGAATCTCTTCTGGTATTTGGCTAGCCATTTCACTCAAAATGGGGACAGAAAATTTAAGGTTTAAGCTTTCACAACTGAACAAGTCACTTTAACTTTGAAATGTCTCTGGCACGACTTTCAACTACGCAATGAACTCATAAACGGTAAAGCAGCATTGACATGCGCAAAAACGACATTACTTTTCGGTCCCCCTAATACTTTCGCATATACTTTTGATAATATAAAATTACATTTTAGTAATTATATGATACAAGAAAAAAATTTTATGCTTGGGGAAGAAAAAATATTCAAAAAAAGTATTATAAGTTCAACCGATAATTTTATTGTCAAAGAAAGTTTTAGAAAATAAGGTATAGTTAATAATCAAAAAATATTTTCTAAGAATATTTTGTTTCAAAATTTACAAATTCAACTAAGTATACCTCTATAAGAATGCGCAATATTTCTCTTCCCTCACAGAATAAAATATTATTTGGTGGCACTCCATCCACCGAAAAATCATTTCAAATTACTTTATTCAAATTTACTTAATGTTTTCGTAAATTTATCGTATACACCATAAAAATATCAGTTTCAGCAAATGCAACAGTTGTAAATAGCTGCAACAATCTTTAATTTCCAAGGAAATCCGAGCTTGAACTATGCAAATTAAAACCAAAAATTTATCATTTATGATGATAAATATTATATAGAAGGAATTCCAGTGTTTCAATTCAGTATATATTTCTCCTTAGTATAGTTTAACTATAATACTAAACAACGCTTTCCTATGTACAAACTAGGCTATTGTATATTACAAAAGAACACATTTAGAAAGATGCAAATATAAGTAATTCCCAAATAAAGAAAGTTAAGTTCATAAAAATATATAAAAAATATGTAAACGGTGTTTTCATTTGACTAGTTTTAAATAACAAGTAAATATAATTCGGTAGACATTAGAATGCAACTATATAATTAACTTTATATTTCAAAATACTTTACGCTACATTCCCATCAAATTGTACGTTGGTGATAATGTTAACCGTAAAATGATCTACCGTAAAAGTAATTTGTGGAATCTGCTATATATTATGGTAATATTCGTGCACTTAAGATTATTTATGATTTACCATTTTCGTGTAAGTATTCTTGGAAGTTGGCCATTTTGAGAGCATCTCACACGCCTTTAAGTTTAGAGGTGTAATTTGATGCAGGATTAGAACGAATACTATTCCACCCCGGCTGTCTAATTCTCAAGCATAATTCCCCTATTGGGAGAGAACATACAATATCGCTTCTCCAATACTCCGAAAATGGATCACTGCGTAACATAGCTAGAGGTCTTGAGTTCGCTTTGATACATTTTCGCACCTATTTAACTCAAACTAGCAATATTATCTAAAATATTATATATTCTATTGCTCCAAAGTTATGTAAATTTCAAACAAAATAAACCATGTATTAAATGTTCCATTTTATTTCTGTTTGTAGAAAGTTAAGATTTGAATTATAATGAAGTTATGTAATGTGTAATATGTTTCTATAATTCAGTGAGTTCATAAAGGGTGTTTTTTAGAGGTATAGAACTTTAAATTGCAATAAGACAACGATGTATTATTCGATTCACATGGATTTTTTTTATTCGAAAGATAATCTTGTGGCATTACATTTTAAATATGATTTTTAGCATATGACTGCCACGGCTGGCTCGGATGTAGTCCAATCTGGACGTCCAATTTTCGATGACATTTTCCAACATTTGTGGCCGTATATCGGCAATAACACGGCGAATGTAGTCTTCCAAATGGTCAAGCGTTTGTGGCTTATCCGCATAGACCAATGACTTTACATAGCCCCACAGACAATAGTCTAGCGGTGTTAAATCACAAGATCTTGGAGGCCAATTCACAGGTCCAAAACGTGAAATTCGGCAGTCACCAAACGTGTCTTTCAATAAATCGATTGTGGCACGAGCTGTGTGACATGTTGCGCCGTCTTGTTGGAACCACAGCTCCTGGACATCATGATTGTTCAATTCAGGAATGAAAAAGTTAGTAATCATGACTCTATACCGATCACCATTGACTGTAACGTTGTGGCCTTCTTCGTTTTTGAAGAAGGATTCCACCAGCCCATAAAGCGCACCAAACAGTCAGTTTTTCTGGATGTAACGGTGTTTCGACATACACTTGTGGATTAGCTTCACTTCAAATGCGGCAGTTTTGTTTGTTGACGTAGCCATTCAACCAGAAGTGCGCTTCATCGCTAAACAAAATTCGCTTATGAAAATCGGGAACAACGGCAATCTCGTTTTGGGCCCATTCGACGAATCTACGCCTTGCTTGATGATCGTTTTGATGAATTGCCAAACCAAACTGAGAATAAATCACTTGACAGCTGTTAAATCGGTCGCCATCTTGGAAAGTAATGCCAACTTAAACTTCTATACCTGGAAAAAAAACATTCTTTACTTTAAATAAAAAGTATAAAATCAGCAGTTAAATAAAGACTAATCTAACGTTAAATATTGTATTATACGTAAAAACATATAGAGTTTTTAAGGAATAAAAGACATTTTTACTTATATATCATTGAACTTGATTTATGCATTAAATAGTATATTCAGAATATAATATAAAATTAATGTAATTACACAGATTTATAAATGTTGATTTTCATGTCTATTCTAGGAAGATGAGAATTAATATATACATATACTCAGTATTTTTTTCAAATTTAAAAGTTGTAATGGGTTTTTAATTTCAAAATAACTTCATTTTTACACCTTATGTATATATTTTTTATTAACTATGTCATAAACAAGTACAAAATTAATAAAGTCTAAGCTTTTAGACAAGATGTTTCCTAACTTCCCCATCAGGAAACTTGTTACCATAGTCATATTATTACCGTGGTGGCTATTTTTGTAGAAATTGGAAAATTAAGAATGAAGAAATTGAAAAATGAAAATTTTAATAGCTTTAATATATATAATGTCAAAATATAACCATCAAACATTTCTTCATTTCGGTTATAGAATCCGCTTTTAAAAAAATTTATTCCTTGTAAAATTCTTTAAATTGCTATAACCTTTAAAATATTCGTGACTAAATATTGTTAAAAATCATGCATGTAACTTCTCACTTAAATGAAACGAAATCTTCAAATGATTTGACCTGAAATTTCCCACGGAAATATAACTAAATTTTATAATAATATTGAAACATGCTTTTTATCGTTCACATTTATACTTATCAAACATTTAATTAATCAGAATTAATATGTATTGCGTAGTATTTGATTTCTAACTATATCCAGATTACTGATGATTTAATTTACGTAAATTTTGCTGAATTCGTTTTTTGTTTTGAAAATAACGAAATAATAATCACTTTGTTTACACATGCGCAGTTTACCTACATCCATTTATCAATGAAAGTAGAATCAAATTCTCTGAAACTTTAGGGAGTGTCTTCTTCTTGAATAAATCTTAATTTAAGACAGAAAAATAAAATACAATGTCTTACTCATAACATTAAAGACTTGCAACACTGAAAATAACATTTTTATCATAAATCATTCGATTGCAATTTGCATAAATAAAGACCTATTTTTAGTGTAAAAATAAAACTTTTTAAACCGGATTTTAAAACCTAAATACTTCTAAAAACTGATACTTTTGTTTATAGGAAAGTAAATCATACATCAAAAATAAGTTTTAAATATAAACAAACTCCTTTCTTCTGTACTCCTGATTCTGCATATTATAATTCTCTCTTGCTTTTTTCCTTAAAATAACTAGCGTTTTTCATTTTTAATATTTTGTTATTTAAAAAGTAATTCATCAATTGAACAAGATATTTACATACCAACGCAGATTAAGATTTTACCTGATACTTCACAATTACAATCATTCTGTCGTAGTCAACATAACAACGTAGTCATACCCAGGCACATTTTTGTTATTTTTTTAGGTATTATTTCGATAAACTTTGCAAGGTGAAAATAATTTTTGTCTTTCAAATTATGTGAAGAGTTTATGCTCTTTTAAAATAATTTTTTTCTTAAAACTACAAAGTAATGCCTTTAAATAATTTTTATTAAATTAATTATTCATCCATCACATAATTTATAAATATTGTTCAAAATTATTTTGCATGCATTTGAAGTAAAATTAAAAATAAAATAAAATTATTTTAATCAAATGTATAGTGTATAAACAACGAAATATTTTAATTCAAAGAAATATTACATATTTATAAAAAATTGAAAAAAATGATAGACATTTTAAAAAACTTATATTAAATACATATATATGCAATCGTTAGGTATGCCAAAGCTATTTAAAAACCAAAACTATCATTTTTATGCAAATTTGAAAAAAATAATAAATAGAACATCAATAAAATGAATACCTGAATGATTGTAAAAAATTGATAGAGCTTGAATTTTATCCTTTATTCAGTATCAGAATTCTGTTCAAGTATCGGAAAATGTTTAATCTATATGAAAACTGTGTTTGAGAATTGAGAAGGACATGTATCATTTCAAATAATTTAATTGATATCTTACTCTTTTAAATTTCAGGGAGGAAAAGAACTGTTGCAAAACTGCTTTATTTGAATATTTTTATTTCCATATGTTGCTGATATTTTTAAATCTTCAACAACGCTAAAATCAACCAATCAAATGTTCCTATTTATAGTTAAAAGCATCGTTCATCACACAATATATACGAGGGCTGTTCAGAAAGTATCGAGACTGAATTTATTATGCAAAAAACATACATTCATAAACAGGTTTTGAGTCAATCTCCTTCGAAATATGCTCCATTGGCAGTAACACACTTGGCCGAACGATGTTTAAAGTCCTCGAAACATTTCTGGAACTCGGACTTTGAGATGGCCTGAAGCTGCTGTGTCGAATTCTGTTTTATGGTTTCAATGTCCTGAAACCGGTGTCCTTTTAAGATGTTGATCTTGGGAAAGAGGAAAAAATCAGGAGGTGACATATCCGGCGAGTAGGGATGATGTGCTACTTGGATTGTCCCATGTTTTGTCAGGAACTGCTGCACAAGATTGGCGGTGTGTGCTGGAGCTCCGTCATGATGAAGCATCCAGCGAGAGGATGCCCACAACACCGGTCGTTTTCTGCAAACAGCCTCTCGTAATCTCCTCATGACGTCCAAGTAGAGTTCCTTGTTCACTGTCTGGCTCTGGGGAGCGTACTCATGGTGAACAATTCCAACTGCATCAAAAAACACAATCAACATGACTTTGATCTTTGATCGCCCCTGCCGTGCTTTCTTTGGCCGAGGAGAACCGGGGGGGGGGTTTCCATTGTGACGACTGCTACTTTGTTTCGGGATCGTATCCGTAAACCCACGACTCATCCCCAGTGTTCTTGAACTCCTGATCGTCGCTTTCACTTTGAAACAAATCAGATGATGTTGTCAGTCGTTGGAATTGCTGATCCTCAGTGAGGAGATGAGGCACAAACTTTGCAGACACTCGGCGCATGTTCAAGTCCTTTATCAAAATTTCATCACATGATCCTACGGAAATGTGACACTCCTGTGCAATTTCTCGGACTGTTAAAAAACGATCAGAGTGCACCACAGCCTTCACTTGTGCAATCTTGTCCTCATTGCGACAGGTGGACAGGCGTCCAGAACGGGGATCACTGTTCACTGATTGACGACCCTCCTTGAATCGCCGAAGCCACTCTAAAACCCGAGCACGACTCATCGCCTCCTCTCCAAATGCTGTTTTCATCATCTCGATCTCGTAGGTTTCGGTGCCTGTTTTACCGAGCTTAAAGCAAAACTTGATACAGATTTGCTGATCCGTGTTTTTACACATTTTCTTTTTTCGACGAACGCACGCAAACACTCCACGTGAAAGAAGTCAGTGTGACTGAACGGCGCGCTGTACGGACCTGCCGATTTTTGTGAGACAAGGTGAAATATGCGCGCGCATGATGCGCACAGTCCCTCCGCTAGGGGTTTTCTGGAATAAATAGAATAAATTCAGTCTCGAAACTTTCTGAACAGCCCTCGTATATATATATATATATATATATATATATATATATATATATATATATATATATATATATATATATATATATATATATATATAGTCTACTTATTTCTATCTACTATCTATCTTACTTATTTTAAGAATAGAATGCTTAAAACTAGTTTTATTTCGTGTTATCATTAGGTATAAATAAATATGAAGTATACATTTTATAAAAGGAAAGAATAATGATTTAAAAGTAAATAAATTCTACAAATCACAGAAAATAAATTCTAAAAATTTGAACCCAAAACAAGAAACCGATTTAAGGATAATACGGAAAAAGTCAATGGATTAGACCAAAATGTAAAATTTGTGTTTTCTAAATATATCAAAGACTTTGGACTTAGGGTTAAGCATGTGTGTGTGTGTGTAAAAGTTGGAGTATGAAGGATCCTTCATTAATACCAAGGAAAATAATAATAACATTAGAAGAATAATACTTAATATACTGAAACTAAGTTATACGATGTTAAACATTGTGTAATATATATATATATATGTAATATATATACAGAGAGAGAGACTCATGGACAAAAAATTAGCGCAACAAGAAGGAGTCATCAAAATTAAACAAAATTTTACATACGTAATAGCTACTTTGATATAAGTAAATGATTAGAAAATCAATGAAAAAGGATCATTTATTTCAGAGAAAAAGGAAAAAGAACGGAGGATTTAATACCCTGTTGAGCCTTCTCAAGCGCGAATGCACGTTCGGATACGATCAGGCATTGTGGCATACAAGTTCTGTATGATGTCTTGAGACATTTCGTTCTATATTTGCTGTAACTTTGCCTCTAGTTCGTACAAAATCATGGGATGCCGAACTCGCTATCCCAAATGATCCTAGAGATGCTCGATTGGAAACAAATTTGGAAATCGGGCAGGCCAAGGAAGGATAGTAACAGTGCGGAGATAGTTTTGTGACACCCTTGCCGTGTGAGACTGAGCATCGTCTTTTAGAAAAATGGCTCCTAGTGTTATATTCCACGCCCCTGGTGTATCATCTCTTCATCCACGCGACCTAGATTTGTTGGGATAAAAGAATGAACACACTCGAGCCTTCCATAAAAAATCTAGTTTATTATATCTCAATATATATTAAGCAATGCAACACAAGTCTTACTTAGAGGAAAACGAACAGGAGTGATATGACGTAATTAACAATTCTTAACAAATAGCGCATTAAATCCTACTCAATATCTTTATGATAAATTAACCTCCGAATCTTTATATATAGCCGATTCCTTAACTATGTACCACTATATAATTAAATTTTAATAATCTATCGCTTACAGATACCACATGGTGATCCGCCACCAAGCTTTCTATCTTTTATACATTAATATTATCCAATTTGGTCCAGCACCTATTCACCTTCTGGCTTCTAACCGACTTCTATATGCCTCCTATAACACTCTACGGCCTCCAGACAACCTCCTTGCGAATTCAAAAGTTCCAATATATATAATCATTCCTTATCTGCATACCGCGTTTTCTTCTAGAGAAGGTTGGAATAAAATGCAATTCTGGCCCCGAAGTTTCTATAAGAGAATTAATAGAAGGTGCCATAAAACCTCGTCACATTGGAAGCCATTGCATGAGTGGTAACACATGTGGTTGCAGGATGTCGTATACATACCGCTGGGCTGTCATGGAGCCACGGATCAATCCTAGGGGTGATCGTGTATTGTAGGCAATAGCAACCCATACCATCACACCAGCTGTGGGAACGGTGTGTCTCTGTAAAGCAAAGGTAGGATTGAGGCGTTCACCACCGGGTCTCCACACACGAACACGATTGTTATCACTGCTAAGATTGATTCTGAATTCGTCGCTAAAGACGACCCGGTTCAATTCCGCTGCAGTCCAGTTTCCTCGTGCGCGGCACCACTCCAAACGAAGACGTCGATGGGTGGGCGTACACGTAATGGGCACCACGATCCAAATGTCCTTTAGCCAGGCACCTTCGTTTGGTTCGAGAAGACACAGAGGCCCCTAATGAAGGTGCTACCTGTGCCTGGATGGCGGTCGATGAAGCAGTTGGATGTACGTGTGCATTTCTTATGATGTGGCGGTCTTCTCGACGACTGGTCTGTCGAGGGCGTTCTGAGCCTGGTCTTCGTGCAAATGACACGTGCAAAATCTCGGATCCACTGATCCCAACACCTCCTCATAGCACAATCAGAGCGGCTTAATTGACTAGCTAGTCGCCTGGATGACCACCCAGCTTCCATCATGCCGATGATTCTCCACCTCTCAAACTGCGACAGCTGCTCATATTATCTTAGAAAATGGCGTCATGGCATATCTACCTCAGCTCTTTCTTTGTAAACGATTCAGCGCATTCAAACAAGCTTTGATTGCCTGTTTTAAACTCCATGGATAACGATGTTAAACGCCATCTACCGGCTATACGTATTGCGCAATCATGCTGCATTTCTAATAATTTGCATATCTCCCCGACTCGTACCTTCATGCCAAGTTTCGTTACGATCCCGCAGTTATTTTTTGGTGCGCTAATTTTTTGTCCATGAGTGTATTTGAAAAAAATTTCTTCGTTTTTATAACTTTAATAAATACTTATAAAAAATCGAAAATAATAGATGATTTGTTTGCAAAAGCGACAGGTGAAAATTTAATGGAAGAAATAAAATCAAACTCTTAATTATCGAAATCGTATACAAAAGAATTATAATAAGAATGATTTTAAGCAAAGCTTCAAAAATATGAAACAATACGATCCCGCAATTATTTCTTGGTGCTCTAATTTTTTTTTTTGTCCATGAGTGTATATACACCAGGAAAAATAAATCAAAATCTTCTTACCTAATTCATAAAATGTTAAATATACGAATATTACAGTTAGTATAGTAATATAGTGTGTATATACACTGCTGGACAATTGCTAAGGACGGATCACAAATTGCTATTTAGCATAACATTAAGCGAGACATGAGGCCTAGTAGAATAAAATATAGTTGCCACACTATTCAGACATTAGAATAAAGAATATTTATTGTTCTGGAAAGTACAAAAGCTGTGAAACATCTGAAAGAAAAAAAATGTTCATTTGATCTGCGTACGGAGAAATGGAACAATGCATCTAAAAGTCAGCAGGCACCTTAAAGAAACGTATCAGTACGGGATATGTCCACCGTGGAGTGTGATGCAACATTCCACACGTCGTACCATACTTTGCACAACATTATCCAGCAGCTGTTGAGGCAATTTATCCCATTCCTCTGTGAGTGCACGGATGAGGGTGTTCTTGTTTGTCGGAGGATAGTTTCGACCAGCAACTCTCCTCCCCAAAGCATCCCACGCATTTTTAATGGGGTTTAAATCTGGAGAACGCGCTGGCCATACGAGACATTGAATACCCTCGCTGTCTAGACAATCCTGAACAGCGAGTGTTCGATGACATGTTGCGTTGTCGTCCATAAAAACAAATTTATCACCGACAGCACCACGGAAAAGACGAACATGAGAAAGTAGAACTTCATGAATGTATCGTTGACCCGTCATAGTCCCATTCGCAACCCCATGTAGGCGCGTGCGGCCATTGATCATGATGCCGGCCCACACCATGATACTGCATGTCGGATATCGTTCCTTTTCCTGGATATTTTTTGGACGATGAGCAGTACCACTCTCGCGCCAGATCAGTTGGCGTCTACAATCCGATGACAGACTGAACCTACTCTCATCTGAGAATAGTACGCATGCCCAGTCCTGTTCAGTCCAATTGTGATGCTCACGACACCATTGCAAACAGGCAGTACAGTGCTGTCTGGTCAATGGGACACACACAACAGGTCTGCGTGCGTATAGTCCTCTTCCCCTCAAACGTCTGGCAACAGTTTTTCGGGAGATCTGCTTTCCTGAGGCAGCAAAAAACTGATTTGCCACCTGCTGAGCTGTGGTGCGCCTGTTCCTTTTTGCTGATATAAGACGATATATCTGTCTTCTGCAGGCGTCGTACTTCTAACACGACCTCCCCCGTGCCGTCTACTACACATTCCAGTAGTTTTAAATGACTTCCACAGCTGTGAAACAACGCTGTGAGCGATGTCGAACTCCCTGGCAACATCTGTTATTTTTCGCCCTTCTTCGATCTTTCCAATAATTCGGCCACGCATAAAATCATCTATGTGATGTCGGGAAGACATGCCAAAAATTTTAAGTTCGTCTATTAAATCTTTCCTGTAAAACTTTGACTTGAAACAACAACTGTACACACGCGTCAAAACCTTTAAAGCTCTTATGAACGCTATCACGTGATGAACAGACGTGGGGAAAAAATTTGCATACTCATACTTCTTCTTACTAATATCCCGCACTTATTCTAATTTTCCACATTTTGCTTCCTTTCATTTTGTGGTTGCTATGGATGATAGTGTTATCCGTCCTTAGCAATTGTCCAGCAGTGTATAACGCTGTAAAAACTTAATGGGAAAAAAATTTGAATTAATACGAAAAATAACGAGATTTTCAAAACAAATGTTTACCTTATTTTTTTTCGTTTTCTTTATATTTTTTTCTACTTATACTTGAATCAATTTTCATGCTTTAATGAGAATTAAGCTATTAACTTTTTTTAACCTCATCTATTTTAGGAAAATAATCCTGGGTGAGAAATCTAATTATAAATATTTACGTGCGACATTCGGTACTTTTACCTTTTATTAACCCATTTATTTTGGATTGGAACTTAGTCATAATTTCATTTGATTACTATAATTTGCTTCTTGGAAAAGGGCCAGTATTTACTTTAACTGCATTGTAAACTAAAAATTTTGTTTCCCCTTATGAAAAATTCAAATCTGTATCACTATTACAATTGACAGTATTTTTTTTAAGAAAAACATACCTACATTTTTATGAGAAGGAGTCAAACCAAAAAATATTGTATGGCCCATTTAACATCAAAAAACAATTTCTTCTATTTTATTATGTCTCTTTTTTTTCTTACACCATGTACAAGCAGCTAAATAATCAGAATGTTCTTCTTCGTAACTATAACACCCTGTGTGTGCTTATAAAAATATCTTCATATTATTATATTTTAAATGGTAACAATTTTACATATACATACACTGCTGGTCACACGAAATGCAACTCCAAGAAGGACCAGAGATATCACAGTGAAATTTATTTGCCGGATAAGATGTTGTACATAGATCAAATATTTAAAATTACCGCTTCTTGTGACGTGTGAATGATGAGAAAATCATTACTTAGTGTAGCCACCATTGTTTTTTATAACCACTGCCATACACCTCGGCATAGAATCAAAGAGACTTCGTGATGTATCCTAGGAGAACAACAGTCCATGCGGCTTCCAATATTGTCAAAGTTGATCTGGTTTAGCAGTGGGTGGTGTATTCCGGGCTAGTCGTTGTGCAAGCATGGACCACACGTTTTTGATTGGCGAGAGATCGGGAGAAAAAGCAGGCAAAGAAAGCAATTCAATCTGATGGGTAAAGAAGACCTCTTGAACATTGCATGCCACGAGTGGTCACACATTATCCTGTTGGAATATGATTGATGGCAAGCGCTGAATGTGTGGGAGGATTAGGGGCTCCAACACTTCAGAAATGTAGCTCTGGCTGTTCAGTGTACCGGCAATGCATACAAGAGGGGTGTGGCATTAAAATTCAATACCACACCAAACCATGATACAGGATGAAGGACCAAAGTGGCAATGCATAACGCAACAATTCAGAAGCCTCTCACCACGGTGTCTCCAAACTCGAATCCAACTATCGTGATGTTGCAGGCAGAAGCGGTATTTGTCAGTAAACACAAGGTCGTTCCATTCCGTTGTCCATGTCCACCGCTCATCGCACCATTGACGGCACAAATGCATATGGTTTCCAGCCAAGGGTAAGCGAAGCAATGTACGTCTTGCGAACATTCCACTCTGCTGCAAATGGCGTCGAATGGTAGGGGTGGACTCGAATGATGCGTAAATAACAGATTGAATTTGTTGTACTGTGGCTCGTGATGTGGCTGCGCAATCCATCACTGTCATGCGCACAATCTGCCTGCCATCATGGGCAGTGGTGCAAAGAGGTGGGTGCGATCGTCCCCGTCGGTCTGTCGTTTCCTCCTTCATCCAGCGATGACAGATCTGCATCACAGTCGCTTGGTTTCGTCCAACATGTTGACCAATTTCTCTCTGAAGGATAATCCTAAATCCCTATAGGGTATTACTTTTCCTCGGTCGAATTCAGAAACTTGGTCAAAAGACGCGCAATGTCTTCCACGAGGCATAAGTAAACAACTTAAGCAAAAAAAATTGCGTGGCCAGTAGTGTATATGAATGAGTGTATGTATGTATATACATGCATAAAAATAATATTATGAATCTAAATGGAAAGATACGAGTACATTTTTATACAAAAAAAAACCTAATAATTTTTCCTATTATATTAACTTCAATTACATAAATAAATATTATATTGTAGCTACTTGAGTTTTAATGTTATTAGATTTCATCCCACATATTTAAAATTAATTCATAGTTATCCATATCAATATATTTTAAAATCTACCTTAAGTAACTTATATTTTCTTTTTTTCTTAAAGTCAAAAAACTAGCATCTTTCACATACTTTCAGACATTTCCCGGAAAGATAAAAATTACAATTTTTCCAAACTTTCGTAATAACCATTCATTTCAGTTAAATAATACTTTTTTTGTTTTTTTTTAAATAAAATATATCTTTTCTCCTAATTTATTTTTATTTATTCATATTTCATAAATTACACTTATTCACGAAATTTTTAACAAAACGCAGAAAAAAGTATTCTTTTAGATGTTATTCCGACAATAAATTGAAAAAACATGTTATTCTCCTAATGTCTTTCAAATTCTAGCATTCTTTAATGACAGTCTAGATGGTACATATGAATAAACAATCATTTTAATGGCCTAGATATAATTTATTATAACGCTAAAGTATTTTTCCAAACTTAATATACAGTTATATTTCCTTCAACTAATAATACTAATGGCAATTAAAATTTATTGTTCTTTTCCGACACATGAAAATTAATTTTTATAGATATATTCATAACTCATTTAAACAATATGATTTCGTAAAATCGTAATGAGTATAATTTACGAAACAAATCACATTCTGCTTTCATAGGAAGAAAATAACAGTTCGACAACCGAGTCATAATCTTTAAATTTATGACCCTCGCATTTCCGTTGTTATCGTGCGTAGATTTTATCACCTTCGTTATGAGAATGCCCTTTTCGAAATCACTTCTAGGGACAGACAAATGTCAAATTGCATTGCTACTGTCCAACGCTTTCAGAGGAAATACGAGGAATGGTTGACAGAAACCAAATATGAATCATAAAGGGCATACTTCAAGTACTAGAATTACAGTGAAAAGTTTGAATTTTCATTTGTATTAATTTCTTTTTTTGTAAAAGCTCTCATTCTGCATTAGGTGTTTTGACACGTTCTATAATTCATTTTTAAATTTGTTATAAGTATGATTGATCAAAATGTGAGAATCATATTTTAATAGATAAGCACAGTTAACACATTTTCCCTTAATTAAATACTTATTCTTATACCAGTTCAAACAATAGTTTTCATGCCTAGGTTTTTTGTACTCATCGTATAGCCTATACTTTTTATTCGCTCAATTATCTAATATATCATATCTATATTTTAATACATTATAAAATAATCATTTTCTCATAGAAAACGAAGCAAAACAATAAAATACATAATTTTTTTTCAGGGAATGGGGGAATAAATAGTAGAGGAGTGTTAAACTTTCTTCTAATAATATACATAGAAAATCTAATATTTAAGTTGTTGAGGTTCATGTTTTGTGAGTTATTGTTCCTCCGAACACACGCGCACAAATTTCTTAAAAGCTTCATTTTAACTTACAAATTTTTAGTTTCGATGGGCCTTATTCTCCAATTAAAGATTGATTCAGTTTGTTTAATTATACAAATATTTCATTAATTTCTTAACCATAAGTGTTTTTAACTTTTTTTCTTAATCTAGTAACCAATATTGCTACTCTTTTCTCTCATTCACCATTTTTTCTATTAGTTATCACTTAAAAGAGAGAAATTACTTAAAAATATCTTAAGAAGAATTTGTAAAAACGTAAAAATGTTATGAAGATCGAGTTGATTTTCAGTATGAACTTAAACTGTTTTATTATTTTTTCCATCAGTTACCATTTTTAAAATACCGCAAGGGCCTCTGTTCATACTAAAAAATATTTGTTAATTTTTCACCCTAAGCAAAAATTAGTGCGTAATAAGTAATACGGATTATCTGAATGGTTTCTCTAGAACTACTAGCTCATTTCCCCCCCCCCTTCATATTCCATTTAATAAATTATCTGGTACAAAATTCAATGTCGAATCAGAATTTTGCTTTGTTTAAATTCCATTTCGCTTATGTAACTTAATTTAATGAGTTAGAAGTAATTTTTTCTAAAAAATATCAAGAAAAATAATAAAAAATTCTTCGAAATAATTTTTAATAGAAGATGGTTTTACTAAGAAAAGTTTTGCTGGAAATCTGATAGGGCCATGCTCACACACAAACATCGATAAGAATTAAAACATATAAATTCTTACACAATTGAACCAAAGGAATCCATTAAGTCATTGTTAGTGTTAATGTATAAAAAGACACAAGATTAAATACCTAATTTTTAATTGTGTTTTATCACATTTATGTATGTATATATTTTTTTAAAAAAATATAAAAATAAAAATATTTTCACAAAAAGTTAAGAATAAGAAACATAATAATATATATATGTATTAGGCATTACACCTAGTTTTCAAAATTATTATAAATTCTTAAAATATAAAATAGGACAAATGCTAAGAAAATAAAACTTATTCTCTCATATTTTACATAAAAATCCGACGAAAAAAATTACATATATCTGAAATAATTTTTTTTAAAAAACGAAAATTTTTAATTATATTTCTATTTTGAAAAATTTCAAAAATCGTATAATAAAAGGACATGAAAAATAGCTCTTCTGCTCTTAAAAATAAACTTTTTTTCCTAACATTCATAAAATGGGATTTTTATCATTTTTTGACATGGAATACAAGATTGTGACAAGGATCTTCTCTTCTAATAATATACAATATTCTATTTATCAAAAGGATGGAAATTGAAATTTTCTAGAATTTAATTATGTTTATTTAAGATAAACTACTGAATTTTTAAATATATAATCATATATATACATGGAATATGTGTACAATTTATACAAAAGTTTTGCATTTGTAACGTTATTTATGTTGGGAAAGATTTTTGTAAACCAAGAAAGAAATTTAAAAGTTGAGTCATTACCTTAGTAGTGTAGAAGGCTTTTGATGATCTTTGGGCAAAAATTTACCCTTAGTGTAAAAATAGAAAAATAAAGCAAAAGCATAATTTTAACACTTCATTTAATATTGGATTTATCATAGCTTCAAAAAATGAAGTAATTTAACTAAGAAAAATTTTAATAAACAAGTTTTCATTGAGTTTAAATAATTTGAATATTGGGAAAGATGCTTTGATGATGAAGATACTATTATCATGGTAACAAAAAAAAGTTTTTCGTATTATAATATTTTAATACAATTATATTATGATTATTGCATCAATTACATAATTACATTATAGTTATTATACAAAGTTATATTCCAATAATCATTAAACCAGGAACATGAAAATATTGTTTTTTATATTATTTGTTATTAAAAAATTATTTATCATACAAACTAATAATAATTGAAATTTTGAATGATATCCTGCAGAGGTTGATATAAACTGTAATATGTATATGAAAAATAGTATACATATATCAATATATAATCAGAAATATTATTATTAATTACATACAACGTAATCAATTTCTTGTTTCAAAAAATTCAAATAAATAAAAAAAAATTATATAAATCTAATTAAATAATGTTTAAATCAAAATACCCAATTAATTTTAATTATAAATATTTGAATAAAGATAAGGATTAAGTTCTTTTTGAAAACTAATAGTTAATTATTACAGATTATATCAAGAATATTCCTTTTTCCAAGATAAATATACTTGTAGTTAAATATTCATTTTACTGTTAAAAATATTTATTCCTTAGTTTTATTTTAACCTTAGTAATATTCTATTGAGAAATACAAAAATATCCCTATACTTTCTCATGTAACTGTAGTATTTATCTTAATACGCGCGCACTACATAATTATTTTAGTAATAATAATTTTATTATTTTTGCTAAGTGCTACAATTCAGCCAATAATGCTATGTTTTGAATTTCTATTTGGGTCCATAATATGGGAATAATTTGTTTTTGTACAATGGTTCAGCATGGGCTATGCATTTTTGAATGCAATTTTAGGTAAGTTATCTCTTCCTTATAATGGATTTAGAAATTCTATCCATTATTTTCAATAGAATTCCTCTCAATATTATAAACAGAAAGGAAGAAAGTTAACTAATGATAAAACTAGTTAAACCACACTTTTATGTAAATTATTTTACATATAAAAGCTGTTGTAAATCGGAAATATTTATAATACTGCAGCATCTTTTTTTTTTAAATGCAATATCTGTTTTTTTTAAGTTTATATTATCTTTAATATTCCATTGATTTCGATGTCTCTAGTAGAAAGCTGTGTGTGTGTGTGTGTTTAAAAGGTGAGAATGTACTTTGGGAAGGAGCCAAATATAATATTATTAGCAAACCTTCTAATTACAATGATATAAAACGAAACATTGTGCAACATCATAGTAAAATCAACAAACTTCACCCAAATACAACATATCTATGAACAGAAGAATCATTTTCTTAGGTAATTCTTCTTTTAGTTTTCTGCTTTACAATTTTAGAAGAATTTGTTGTAGAATAGTAGTTGGCTGCTTTCTAATACTTTCTGTGAGTTCTTATATACTTTGAATTTCTATTTATTTTATTTGGTTTTCCTACCGACTTGCAAAGGGGAAAGGTTGGCGCCTTCAAACTAGTTTAATCCTACTTATTCGGTCCTAAGTCCGAAATTGCCTTTTAACTCACTAGGTTCTTTTTTGTATTTCTTTTATTGATTTGATCTTCATTTCTTTCTTTTATGTTAATTGTTGTTATGTTATTTGTTCTTATTATTTATTTGTTCTTTTTTTGATATATTATATAAATTTCTTTCATGTATATAACGAATTGTATATAATTTTGTCAGAATATAAACGCTTACTTCTTCCGATTGGACATAGTAAGAGCACTTAATCCGCTGAAAAAGCCTCAATACAACTTTTCTCAATCACCTCAGCCATATTTACTGAAGAGAAAGAATTTTTTTTACGTACCCCTCTGTATAATTCCTTATAAAAGCAATAAACTTGCTTAGTGGACGAGTTATTCTTCTTTTAGGTATTGCAAGATGCTTCTTAAAGATAAGTAAAAAGATTTCCCAAAATTACTCACTTATTTTCTTAAAAGTTTGCGATGGAACAACTGGGGAAAAACGCAAAGTGTTTAGTAAGTGCCGTCATAAAATTTTAGTACTCCATCAAAGTGTCTCCCTTTTATGATGGTGATAATAAATCTCCGTTATAACCATTTTCAAATACTTAATTTATTTAATTTTTCCTTAGTAAGAGAGAAATGAAAAAAGCAACCAAAACAATTCATTTATTTTATGGAAATGATACGTAATATATTATTCGTATGAAAATTATCAATGTACTATCTAAACTAAATTCCTTAATGTAATAAATAAATAACAAGGAAGGAAATAATCAATATTTTTGTTTATTAATTCATTCATTTCAGAAAGTCGGCTTTTTATGCATCAATATTTGTTTAACATTCATATTTTCTGTATTATTTTTTATCACATTTAAGTTTTAGGGTTCTTAAAATACATATGCGTTAACAACATACCATTATTTCATTTGAAAAGTAGTAAGAAATATAACATATTCTAAGTTATCTAAATAATATACAGAAAATAATCAATTTTGTTCATTGTAACTATTCTTGATTGCATACACCACAGAATGGCTGTATCAACCAGACAGATTAATGATACGATTTATCTATCTGATCATTTATCTGTTTGATAAATGAGAGATACAGATCCAAAGCATTTGTATAGGTAATAAGATTAATTGAAAACTTTTTCCTTTTATTAAAGTATATCGAATTCTATCACCTTTATTTTATGCTTAATTTAACTTGATTTTTATTTAATTCAATTTTAAAATCTCTTGTACAGTGCATCCCAAAACTTTAAATGGTTGTTTTCATTTATGAAACATTCAACATAATCATATATTTTCATGTTTTACTTTATTTTGAATATTTTCACAGATGGGATATTATCACTTGTAAATGAATAATTTTAATTATTAATGAAGACAAAACTAAATGCATACAAACCACAAAAACTCCAGTAGGTTTTAAATATCTGCAGATTGAAAATTATAAATATGAAGTGGCTGATAATTTTACCCATTTTGGCTCAAACATTTACATTCTATAGACATTGGTGCTGAAATTAAAAAGACATATTATTGCTACTAATAGCTGTTTTTATGGTATACGAGCTTTCTTAAAGTCGAAATTGATTAAAAGATGTACAAAAATTACTCTAATTCAAACAATCATCAGACCCGTACTTACGATGTACAAAAATTACTCTACTTTAAACAATCATCAGACCCATACTTACCTAGGATCTAAAACTTGGACTTGGACTAAATCAAAGGCTGAACAGCTATTCATCTTTGAGTGAAAACTTCTTAGATATATCTTTGGTACTGTGAATCAGGATGGATTGTGGAGACAACGACATCAGTTTGAATTATACAAGCTATTTAAAGAAGCAGATGACATTAAATCCATCAAGATTGGTGTTTGAGATTTGCTGGCCACATCTGCCGTGTGGACCACTCATTCTTAACATGCAGAATTTTTTTATTACAAACTTATTGGAACTAGCCCCAGGAGTAAGTCCAAATTGAGATGGTTTGAATGTGTGGAGAATGATTTTAAGGTTTTAATAGCGACTAATTAGAGATTTGTTGCTAAGTGGAGATCGGAATGGAAGAAAGTTCTTAAGAAGGCCTTGTCCCACCCGGGGCTATTCGTGTCAAAAGAAGAAATGAATTATAGATAATTGTCAATAAAGCGTTAAGATTAAAACAAACAAAGCAGAAAATTTATCAATACTGATGATAAAAAAACCGGAGAGATATTAACAACGTTTTGTTCAATATTTCAAGAACAGAAAAACAAAAAGAAATAGCCCTTATAACAGTTGGTCCAGAATAATTTATTTAAATACTTAAGAATGCTAAACGTAAGTGCATTAACTAGAATAACTGTAAAGACAATTGTTTAAGAAAACTTTTCAAAGTGTGTCTAGTCTTTTTATAATGCTTCCAAAAATATAAAAAAAAAATCTCAAATAAAAAAAATTCTACAATGAAACTAAAATCAATTGAACCCACTATAATCAAGCCAATGATAGTTAAGATATAAGAAAAGTCACATAAAAAGTTACTATACGAAATTAAAGAGAAAGACCTACTTATATATAGTGAAAAGTAGAAACAAGTTTTCAAAAAAAGGATTTTTGGATATCATAAATATGACTTTCTGGAAAGTGTGAGTGCAAAAAAGCTTCCATTACAGGGGATATTTTCTTTATTGAATTTATTCAAAGGGTGTTTTAGGATATCATTCAAATATTTTTTTTTTTGAAAAAAAAACTAATTTGGGGATAACTGTTTCTTATATTTTTTTCAAATCATTTACATTTACTACTACTTTTGCTTCAAAATTTTAAAATGATAAAAAAAATTAATATATTTCTTATATTTTTTAAATAAAAAGAATAAGATCAAATGTGTGTGTGTATATATATTTACTTTAGAATGCATTCTAAAATATCAGTAATTTTTTATTACTGTGATTATATTTTAAAATGTTCATTGTATTTGCGCTTCTAGTTCAGGATCAACTATGTAAAAAAATTCGATTACAAATGATTTGGTGAAAAATAAAGGTACTTCCCATACAACACGATACATATTTATTGCAGCTGTAAGAGATCCAATAGAATTTCTATATAATTTTGTAGGGGATATCAGTGAACGTTTATGGTTTTGTGGGTTGTTTTTAAAGCCAGTTAAACTTTCTTAGGTATTTAAAATTTCATTAAAGTCAGAACTAAAAAATTAACCCTGTATACAAAGTATTGCGAAACAAGCCTTTTCATATCTCATTTATCTTATTGATATCTATATGAAAGAAAATTTTATGTGTGCATTCATAAAATTGAACAAAATTAAGACAGGGAAAAATCTGGAGAATCTCTAGAACTAAATTATAGGAGACTAGATATAAATATGCAGTTAAAGTAAAATGTTAACTCTTTTTCCCTAGAAAAATTCTGAAATTTTACGTAAGATAGTAGGCATTTTAAAGCACTATTTTATGACTAAAAATACCAGAAAACTCAAAGAGAAAACAAGATAATCACTCTAGTAGTTGATTTTTCTGCATTAAACTAAACACACATATTTACATTTAAAATTATCAATAAATCTCAATTATTTCTCACGGTATTTTTAACTTAAATTACTGTTTTATTTTTCTGAAATTTGAATTAATATTTAACTTAATTTTAGTTCTCAAGTTATTTTTGTATTCACAAAAATACTTTTTTGCGAAAAGTCGTTGCAAAGTTTAAGTATCTTTATTTAAAATTTTAAAATTTTATTTTTGTGCCACTTCATTTAAAGCTCTAAAAGTAATGATCTCTGTTAAAGAGCTAAAATTGCTTCATATAATTTATTATTATTGAACTTTTAATAAACTTTCGTATTTTTCGAAAACAGACTTAAAACAGTAGGAAAATTAGCCATCGAAATAATCAAAAAAAGGTACAAAATTGTTTGCTGAAGTTGTCACGATATGAGTTTACCACAGTCTTAATTCATTCAGTAAATCTATCGGGCATTATTAGTTCTTAAGATTGCATTATAAGCCAATGATGTAAAGAGGAGAGGGGGCGCATTTGACTACCGCGTATGCTACAGCTTTGGTATCTAATCCTTTCTCGTCGCCTTTGAAGTGTGACCGCAAGGGAAACAACACTGTACGTCAGTGACCTGTGGTTGTGGTGTGAGAAACAGCAAAACTGCTCCCAGATGACCTGTTCAGATTGACACCAAAGATTAAGCAGCGGCTTCCTCTCTCTGAGCTTAAACAATAGACAATCCCCAATTCAGAGCATTGATCCCTAAAGGCTTTGAGCCACTGGTCTTTGATTGAGCCTAAAATCCTCAACTGGACGCTCGACTCAATGTCCCATAGTTTGTTTTATCATGCAAATAATACACGCAATAAACAGTCACCTATAAATTCATGTTTCTTTCGAAAATGTCAAGTATACTTGTAAGAAAATTTACTGTAAGACACTATCTCATTCGAAAAAAAAAATGATAAATCGCCTTATTTTATTCTTTTGTAAAACGATGTTCAACTTGAAATGTTGATTTTAAAAGCTAAATGAAAATGTTAAAAATGTTTCACTGAGATTTCGGGAATATTTAAAGAAATATGTTTATACATAAGTATTCCTTTTTTTTTTTTTTGTTATAAAATTAAGATTAAGATGATTAGATATCAGTTAGTGCAGAAAATTTGTAGATTAATATTTTTTAATTTAAGCCAATCTTTAGATAATAAGTCAACTGTCAAAGTTAGTTAATACGTCAAAATATTCATGAAAGATTCCTTAAAGTATCTCATTAACACAAAATATACCATTTTATTCTGTTCTTAAAGTAAAATTTACAACAACGCATCTCATCGTTCAGTAAATATTCTTTTGGATATTTTCCAAATTCTGTAAAAGAGTAAGGATGTAGCTCAAGCATTAAAATATAATGTCTTATTAACTAATCATACGCTATCTCTCAAAGAAAATAGCTTATTTTATAATTATGAAACACAGTAACTCAGTAAATACGAAAAATAAGGATTCATCTTCATACACTGTAGCAAAGTTAAAGTTCAAACACATTTTCGTGGATTTTTTAAAAACTACTTAACCGTTTTTAATGAATATTGGTAAACTACACAAAGAAAATATATTTTTCTTAACCATCCAATCAAATTTAATCTCTTTCTCTTTTATGTTATTAAAACAAAGAAAACTAATTACAGGTCCCTCTAACACTGTTATCCCGTTTTAATTTTGCTCGTGCTTCTAAACGCTTATAGTTATTTTTTAAACTTTCGCAAAGAATTACACAAAGACAACGTCTGAATGACGGATTACGATGTAGAAAAATCGGAAGATAAGAGACATGCCAATCCCGAGCGGAGGTAGTAAGATGACTCAATGTTATGGAACTAATTTTAAGAGACCAGAACAATATCTAGAAGACGAGTTACAGAGGCCCTACATAGATTTGAGTGCAAGGTACAGCAAAGAGGTGACAGCTACTCAACTCACAAATAAGCTATCCTCTGCTTCTGGCACCTCAGTTTTGAAGTATACAGTTCACCGAAGGCTTAATGAAATAAGGATTTCTGTCTGAATACAATAGAATAGCCCGCCTGACATGTTACAGACAACATGTCATCCTTGGACACTGAAGTAGTGGGCCTGTGTACTCTTCACTGATAAATCGAGTCCGAACATTGATTTTTGACAAGTTCGCAAATGGAGGGAACAAGGACCCAGAACCATCTCTCCAACATCATTAAAGGGAATTGTTATGAGTGTGAGATTTTATGGTCTGGGGCGTGTGATATTGAATGGACGCGTACAGAGCTGAAAGTCTTCCAGGCAGGGGAAAAATTTGACTACTCTGAAGTATAGAGGTGAAATTCTTAGAGGTCTGTGTGAGGCTTCCCAGAGGGGCAATTGACATCCAGTTAATTTTTGTAGGTTATATGTGGATTTTCTCCACACAGGGCTCGGCTAGTTTACGAATATCTCTAAACTGAGGATATTCAGAGGATATTAGTGGTCAAAATCAAATCTCCAGACCCGAACCCAGGGAAATCTATTTGAAATGTCCTTGAAAAAGCAATTGTAGTCCAGCTGCCCTCTCTCATGATACCCCTGATCTAAGAAGTACCTTGGTGCAGGAATTGGACTTATTGACCAAAGACATTAAAAACAGTCTCACAAACGGCAAGAGACTGTGAGAACTGCATTACTTCAGGAGCTATTATATATAACTCATATTAAACTCTCCTCAAATGCCATCATGTGTTCATGAGCATAAATCATGATCATGAATGAGTACTATTATTTTTTATCATCTCTTTTTAGTAGTAGTTTTATACCAAATTTATCATGAATGGTTCTTCAGTTTTTGAAAAAATCCCTAAAATGTGTTTCTTAACTTTTGCACTCCAATGTAGATATCAATACTCTATATTTCTTTCTTATTTATCATTAAACTTTTTGCTCATTTACAAATCGTAATATCATTTTCATAATTCTGTATAAATAAATCCAAAAATTTCTTTTAATTTTATAATCACATCTTTTTTTTGTTACATGTTTTATTAACCCGTATAGAAGGCCGAAAATAATAATAATAAGCTATGTATTTTAAGTTAAATTTGTGAGATATTAAAAGTTAAAATCCAAATCAAAAACAACGAGGAAAATTGATGCTTAGATTATTTTTATTTTAAATAATTTAAGGGACTAATTACAAACACATCCTGGGCTTTTCAAAAAGATAAAAATAATGGAATTTTTCCTAAAGCATCCTCCGAAATTTATCGACACTGAGACATTTTGTGGGAGCCTATGTGTTTCTAATTCTCCCACTAGCAATTTAGATAATATAATTTAATTCGAATAAATTACACTTTAAAGGTATTTCAAAAGCATGCTCTTTGCAAATTTGAGTGATAGCCCACGGTCTTTCTCCCTTCCCTGGTATCCAATTATTTAATTATGACTTTCTTCTTTCCACCACACAGTTATCCATATATTATTCTGTTACATTTAATTTCAGCTGGAGCGATTGGAACTTTAATCGTTCTTTCTAGTCTTGCTAATTGGCGTAATTTTAAATTCGTAACTTTCTGAGGAAAATGAAAGTGCACTTAACAACAAAAGTTTTAAGTATATTTCCATGTAAATTCTTCCACGCTTTAGGCGAGGCTTGTCTTCATCCTCTTATTTCCGTGACCCCATTAACTCTTTTAATGGAATATCTTCGAATATTTTTACTTTAACTCATTCAATATGATGCTTCAACAAATGAAAATGTATTAATCCTGTATATTTTGTTAACAAAATTATTCAGCCTCTAAAAAATATTCTCTTGACAAAAGAAAATTTTACCTTTTTGAAAGTCAACTAAATTGTGATAAATAACAAAAGTTTTATGGATTTTCCAGATCAGCTTTATTAAAAGAACAATTGTAATATACTTAAGAATTACTTATAAACAACAGCATCAACAGAAGATGAGAAAGGAGTTATCTGTTAGAGGATACACTTTAGAAAAGTTAGAGCAGTTGTGGATGTTTTTTGCAAATCTGTGTAGTGTATGCAAAAACTTTGTCATTAATGAATTTTCCAATTCTAAAATAAAATCATACAAAATATTTAGGGCATACCTATGCATTTATAGAAATTTATACTGTTTCATTATTGAATTTTCACTTCAACGAATTAAATAAAAAATAAAGGAAAGATAACTATTACTACACACACACACGATATCATAAAATAAAAATATAGTTTAATTTTTTTGCACTCTATTTGTTTTATATAGTGCATATAAAACGTAATTATATGTAATGTCTATAAAATTGAGGGAAAAAAGACATTCTTGGAGCTATTTCTACTAAAACGACTTTTTTAAGGGAAAAATTTTGTCTTTTAAAGTATTTTATTGAAAAGAAGTTAATTTAGTCTAGATTGCATGAGTACAATCTCTAGTACAATTTAAAATTAAAGCTTGGTGTTAAAAATTTTAAGAAATAATAATATTTCCAAATCTTAGCATATAACTGTCCCTAGTACGATGTTTATTTTTTTATTTATAAAGCTATTAATGTACACTGTCTAGGTATCCCTTTACTAAGTATTACTTATCCACTGGATTTTGAAATTACTTTTTAATTCATCTATAGAATACAATTATAGTTTATTTCAAATAAAAATGGGCTCAGAAAGCATTTCCTTCGTGATATAACTGGAATCAAGAATGAAATTAAAAATAAAGCCATGTCATTTCAAAATTAATAAAAAAAAACAATTATGAAAAATGAAAAATATGTTAAGATGTTTTCTTTTGCACATAGCACCAAAAATTTTTGAAAAAGCTTCTCCGATAGATTTCTTAAATCATAATTTTGATTATATATTGCTGATATACAAGTATAAAAACGAGTTATACGGTTATGAAAAATAAGCAACACTTTTCCTCCTATAAGTTATATAACAATTACATTAAATACTGTAAATTAAGATATAAAGAGTATTGCGATTGATAATTGACATCACAATCACCTAAATAAAAAAAATCAGCATTGAAGCAACATTTTTCAAACCAACAAAAAGTATTTATTTTTAAGGAAACTTCTATATAAAGCAAATCTCCGCTCATAAATTATTTGATACTTATCACTGTTTGCACTCGCTAATATATAGAATAAATCCTGTACACATAGTCAACATTCTGGATACAGTAGCTTGATTGGAAGAGTAACAAACACGAGCAACTTTAAAGTAGAGGATTAGAGTTTCCTTCTCAAGACCTTGTCACTTATTATGATGCATCTTTAAATGTGTGTAGATCAAAGTTTTGAAGTATTAAAATCACAGAATAAGACAACAAACGTATTTATATTCCATCTTCGTCATTTGGCAATAATTTGAAATTAATTGTCAAAAGCTTTCATGTTGCTTCTAATGCGACACGTTAATACACAATTGAAATAATCAATCAGTTGGTAATACTCATAATATAATCACATTGGGAGTGAGGATTAAACTAATATCAAGGCTTTTAAGTATGGTATGAATCTTGAAAATACAGCTATAAAAATATGTCATTTTACTTCACTTAAAATATTTTGCTTTCAGACTGATTTGAAACACACATAAAATTAGAGTTTTAGTTATAATGTTTGTTCTTTGACAGGCCCTCCACGCTTGCTGCCCGAAGCTTATGACCTTGAAAGAGTAGTGCCAGAAGGAACTATGGTACAGTTGCCATGTCCAATTGAAGCCGATCCAGATACGTTGTTCTTTGAATGGTACAGAGACCGTGAACCTCTGGATGCTTTTGCAGACGAAAGATATCGAACCCAGAGTAATGGTATCCTAAAAATCAAGTCTGTGGTGCCAGAAGATACTGGTCTTTATGTATGTCGAGCAGTAAATGGCTTTGGTAAAGCTGATGTTAATGTCACGCTGATAGTACTGGGTAAGTATTGTTTAGTTGATATCTTTTTTGAACACTTAGTGTTATTTAATTGTACATTAAATTGTCTTTTAATGGTTCGATTTAATTATTACCGCGGAAACAAATTTGAGTTGAATCTATGTTCGTTAGAAGCATATAATTGAAATTAGATTGGATAATGATTAAAAGAAATTCAAAGATAATCAATAAATAAAAGTTCGTTGGGTCGTTGCCATTATTTTTCCATTTATAAAGCTGATTTTTAAAATTAAAGAAAATATTTTTTAATTATCTTAAGATATTCGACTGTGTGTGTGTGTGTGTGTGCGCGCGCGTGCGTGCGTGCGTGCGTGCGAAATATAATTTTTAAAAAAATTCAGATATGAGGATTTTTTGTAGCATCCAGATTTGTTTAGTTAAATTACATGAAAAAAGGTTAAAATTTTAAAAGAAAAAAAATTTTTATATCAAAAAGGAAAAACCTTTGAAAATTTATGAAATATTAAATAAATATGACCCACTCCGAAAAAATGTTTATGAATGAATTTTCAAATTTTGAATATATAAATATACAAACAACTTTAAATGACCGAAAAGATAAGGGATATTTAAATTTCTACAAAAAATAGAGCAGTATATCTTTGTCCCTATATAAAATCGTTTACAAAACACATGTTATATTTACATAAATGATTGTAACTTTTTTTGTTATGATGCACAGATTTTTTTGAAAATATAGTTTATATAAAAAAAAATTCCAATATTACACAAAATAAATTTGTTAACTTTCAGTTTTTTCAACAATTTCTGTGTCTGTTTAAAAATTTCTAAAAAAAAGTACTTTTTGCAAAAAAATTGTATTAAAGTCGATAATTGCACGCTGGAAAGGGCAACCACTTTCACTGAAACAGTTGCAACTTTTGTACTATAGAGAACGGAAAATAAAAAAAAAATTATAAAACTATTTTTATAAGCTAATTATGTAAGTCGTATTTTTATAAAGATAATAAGTTGATCTACAAAATTAAACTTTAAAATATTCTAAGCAAAATTCAAAATTTTAAGATAGTTTGAAATATATCTCTTGTGTATATATGTACATATATACTCTAAAAAGTATTTTTCATTTATATTTTTTTTTGCTACACTTCATTATTTCATTCTTCCTTAGTAAAAAGTAATCATAGTTATCAATATCATTTAAATATCGAAGACTGTTAATAAAGAAATTTTGAATTCATTTTGTGAAGGAAGTTTCTTTTTAAAATAAATTTTTAGGTAAAATATCAACACACACATTCATAAGTTTATGTACATACATAAAACTAATATAAGCCATAAAATTGGTTTATCCCCCCCTTTAAAAATTCAGTCCTTAATCTGCAGTGTTTATAGATACAGCATGTATCTTTTTTATGCCCGAAATTTGCATTTTTAGTATCGAAATAGCTTTTGTGTCTCAACTAGAGTATACTAAAAATTTATATAGAGAATATTTTCCCATATAGTGTGTAGTTAAGTTTTTGCATGCAAAAACTATTAAAAATTTATTTCATAAGAAACCTTTAAAATATATCTTCAAATCATAGTGTCTTAAAATAAAAATAAAAAATATGCATTCTTAAATTCACTATGCATTATTAGTTATTCACTATAAATATTATCTTTGCTTGGATTTTGAAAATGGATATGCATTACCCAAAATTTCTCGCTTTTAAACAATGAAAAAATTTTAAAAATTCAATTCCTAAATTAAACAACTTATAGAATTTGCTAAGTCATTTTTATGTGTAAAACTACTTCCCCTAATTTATTATTTCATCTAGTGTTTGCTCGAAAATGTCAAACTCAAGTTTTAATTCATTGTTAAGTAACGAATCAAAAATTTTTTTCTACATTTCTCTTACGAAAAAAAATATCTAATTAATTTTGAATTCATTACCAGTAAAATGCTGTTTAAAATATTCACATCCACTTAACTTTTAGATTACAAAACGTCCTTAAAGTTAATTCAAATATTTAAATTAGTTCATCATCAAACAACATTCCAGAGAAGAAACTTGTTGATCGTTCTCATTAACTTAGTGATAAAATGCTATGTATTAAGTTCTTTCTTTCCCCTTGAGGCAAACAAAGCATCAAATGAGAAAGTAATCATTAAATTAATCACAAGAGCAAATATACATAAATATGTTCATACATGTTCTGAAAGAATCTTAAAGATACATAGTCAGACAACAAATGGTTCATAGATTGCGTTTGTTTTTGTACGAACTGTAGCCATTTTCCCAATTTTATTCTCATAATGCACTGGTTCAATATTTATCTACCAAGACTTTCTTTTTCCCACTTTTTTTTATCCAACCACTATCGACTTGACAGCTTCCTTTCCACCGAATCAAGTTTCGAAGGCTAAAAGTGCAAGGCACAAAAATAAAAAGAAATCGGAACCATCCCCTATCTTTGCTTTTATTATTCGACAGTTGTAAGGCTCTGTTATCTTTCTCGGATTGTTCGCTATTTGAGAACAGTGTTAGTGGTCAATAGTACTTCCACTACTTAAAGCGAAGAACAAACTCTTCCAGGCAGAATCTAACAATAAGGTAAAAGCTTTTCCAAAATATTCCCCCGTTCTTTTTTTCTTTACTCTATTCACTCTCGGCACGTATGAGAAGTGACACAGAGTGTAGATGGACGGTAGAAAGAACGGGACATTCCCCCAAAAGTCTCTTGGGACTTTCTTAAAAGTTTTAAATTTCTTTTTCAGGAAACCGCTAAGCTGCATTCAGCGCCCCATTTAAAAACGTTTTTTTCCCCTCTCGTTTCATTTGAATAGTCGAAATATGTTATTCTCAAGAAAGAAATTCTTAAGAAATGAGGCTTTTGAAATTCATGTGTTTGAATGTGTGGTGTGTGTGTGTATTTATTGTTAACATATTTCTATCAACATCCATTATTGGAGACATAGACTTTGTATTTTTAAAGGAATTTGCGATATAATATGTACAATGTTTAGGAAGTAAAAAAATTATTCGTATAATATGTAAGAAACTGGGCTAATATTTATAAAAATACGAATGTTTTTTTTATTTTTTTAATGAGCTACGGATTGGTGTTCTATCATTGTAGATCTAGTACATTCCCCAGAAGCTGGTATCTCTTTTTAGTGCGGCACCATACAGGTGGATACCAATCACCGCACGTAGTTATGACACCCTGTTTCTTCCCTGGAGAAAGGCACCTGAGCTCTGACAATGCGAACCTGTACTAGAATTTAATTATGCCGAGAGCACTCAAGCCAAATATACACTCTATGGAACTTTTATATGCCTTATGATTGTACTACATGGCCGCTTCGATTTTCAGCATCATGAAAATTCTCCGACTTGGGATAAGGTCGATCCCACAACCTTGAATGCAGAAGGCCAGTGACGAACCAACCACGCCACCCAGCCGGCTTAAAAAAAAAAAAAATTTTTTTTGTTCTAATGGGCTGTGGATTGGTGTTTTATCATTGCAGACTTAGTGCATTCCCCGGTTGATTGATTGAATATTAACGTCACACTGTTCAGAAGCACGAGGGCTTTTGGTGCCCGACCATGTAATTTTGAACCATGGTCAAGTGACGTGGAGACGTTTCAGTTCTCGACAGATTTAACGTGCATCGCTGCCCTACACGGCGGGTCTTTAGTGGTACTGGAGTAACTCGTGAGAGACAAGGCAAGCCACGATCCGATACCTATACCACTCGGCTACCGCGGCCACAGTACATTCCCCGGAAGCTGGTATCTCTTTTTAGTACGGCACCATATAGGCAAATACGAATGTTGTCTTCGTGATTTTGGGATTAAAAAGTATAATGAACAAAGCTCAAATAATAAATCTAAAAACAGAAAGAACATTCAGAATATGCTTAAAGCTTGAGTAAGTTTGATAAAAAAAAACTTGACTAAACGTTATCCCCACAATATACGAGTGATCACAGTCACGAACTTGTGGCCAGCGTTACTTCCATTGAAAGAAATTTGGAGAGGAGGTTCACTTCAGGTATCGTCCTAGCAACTTAACCTTGGCTCAAAATTAAGAAAAAAAATCGGTAGCCAATAGTAAATGTTTTCTTTGTAAGCAGATTTGAATGTTATTTTTTTTGTTTCGTTTACTCTGTTTATTTATTCATTTTTGCTTGTTTGATTTCAGCTTCGGCTCTTTTCATATCAGGGAATTTTGAAACTGTGTAGTTACGATCTTAACAAACTTCAAAACCGTTCGTTTAGACTTAGCTGTAAATTATGGACTGTGTACTTCTATAAAAAGTAGGGGGGAGGGAGTTGTTGTTCAATAAAGGCTGAGTTCGAGGGGGTTGCTTCCGGAGGTAGACCCTTTTTAGTAACTCTTAACCCTTTGGGGTTAGTTCGGTTCCCTTGAGAATTCCCCCAATAGCTCTCGTGTTGCTTCAGATTGTGACGCTAATAAAGAATCAATTGCTTAAAGGGGTCTTAAGATAAAACATATAAATAAAGAAGGTCGTTCGTACTTTACGGAAATGATTTTGATAGTTAATTTTTACCAATGAACATTGAATTTTGTGTGGAAACTTGCTTCTATCTGACAACTATGATTCTTGACAATCTCTCCCGCTGGAATTTTTTTTATGAAAGTAAACTTTTCTTAGTACTGTTATGTAAATGTTTCTCCATTCCTTTTGAAACGTTTTCCAAAGTCCGTTCAGTGTTCTTGGATGCCGTTTTGCTAAGGCTCGTTTTAATCAACCGAAAGCACAAAAGTCCATTGCAGAAGCGTAAGAGGATTTTACACGTAATCAAATGGGATACACTTTATTCCTGTTTCTCATTCTTTCTTTGCTAAATAAACGGCAGTTGAGTTAGACGTGGAACTAGATGCTTTGTCCATATGAAGCTCAACTTTATCCATGTCCTTTCGTATAAAGTTGGAGTTTCTTTTTCAAGAATTGGTTCTAAGATATTCTGCTGATAGTAGAGTGTGAATTAGTTTTGGCTTTACTCGAGACTTCTTTTTATTTATAATTTGCGTTGTTGGAAAATCTTGCAACTATCATGAATTGCTTTGAGAACTTTACTGTACACTGACGAAGCCATTTCATACAGTCATTCCCATCAGTCGAGCAATAGAAAATTGATCTTCTTTTATTACAGTCCCTTAAATTTGCCTATACTTCATCGAGTGTTACCACAAATTTCTATTTTTCAGCAGTTAAGTGTTTTTTTTACATAAATTTCTACAATTTGCTTTTCTTTTAGCAAGATGTTTTAAAAAAGGAAACAAACTTTAGGTTTAAACATCTGTTTTAGCTTTAAATCCTTATGAAAGATTTTAATTACAGTTCCGAAAGACATTCTTAATTTCGATGCAATGAATCTTTGAGTCAACGGATTTTGGTTTAGGTTCGGAGAAATCGCTTTCTTTATAGTTGCCTGCGATTGAACAGTCTTAGAATGAAGTTTCGTGGTCATGTTTTCATTTTTACTTTCTGATAGACGCTTTTTCCCTTTCAAGTTTAATATGTAATAAATACCTTTGATTCAAATACAATAACCGAGATTTTTACACCACTTTTTAATTTGTTGATACGAATATTTCCCCTTGGAAAGCATAATTACGTAACTTTCGAGCCATATATCATTTTTAGGAGCCATCCTTTAAAAAAATCTTTCACTTTGCATTCCAATCAAAAGAAAACCTTTGTAGATTATTGATTATTCTGAAATTGCCGAAGTTTTATCTCAAAATACAAACTAGAAATTTAATAACAAAATCATTTCCACAAAGGGTGAACGACCTTCTGTAAATTAGCAAACACATATAACACAGAAATGATCCACTAAAGGAATTTATAGGGTATTCAAGTATTTAAATTAAATGAGCAGACAATCCCTAAACTTATTGTAATACAGTTCTTTTTAAATTAAAGCTTAATTTTTCTCTAGATAAAAATTAAATCTTATTTCTCAATACTATGTATTCTATTTTAACGATTTTGCATGTTTTTTAACTAAAAAGGGGTTCTATATTGTTGAATTTTAAATTCCTAGCCTTAAAACATTTCTGATTCTAGAATGTAACGCATTTGTATGGATATTTTCTAATCGTTATGCAGTTTTATTGACAAGTAAATGCTTTGTTGATAGTAAATATTATAAATATCCTATTCAAATAAATTGAAAGAACACAAACCAATACTTTCATCATCTCTGTAAGGAATTTCTGACAATTATCCAGTAACTATTTTAAAGTTTTCTATTGAAGTGAAGTATCCATTTATGTAAGAAATTTGTACTAATTGTTATCGATAGCTCTTTCCAGTGAAAATAAAAAAGTATTAACAGTAATTACGCATATAATTAAAAGTTTAAGTTTCCATCATTAATTTACCCCTACTGCTATCGATTTTTGTTGAATAAAATATGAGAAGAAAGCTTCAATAATGAATAAATCCTTCCACAGAAACTCATCGCAATTAAATCCTTTAATTACTTTCCCCTAATTCTGACGCCAATAAGTCGCGATTATCTTCCTATTTGATTTACGGCACAAAGAAACGACGAAAAAAAATTCTTTAGAAAAGCACTTACCAGAGGTGTTCTTGTTTCTAATTGATTCTCTTTTCCATTTTCCGCTTTTCCAAATCGAAATAAAATGTATTGATTTCTTCTATTGTCTGATTCATTAATGCTATACATTTTCCTTGTCCTGTGTATTTTCATAACCTATCCTGAAATAGAGCTCTTGAGCTTCATGTTCAATCCAAAATATATTTATTAAATATTTTCGTAAATCAGTTTTCGTTTAAAAAATTATCAATTCGACAGACTTGATTTACGCCGCACTCTAAAGCAACACTAAAGCTACTGACGAAAGACCTCATAATTTTGAACCGTCGTCAAGTGACCAAGACGACAACTAAGCTGGTTACACACGCTTCAAAATCGAAATAAAATGTATTAATTTCTTTTTTTGTCTGATTCATTAATGCTATACATTTCCCTTGTCCTGTGTATTTTCATAACATTTCCTGAAGAGAGCTCTTGAGCTTCATGTTCAATCCACAAAATATTTATTAAAAACTTTTCGTAATCCATTTTCCGTTTAAAAAATTATCAATTCGACAGATTTGATTTACGCCGCACTCTAAAGCAACACTAAAGCTATTGACGAAAGACCTCGTAATGCTGAACCACGGTCAAGTGACCACGACGACAACTAAGCTGGTTACACATATTTCAAAATCGAAATAAAATGTATTAATTTCTTTTTTTGTCTGATTCATTAATGCTATACATTTCCCTTGTCCTGTGTATTTTCATAACATTTCCTGAAAGAGAGCTCTTGAGCTTCATGTTCAATCCGCAATATATTTATTAAAAACTTTTCGTAAATCAGTTTCCGTTTAAAAAATTATCAATTCGACAGATTTGATTTACGCCGCACTCTAAAGCAACACTAAAGCTATTGACGAAAGACCTCGTAATGTTGAACCACGGTCAAGTGACCACGACGACAACTAAGCTGGTTACACATATTTCAAAATCGAAATAAAATGTATTAATTTCTTCTTTCGTCTGATTCATTAATGCTATACATTTCCCTTGTCCTGTGTATTTTCATAACCTATCCTAAAAGAAAGCTAGAGTCGCATGTTTAATCAAAAAAATATTTTTAAACAGCTTTTCGTAACTTAGTTTTCGTTTTAAAAATTAGTAATGAAACAGAACTGGCCTACGTCGCACAATAGCAACACTAGGACTATTGCCGAAAGACCTCATAATTTTGAACCGCGGTCAAGTGATGAAGATGACACTTAAGCTTGCTACGCGACGGGTCTTCAAAAAGGTACTTTCAATACCCGTCGTGTAGTCCCTGTACCATCATGTAGTCAGTGTACTATCATGTAGTCGTATAGTCAGTGTACTATCATGTAGTCAGTGTACCATCATGTAGTCAGTGTACTATTATGTAGTCAGTGTACCATCATGTAGTCAGTATACTATCATGTAGTCAGTGTACCATCATGTAGTCAGTGTACTATTATGTAGTCAATGTACCATCATGTAGTCAGTATACTATCATGTAGTCAGTGTACCATCATGTAGTCAGTGTACTATCATCTCGTCAGTGTACCATCATGTAGTCAGTGTACCATCATGTAGTGAGTGTACCATCATGTAGTCGTGTAGTTTCGAACCGTAACTCGACAATGCAGGTCACGAGTTAGCGACAATGTCCCATAGGCTGTCACGGCCTCATCAATTTGGCAGAAAAATTTATCCAAATATTTTATTTTAAAGTTAATTTTTTCAAAACTTTTTACAGTTTTAAAATAAATACGATACATAGCCATACATAATTTAAAATACACAATCATTATCCATGCAAATAAATTAATTAAAATAAATTATCACATCCTATTTAATCAGAAGACATAACATTTTCATTAAATAAAAATAGTATCTATCTCGATTAAAGCTCTTTTTCAGTATAAGTTACTCTTCAATAAATATTCGGGGCAATAATCTGGGATTTTTTAAATATATGCACACACATGCGTTCTTTATCTCCATACAGAACTTAAGTATTCCAGAAATGTTTTGAACCGAGCTAGAACTACTGATGAACACACACACAGGATTCATAAATTTTGAGCTCCGATTAAGCGGCTTAAATAAATCTGAGCTGATATCTCACTTTTCTAACATCCACAGTTCATCACATGAGAATTTTCAGATCCACTACCATTTAACGCGTTGCATACCTCCCTATTCAACGCCACGCGTATTTGGTGTAATCAGGAATTAAAACCGCGACTCGAACTGAAAGTCTTTAATCTCGATACTTGCGACTTCAGCCACTGTGAGCTTTTGCTACTCCAAACTATTCAGAAAAGGTGCCAGTAAAATGCTAAGTATCAATATCATGATTAATTACACTTAATTTTATGAGCAGTGTTGTATTTGTTTAGTTGTAGTTTGAGCCCCGAGAGAGAGAGAGAGAGAGACCGCTATATAAAGGAGGTGATCCCCTTTAAAATTGTCGACGCTGAAAATTCTCCCGTTGACATGGTGTCCTCATCATTTGGTCACTAAAAACGTCACCAATCGTTCTAAGTCTACCAATTGAGCAGTGTTAATAGACAATAAGCAAGAAGACGAAATTTACAATGGTCTCATTGAGATAATTCTTTTGAGATGTCTATAGAACATTTCATTCACATTTCTACTGTTTCGTTCTACTTTAATACATTCAAAAAATAGATTCCATCCAAAAAATAAAGATTCACGTGTACTTTTTCTTGTACTTAGATTTTATTAACCAGCTGTAGTACTCTTTCTCTCACTCAGTTATTCCTCTATTACTATTCCTGTTACGCAACGGATAGAGAGGTATTTTAACTATCCGAATCAAGCTGAGCAAGTTGTTTCCCCATGTCGCTTATGGCCGTTGTAACAGCGGTCATCATTACTAACTCGGAAACGGCGTTGTCGACTCATGAAGATACCACTAAAGATCTTTCGTGTAGAGAGCCTGATTCACGTTAAATCTATCATGGCTTAGTCCTTCCATTGGCGTGGTGTGGTAGCTTGGAGAGTGGAGTGCTAGCTCAGGAGTCGTAATCGTCACTTGACAGGGGTTCAAAATTCTATCGCTAATAGCCCTCGCATTGACTTAAAGTGCAGCGTTATTAAACAAAACTCGCCCACGTCATTATCTTTTCTTCCTTTTTTTTTCTTAATTTTTAAGGTGCCAAACGCTGTTTCCTATTTATTGCCGATATACACCCCAAAATTTTTCGAGCATCTACCCTTCAAAAATATTACAGCATGTACTTATTGAATGTTGCTGCATATTAAAATTAAAATACTTCGTATTTTTAGAAGAAAGCAAGTGTAACAATGCATTTTTTCTTATTGCATAAAATTATTTTTAGAATTGTTTGCGATTTAAGGTTATTAGTAAATAGATCATCAGTCAGACTGTATTTATAAGAGAAAAGAAAAAAAAGTGTCATATTCAGAGATTTAGTAATGTATTGTACAAAAAAATAATTGTATTTTAACAAGATATATGTGTGAATATTTTAACTATAAATAAGGAAAGAAAACAATTAAATACCTTAAAAAAGTCTGGTTGATACAGATTTAATTTTGAGAATTTTATGCATCAGAAGTCAAAGAAATAAAATTAACCAAGACAAAAAAACTGAAACTAACTACGGTTGGAGTACATTAATAACATCTAATGCTTTAACGTTTAAAATTAACAGAGTAATTTTTTTTTTCTTAAAGTTCCGTATAATCTTAGAAGATATGTTACATATAAATACATAAAAAAATGCCACTAAATTATATTTAACGAAACATTGCTTCTTGAGGCATTTGGAATATCAGTGGCCATAAATCTACTTTTATCTAGCTCTTGAATGAATACGATGGCAGGCAGCCTAGGGCGGGGTCAAGTCTAAAACTATAAAAATCAGCATCAAAAGTCTCCCCAGAAGAACTGATGTCGGAAGCCACCCGTAGTGAAAACTTTAGTGAGGCTGGTTTTTATCTCGTCACATTTGTCACGGTGGGCGTAGCCATCAACACTCACAATCGAAGAAGGGCCAACAGGTTAGCGAGAGAAGAAAATTATCGTGTCTTTTTATGGTAACGCCTAGAATAATATATTTCGATTGATTTCATTTTATCCTCTTTGCAACTTTTTTTAGAAACTGAGGGTAAGATAAATTGAGGGTTAAATGGAGAGAAAGATAAGCCGCTTTTAAAATAAATAGAATCATACATTTATTATCAACTATTCCTAATCATATGGGAAATATATATATATATATATATATATATATATATATATATATATATATATATATATATATATATAACGGACTTTTATGAATATTACTATCCTTTTTCTGTAAAGATTTTATCTTATTATTTTCTTACTTAGACATGCTATGCGTGTGTAAGTGTGCGAGCGATAACTCCTGTTGAAAATTAATATCTAACAAATGTCGACACTCACCACGCACTGATGGTAAATCTTAAATAAAAACAAAGAGCTTAAGTAACAACACTTACACTTGTCTCTGAATGTCTGCGTACAGGTGATCATCATTCATATTCATGCAAAAATCGCTAACTAAATTCTTTCTGAAACAATACTATTTTATTGATTCCTCTAACATCGTAAATTCAAATAGTACAAGCAACAATCACTTGTTAATATTACTTAAAATAATACAAATATTTATAACTTGAGAACGACACAAATCGTGTGCGTCAAAAGTCTGCGTACACTGGAAAGAAGAACCTTTTACAATATAACGGATTGTAACTAAAAGTTAAGGTATCCGAATACGTTCGGAATCGTGATTTTCAAGAGCACATAAATAAATAATTTTCATGATGTTTAGTGTCACTTAGATTAGAATATATGCATAAAATTGTTGTAAGGACATTTTGACAAAAAACATTTATTTAAATACAATATTTTGGCCAAAAAATAACTTAGAATAATCTTTTTTCCAAATGTTCTCCTTTTGTGAAAAATGGTTCTAATATAATAATATTTCGCCTTTATATAGCTCACACCTCTCGACAGAGGCTCAACTAGAATTTTTGAAATATATAACTTAGAAGTGGGTTTATTCATATTTTACGACAACAGAGGGGATCAATTTTAAGAAAAAACGCGAATAATTATTTCAATTGGTGGTAACTCTGAAAATAATGTGAATTTTTCAAAAATTCTAGTTGAGTCTCTGTAGAGAGGTCTGAGATATATACAGGCAAAATATTATTATAATAGAACTATTTTTCTCAAAAGGAGAACATTTGGAAAAAAGATTATTCTAAGTTAATTTTTTGCCAAAATATTATATTTAAATAATTTTTTTTTTGTCAAAATGCCCATAAAACAATTTTATGCATATATTCTAATCTGAGTGACACTAAATATCAGGAAAATTATCCATTTATGCACTTTTTTTAAAATCACGGTTCCGAACGTAGTCGGATACCTTAATACTTTTTAAGCTGTTCTGTTTTTTCTATAACTCTCTCAACATATTTGACAAGGATTTAACTAGCTTAGTTGTTTCATCTGTGGATGTTTCATTCCATTATTTTACTCTTGACAGATTTGAGCATTTGCTTTAATGTTGTGTTCTCCCTGATTATTCATTCGAGTAAAACCCACAAATGCTGTATTGTGCTTAGGTGTAGGGACTAGGTTGACTTTCGGAATTTGTTTGGGACATGTCAGAACATCCAGGGCTTCACAATGTGAGCCATTTGCTTGGTACTTTTGTGCCGCTGAAATTAAAAATCATTACTCACCGCAAATTCCACGGCATATGTCCTGATATTTCACTTTAATAAGCTCAAGTGACCAATTTTGTACATTGTTGATTCAATAAATTCCTGATTACCAGCCGAAAGGCTTCCAATGCATCCCCAAACATTATGCCTAATCCTCCATGTTTGATCGTCGAAAAAGGATTCTCTTTCTTAAGATCTATCCAGGAATTTTGCAGGCATAATTTTGAGCTTTTTGATGCTAAATTACAAACGTTACTTGCAATTGAATGTATTGCATTTTCTAAAAAAATATGTGTCCTATTTTGGTGTTTTTTGGCAATGGTCATTTCTCTCAGCTATGTTCATTCGAAAGATGAATGGCTTCTTGAGAGCAACTCGGGCATGATAGTCATTCTTTTTCAGTTTTCTTCGGATTGTAATTAAAGTCACACTTTTTTACAGTATCTCAGCAACATGTTTAGCTATTTGTGAATCTTATAATCTTGGATTTATTTTTATAGAGCGTATTTCAAAGTAAGATTCTCGAGGTGACACTGCAGACGGGCGTCCAGATCTTGGCTTAGACGGTAAAATTTTAGTTCATTTGTAGTTTATGAACACTTTTTGAATCAATGAATGTCTTTTAACAATTTCAATAATTGCTTTAAAAATTGCCCCCTTTTCTGAAGATATATGATGAGTTTTTTCTTTCAATAATATATCACTCTCTATTTTTTTACCTATCATGGAACCACAAAAGCTTTCTGATTTAAAATCCTAAATAAATCGTAAGAAAAGCTTATTATTATTTAAAAACACTATTTAGTGCAATTAGTTTACAATAAAAGGTCCTTAAAAGCTCTATTCTGTAAGTATACGCAGACTTTTGGCGCGGATGGTTCGTGATTATTTGGTGGTCATTCTTGATTTTCTCGTTAAAGTAAATATTGCTGCTGTTGTTTGAAAAATGAAATTTTGAAGAATTGCTGACAAGTTTTTTGATTTTCTAAAGAAAGATTTTAATAGTAATTATAGCATAAACACGTAAGATGATTGTCTGTACGCAGACTTTTGGAAGCAAGTGTATAAATAAACTTTTGACCACAAAAAGAAGAGTATCATTATAAATCAGAGAAAGGGAAATCATACCAATAATAAATTTAGACATAAATTTTAAGATTAACATTATATAATTTAATTTCTTATAATAGCTTATACTGTAATGACAATTTGAATTACACAAGATTAACTCGCTTTTACAGCTGCATTCAGGTGGGAAACACTTTCTTTTTTGAAATTACTAATACAACATTTTCCTCTCGGTGACATTTCTAAAGAAATCGCAGCAATGGAAAGAAACATTCATTTACAAATAATATACTGATTATGGATGTAAATTTGCTTATGTAGTTAAAATTTTTGTTTGATAATTCATAAAAGTCGAAATCTTCCAACGGAACCTTGATGAATCGGGTAAAAAACTTTTGATAGACATAGCTCAACTCTCCTGGATATTGTTAACTTAACAACCAACAACTGTTGAAGATGAGCAATCATGTACAAAACATACACTTGAAGTTGCGAAAGTTTGACTTTTGCTCATTTTTTTCTCTAACTCTAACATAAATGTGCGCTTCTTTGAAATGAAAGTTAGGGCATGAGAGACACTGACTGAGATTTCATCTCTATAGAACTGGTATCGTTGACTCACCGGACCAGTTGTGTGACTCTGGTCATCCTATGACTGCTGAACATTTGGTCGTGTGCCCTGCACTTATTAGTCTTAATTCAACTGTCGAAAAATAGTGGAGAGCACGTGCACTAATGACATAGGTGCTATTGTAGTGTATTGAGTTTGTAAAAAAAAATAAAATGAAAGAGTAACGGCTATCGTTTTTTAAATAAATTTTCATAAAGTTCATTACTATCATTCATATAAACTATGAGTTCAATTGGTACTGCTGTTTTTAATACTAAGCTTCAAAAAACATGTTGTACCTTAACTTTTAAAGATCAATATATATATATATTTGTATATGTACTCCATAACATATAAAGCAACTTCTGCTTGGCATCAACCCCTGTTCTATTAGAGCCAATTGTGACGTCTGAGATAAATAAAGGTAGAGCGATATTGATTAATTTAAATATTTAGTTTATTTACATCACAGTTATTATTTACAGATTATGCATGAAGTTATTAAACTTATTCATTAGATTATTAGAATCCAAGTTCTGTTTGTGAGGGAGGAGTTTTTTTGGAGTTCACTCTTAACGAAGTTTTAAGACCATCTCTCGTTCTCTCTCTCTCTCTCTCTGCCCTCACTAGGGTCTCGGGGATGGCCGCGCAGGGCCTCCTTTATCCTCGGCTTGCATCTGGTTCGTGGGTGGAATAGGGGTTCCTTCTGGTGTCAAAGGTCTCCGGGGTGATCCAAGACAAAACCGCGTAATAATTCAAAGTTGCAGGTGTTCCTTGAATGTGTGGTTCATATCCACAAAGAAGCCTATTCACAGCTGTGTGGTGGGAGTTGTTACACTATCTGTGGCTACTGCGGACATAGCTAACCCGTTTGATCATTAGGTATACATCAGGAGCTGCGAGTGCCGACCGGACGATCAATTTGTTCTCGCGTTTCTTCTTCTCTCTCAGTGGACCTCTACCTTTTCGATGCTCCAAACGACGATGACTCACCCCTGCTTACGAACAGGTAAAATGGTAGAATCGCTACAATCCAAATGTTGAGTGGTCATGCGATATGACCACACCCGCTTCCTTTAGTCCAATTACAAGCCCTCTCTCAGACGGTGACATCTGTCCATACTGTTCCAATCGAGGCATTGGTACAGTCAAAACGGATCAGTTGAACCACGTATGCGTAGGAGAATGTCTTTCATTTTGTACTCCAACCAAATGTTCCGTTGTAATTAGGGATTGCAATATCGGACCAAAAGTTCAATACCGGTATTCGGTATTTTTTAGATCTTAATACCGGGATACCGGTTTTAATACCGGTAGTAGAAGTTTTAGGGAAAAAAAGAAAATACAGATGTTTCTTTGTTTTATTTGTTATACAGGTGTTTCATTTTTTTAGAAAGTGTAAATATCACCAAAAATTCATTTGTAATTTTTAAATTATAACAGTACATAAAGAATCACATAAGAAGAAAAGGAACATCTTATTTATTTAAATGACAAAAAAACAATGTAAATATCACTATTCAGTCTGTGGTACTATTAAAAATTTTTGAAATGTGATCTTAAAAAACATAATGCAATAATTGTACTGACATTAAGCCTGGGACGTAATTATGTGCAAAAATTAGCAGCTGTGGAAAACGCTCTTTTGGCATCTAAGCTAAGTGGTGGTATTGTTCGCAATACACACACTATGTACCTTTCCAAGTATTTAACTCTAAATCTCTCATCTTCAAACAAATTCTTCTCGTCGGATGGTTTTGGATATATCTGATTTCTCTATATTGTATCTTGTGTGTGGTTTGTTGATTTTTTTTATTTAAAGCTAATTTTAATTTTTGTTCAAGAGACAATTCCTTTTTACTATCGACATTAGGGTCATAATCATCTTCCATAACTGTACCGAATTCTTCTGAATGCGGATAAGGTTTGTGAGTAAAAAATTTTAAGAAAATTTACTATAAACTTGATTAAATTTGAATTAGTTAGTCTCTTTTCTTCTTTATCCTTTTCATTTATAAAATCACGATGAAAAGTAAATACAAGTATGATATGCAAGTACAATGTGAATAACAAACTCACCAATTTAAAAAATATCGAAATATTACGCACTTTCTTCACAACTATAACCTTGTTTTCACAGATACGAATATCAGACTACGAATCCTGCGCGTGTGCAGTATCACTCTGAGCTTAACAAAATAGTTTTGGCCAACCTCCTTTGATGATTCACATATTTTATCACTTCACTTGATTGTACGATGAAACTTTGTATTCACAGTCTAATTAATTTCGTCAGTTAGGAGGGGGGGGGACATAAAAACCAAAACGTATACTATTTTGCTATGTTGGCGATCCCTGAGCAAAAAGTGGAGACAGTTTAAAAAATTTCTTGTAAATACCGAAAACCCGGTATTTAAGCTTGTGAATACCGCTATTACGAAATTGTAAAAAAGGCTCAAAATACCGGTATTCGGTATCCCGGTATTCCGGTATTGCAATCCCTAGTTGTAATGTACTGCTGTTCCAGCTAGTCATTCATTGGCCACCAAAAAATGAAATATAAAAATTTAAAACAAATTCAATTTAATAACGGTGCTTCCCTTTTATTTAAGAAATAATATGTGCAAAAAAGAACTGCTAAAAAAGCAAGTACATTCATAATTTACTATAAATATTACATGTATAAAATTAAATGGCAAACTACTAGTAAAGAATAATGATTTTTAATACTCCGTCCTCTGATTTATACTTGAAATTTTTTAAAGTATTGTGTTTTTAAAACTTTTATATGAAATAAAATCCTGTTCGTATACTGCTTTCAACAAAAAATACAAAATCATGGAAGCGTAACTATCCAGCACCTAGCAACAAATCACCTTAATAAAAAAGCGGAATTTGGGCATTTTTTTTCATTTCGAATTTTTTTAAAGGAACGCAAAGAAAAGTTTTCTCTCAAGTAATTATTTTCACGAAACAGAAAATTTATTTTTAATGATTGAAAACAATTCTGTCTGTTTCTTCGATCCAAAAAAGAATGTATTTCTTTCGCGAGTTGAAAGCATTTGCATTGTCTTTTCATTAATCAAAATCATTTAATGAATCACTACTTTAATTTGTTTTCGTCTTTTCAGGTTCCCCAGATGCATTCCGATCTGATGCTTCGGACGAAGAACATAGTTCAGAAAGAATGTTAGAAGAAATCCCCCGATTGGAAGATATTGATCTTCAACAGAAAGGTAAAAAGATTTCCTTCCTTCTTTTTTTCCTTAGATTTTTTTTTATTCAAAAAATACAGTTTTATGTATATATAGAGCACAGATACTTTTTGTTTTATTTCTTCGGATCTACGCAAAATATTTAATTTACTTTTAGTTGTGTATCTGATTGTAAACTGAATGATTTCGAGAGCTCTCTGATTTCTAAGATGTCAAGATTCTAAAAAACGTTTGATAAATGACTTTTAAATTCTTCAATTGGAACTCTGAGTAATTTTTGAATTCTTATCTGTTGTAACTTAAAGGATTTCAACTTTGTTTCAAAGTAAATTTTTGAGTAGCTGGACTGGGCATTGGATTTTCATTTCTTCAATTTTACCGCAGTTAAAATCAAAAAGCATTATTTTTTAATGAATCTTTAAAAGGATAAAAAAATCAGAATCATCCTTTATCTTAGTTTCCGAGTTAAAACAAAAGTTATAAATAAATTCTGTTAACTATATTTTACAATTTCTGAGCCATGTTGTGACTACAGTTTGAGTTACATAAATACTTAACATTATGATGAAAAAACAAAAATATATATATATATATATATATATATATATATATATATATATAATCTTCCTTTATTTATATTTAATTTTAAAATGAGCGTTAATTATTTATTTTATTTAAAAAATGTTGAGAATTATTGCAATTAAAATCCTTCTTATTTAGATTATTGTGACAGAAAATTGTTAAATCATTTGCTTCATTTATACAATAAAAAATGGTAGCGGAATATTTAGAAAGTTTTTGTTATGCCGCAACTTCGCATGCAATAATACACCGAACTTACGTGATAGGTGGGACTGAGTGATTAACGCCACTAAGTGATTAAGTCAAGGTATATTTCGTATTTAAGTACATATATTAATTGCACTTAGTTGGGGCCGGAGACGAAAGAAAATAATTATCCAGGAAGAAAAAATATTTTGTAAAATCTTAGATAACACAAATACAAAACAGCAAACTAAGTTATTTTGGAGTAGAAGATTTCATAAAATTTAACAAGTAGTCTCTGGCGACTCAAAAAAAATTTTCTCTCTCAAAATTTCCTGGTATAGCCTGCTAATAACTTTTTTAATCCTTGTTTTGTTGAAAAAATACACTCTTCGTTGGAGTATTATTTTCTAAAATTTATATATAACCCTTTTTAAATTAAACTGAGGGCTTCTGTCAAATTCCCAACCGTTATTCAATCTTTTGATTGAACTGGATCTAAGTACTCAAGTTCTTCAATGTCTTGCTCTAGCTCATGCTTTTCTTTGAGTTCATTAATTATTAGCTCCTGATTACGGGGATCCAAAATTTTATTGAATATCATCACTATCTTCTAAATTTATTTTTCTGGTAAGACCGATAATTTCTTCAATCAAATTACTAATTTCATCAGGCTTTGGAGCTGATTCCACCCGAGTTTCAATAATGAAAAAAAAAAGTATGAGTCGATGAGATCTGAAAATCGCGTAACTCCGAATTCGCGTAAGTCGAGGTATTACGAAGGTATTAAGTGAAATGTTTAATCATTATAATTCATGTAGAATGTTTATTATAATTTATATAGAAATACGGTTACTTAGAAAGAGACATTTATTTTAGGAACTTGAGCAAAACATGACGGATGCTCATAAAAAAGAGTTGTTGTTGTTGTTTTCTGATGCCACCTGTCTGACGTAGTCAGATCGAGGCCCACGAAATTCATCGTGGCATGGGCAAGAGGTACGCTTGTCGTTAGCCTTGAGCACCATACAGGTGACAGTACGATTTTAGCTCGGCGAAGTTCCCCGAAGGGACGACAGATGGCGACACGACCTCTATCTCCACCTCCACAATTTCTGCATGTAAACTGTAGGGGAGGGAAATATTCTCCAGTCTAGAGTAACTTACGTTAGTTATGTTATTTTTTGATTTCTCAAGATGAAAAAAAAGGCTATCAAAGAAGTATACATTAAATCAAAAATCTTAAGCAAAAGTAATTTTTAGTATTTTTAAACATTTACAGTAATAATATTGAATCATTGCTTTAAAGAAAAGAATATTAACAAAATATTTCATCGAATTTAAAGGGCAGAAGTAACGTAACAATATAAAACACAAAAAATTAAATATTACTTCAAGCAAATGAGTGCAGATTAAAGGAAATTTATAATGGTTAGTTATCCGTGATATTTTTGCACTATAAGAAAAATAATAAACTTTTATGATATTGCTTTAATTAAATATATTTATTGAAATATTTTTTTCTTCGAAAGTATAATGACCGTCCATAAAATAAACGTAAATTTTAACCAAATCTCTCATAAGTACAAAGTATATATCACTTCACAAAAGAAAAGAAATATGATATTTTATTGTTTGACCCAGCTTCGCGTTTCTTCTACAGACCTTGTAACTATTGTTAATAAAAATGAGACTTTTTGCTCAGTTTATAATTTCTTTCATACTAAAAGAGACTTTTAAGATTCAGTTAATTAAGAAAAGTTATTGATCTCTACGCTTTTTTAAAAGAATATTGAAAGATTAACAAGTAATATCAAAAAAAATTAAGTCGATTCCTCTACTTAGGTCAACAAAGAAAAATTTTATTTTAGTTACTTTGTATTAAATAATTACAATTAATATAAGTATGTATATACATATGATAGAATCACAATATTAAGTGGCAAAATAGAAAGCGATTTTTTCCTTGAAATTTTTCTATTTTCCTTTTTGTATAGGGTGTTGGACTATTAGTTTTGTTTGTTACTATTTATTCATTAATTAAATTTAATTATTCCAATAAAATAGTATAGTAAAAGGAAACCATATTCTCAGAAATTAGGCCATCCCAGGAGGGATTCGAACCCACGACCTATGGATTTGAGTTCAAACCTGCTATTCATTGCACTACAGGGACAAAGCAAGCGCTTTTCTTTTTTATATATGGTGTTGAACTATTATTTTTGTTACTATTTAATCATTAATTAAATTTAATTAATTAATTAATCCACTACAAGTTTAAAAAATTGTATTTCAACTCGAGTGGATGAATAAAAATTATTCTATTAACAATTGAAAATTTGAACAAGATATATATGTTAACGTTAAAGCATGAAATCCGTTATTTCATAGAATAACTAGGTATTTCTTGAAATGACTAGAGAAGTCAGTTAAAGTATGTAAAATTATTGAGTTCTACTATTTAACTAGGTATTCTATAGAATAACGATTACTTGATTGTTAAAGTATGAAATACGACACTCGAAAGTTCTTCGAATCGGTTCCAGCTGCTTTGGGAAGAATTTTTCCAATCAGGCGAAATAAAATAATTGTACTCTAGATATCAGTTCGGTATAGGTCAGAAAGAATTAATTTCCATTGAAGAAGTTCCAAATATTGACACAACGTTTCGATCTGTTGCAACAGCTTAAATTTGCTGTACTGGACAAAGATCTAAAAAATGCTCGTGTAAAAAAAATGTGTAATACTAAACAGTGTGCTTGTTTCAAAAATAATAAGCTGCTCAATCCAAAGTGTCATCACAGCAATCCTTGCCCTAATAAATAATGAAAAGTAAAATAAAGTTACCTCATAAAATTTTAATTAATATTCTCTTACACTTTTGTTTTAAGAAGTTTACATAATGTTTTTGTGAAGCAACAGTTTTACTTCCTAGCATGTACTTTTGTTGATAATATTTAAATATAATCTATTTTTGCAACACACACATATTCTTTTTTCTTTTTTATCTAAGAGCAATATAATAAATTGTCTCACCTCTGTTTTCCCTCATTATTTATGAATTATTCATCCTCAAAAGGGATAAAATGCATTTTTCGAGAAATTTTAGCTATTTATGATCAATTAGTTTATAAAACCTCTTTGAAATTGTTTATATTTCACTTAAACGGTCTATCCTCAGTAATTTCATGGAATACCTAGTTATTTCATAGAATAACTAGGTTAAGTATGAAATTGGTCATCTATTATATACTTTAACTGTCTTGTTTAGTTATTCTATGAAATAACTGAATTATACACTTTAACGGTAACATATGCATAAATTTATAAAGGGAGAGTGTGAATTAATAGTAGGAATTGAAAAGGAACACCCGAAGTTTAACCTTGAAGTTGAAACAGAATCAGCATTGAAATTTGATAATGATTAATCATAACTTAAATTCAATTAACAAACAGTTCTCATTTTCATTAGTACTTAGTCAGTGTAATACAAAAACAGCTCCAACTGCGAAACTGTTCATAAAGGTAGAAAGAACAAAAATCACTTTAAAAAATCCACAAAAGATTATGCCACTGGGAAAAGAACCGGAAAATAAACTGTGAGCAAAAAAGATTAAACTTGCATATCTATTATCATAACTACAGCTTCTTTTATTCGGGTATTCAATAAACAAGTCCCATTTCACACGCTCAGCAAATTCCCTTTTAATCGCTATGAATTTCCAAGTGGGTGCAAAAACTATAAATGCGTGATTTTAAAACCTATCATTTGGTTTCCCCCAACCATTGTTTTAATCCAAATAATACTCGTTATCCTCCATCGTTTATTCTTCCTTAAATGCAAAAATCCACACTCCCTCTTGTAACCAACCTCTCGTATATCCGGAAAAGACTTATTTGCCAGGCACGACAACCAAGGTCAAACAAAATTTGCAATAAAATAGAATCTGAACAGCTAGATAATGGCTTTTTAATGGGCGAGGCGGAATCTGAGCCATTAATGGAGGTTCAAAATGTCATTTACCACTCCTTTACTTGTAACAGCTGAACTTTTCATTTCGATAATGATGCTTTAACGGACTTCATGCCTGTTAAATAAAGTCGTGCACGGTTTTGATTTAGATTCACAATACTTGAGTAACAAATGAAATTTATCTTCGTATTTCCTTCCCTTTATACACTAAAGTGAAGTACTTTCGAGACAATAAAAATATGAGAAGTGGGAGTTATGGATTTTCATGTTCTTTAATTCACTACGAGTTCTTCCGTGCTGTTCGGGAGCATTACGACAATTGTAAAGGATGAATGAATCTATTGTCTATATATTCTCGATGAATAAGGGCAGGTCGCACCAATGATGAAAACCAGAAATAAAATTCTTCGGAGTGATTATGAGGAAGATATCATTGTGTTCAGAACAATATCTGATTTTCTATGTTTTAGCGAGGCGAAAATTTTACAAAAGAATACATTTGAGATGGCGTTATTGTTTCAAGGTCTCTAATAACAATTTTGTATCGTAGCTTAATGCTTTAACCATGCGAACTTGTTTATCAAATTTCCTATTAGAGATATGTGTATCTAAGCTTATTCATTGTTTCGTTAAAAATAATTAAGTTTAAATATATATAGCTCACAATGAAAAGAATGTTATTAATAAAATATTATAGTCTTTAGTTCTAAGTATATTGCATTTTTAGGAGATAGTGCTAAACTTTTGCATCAGAGCCAAAAATTTGTCAAAATTTCAGCTCGGAAATATTTTGTTCATTATCACTCCAATCATATAGGATAATTATTATTAGAAATTACAATTGAATTAGAAAGACACTGAAAATGGGTTAATTTATTTTCTGTTCTCTCTTTCAAGATAGTTCAAAGATTAAAAGAAAATTGCTATATTCAACAGCATTAGGCCCAATACTACAAGAAAAGTGCCGTATTCATGAATAATAGAAACGCAAATGTTCGATGGATAAATTATTATGAAAATTAACAATTAATTTAAAAGAAACTTTAGATAAGTTAAGATTTTGTTTAAGGTACAAAAACTCTCTGGTAAAACCATGAAACTTATGGTTGTTGGTGATTGAGTACTTAGTGCAACGAATGAAACATTCTTTTACTGTTTACGGCAATGATGCCTTATGTTTTCATTGGTTAGGATGAACCATATTAATTGAACAGGTGCAAGTTGATAAAGCTATTAGACATAATTTAACTGTAGGAGGTAAAATTTAATGGTGGTAAAATGTTATTGTTAAAACGGCTATATGAAGTTCATGATTGTTGATGCTAGAGAACGTAGCGCAACGAATCAAATATTTTTTTTAATGTTTGTGGCAATGATGTCTTATGTTTTCATTGGTTAGGATGTGGTATATTAATTGGGAAGGTGCAAGCTCATAAAGCTATTAGACATAATATAAGTATAGAAGATAAAAATTAATAGCGGTAAACCGAACTGGTTCTCTAAAACTAGTTTCTGATAGGTCTTGAAGTTGCTAAGTAGGAAAGTCTGAAGAAAGAATTAGTTTACGATACCGTACTGAACTTCTAAAAGTAATTATAAAATGATAATGCCATTCAACAAAATCGAACGGTTTATTTCTAGGTTAACATTAATTAAATTAATATAATTGTGATTTCGTTATCTTTAGCTGAAAATTATATAGTCTTAATGATTTTCTTTTCTTTATAAATCATAGAAGAAAAATAATTTATTTTTAGGCAAACCACGTTTAACTCAAATTTCGAAGTCCGTCAACTTTGTAGTTGTTGGAAGCTCTATTCCTCTGAAATGCATTGCTAAAGGTGAACCACGTCCACAAATATCATGGATGAAGAATGGCAAACCATTGCCAGATTCAAATTTGCCCATAAATACAAGAGGGGGCCACTGGATTCTTTTCTTGCAAAACCTGCAGGCTTCCGATACAGGAAATTATACGTGCGTGGCGGAAAACAGTTTGGGTTCCACTAGTGCCAGTTTTGTTGTTAAAGTCATCGGTAAGTTTGTTTTATTTTTCCATAAGCAAAGAAAAAATATTACCAAAAAAATTAATTTTTGATATATTGATAGTTTGCACCCAAGTGATTATTTCAATAACATTTAGAGAAAAAAATTATGAATGGGGATTATATAAATATACAATTCTTCCAATAGAAAAAAATAAAGCTCTGTTAATGTAGTAGTTAATACATTATATACGTTATGTTAAACAGAAGTCAATTTAACTATTGTGTACGTCAATTTTAATTTTAAAAAATGAGTTTTTAATACAATGCTTTTTAAACATTGTAATTATTTAGTATTAATAATAAAATTGAACTATTTTTAAATATTTCGTTTCAATTAAATTATAGGGAATGATGTTTAAAAATTCTATTATATGAATTTAATTTTAATTAAGATATATATAATCCAAATTTATAACTTGTAACTGTTACAGAGCAAACTGTAAATAATTTGAAACTAATGGTATAAAATTTACAAAAATTAATCTAAGAAGTTAGACTAATTGAACAGTTCCCTTTTTCGGAATGCTTGATTTTGTTATTAGTCGGTTTAATTCAATAAAGAAATTCATAAAATCGTAATACATACACGCTAAATGCAACACAATCAGGTTATATATATAAAGCAATTTGAATTCACTACAATTATTACATCATATTCTGATTAACTTACAATACACATTTGCTGGTTTCATTAAAAACTTATTAAGAGTTCCAAATGAACTCAAAATACATTTAATAAATTCTCGTTAATAATTCATTAAATAAGGAGACGCCGCATATCGAACATATAGCTTAATATAATCATACAAACAGCTACCTTATCCGCCAAATGAAATAACGCCCACTGCTGAAACATTTTCGAAACTGTAAATTCTCCGGAGTCTGGAATCGAACATGAAACATAAAGTGCAGCAAATCATCTAAATCCGAAACATTCAGTGATTCAGTTAGTAGTCCGAGTCATAAAATAATCAGGAAACGAAAACATATGACAGTGTACTCATTAGATTAACTAGGAATCGAATAGCCATGAATAGCCGCAGGCTGTCGTGTTCGCCGGGAGAACAAATAGCGTCTCCTTCCACTTTGCCCAGGAACCCCACAACTGGGACCGACTACTATTTGCCAAATGACTATGTCTTGAAATTTCAGCCCCGTTCTCCGGAAGATTTCATTAATTAATGAAGGCTACGTTTTCCATTTCCAGTGAGTGAAGATTGAAGTTCAGCCTTATACTCTTAAAATAAGGGGCACACTCAGCTTCAACTTCATTAACGATGGGCTAGATCTGAAAATGAATTTCTAAGGTTAGAGGTGAATCCGCCTGTGTGTGTGTGTGTGTCCCTACTTCCAGGAAATTCTACTAGGAAAACAAAATTATAGGAAATTATATATATATATATATATATATATATATATATATATAAATATATAAATCCACTAAGCTTTACAGAAGACATAATTTGAGTAATTAGAATTTAAATCAGATAAGCCATTCTAATCACTCTCTGTACTAATAAATCTTCGATGGATTTTATTTTGATTGTTTTTGGAGCTCTCAGTTTTGCACGTCTCTCAAAGTTCTGGAAGGCTTACCATAAATTTAGAAGATACTTTCGTTCTTTAATTAAATACTGTTCTCAAAGGGAATAATTATTCCTAGGAGAAATTTGAAATTATTATTCTTTTCGAGTAATTTCCTTTTTGTATTTCCTTTCACTAATCAAAATAAACATCATTTTCTGATTGTCTAAATTGCTTTTGCAGATTAATTATAATTAAAGACATGGAAATGATCATAGATATTCAAAACTTAAAGCACAAATTGTTTAATTTCCTTTTTAAAGGCTTCGTGCATGTAAAGGGATAGTTATTTCTTGACTTAAAACTTCCTATATCAAACGTAAGGCATAATTATTAAACATTTCAGTTACATGAATTAACTATAACTTCTTATGTATAATGTTGCATTTATAAATATTTCTATACTTATACACTTATGAGTTGCTATGTTTTTTAATATTTTATTTTCAATAACTTCAAATTACACTGCTGGTCATTTAAAATGCAACACCAAGCACAAAAAATGCCAACGCCAAATTTACTAGACAGGTAACACATAGTAAAAGTGAGATGATTAAAAATACGGCCTTCTTCAAGGTGAAGAAGACGAAATAAGTACTGAGTATTACTGCTATGGTTAACGGTAATGACGGTTATACGCCTTGGCATTAAATGAAAGATGCTTTAGACGTCTTGTTGGGGTATGAAAACCCATGCTTCCTCCACATAATGTCAAAGTTTATCTGATGTCACAGCGGGTAGTGTACGCCAAATCCGTCGCTCAATTATCGCCCAGATGTGTTCGAAAGGCCAAGGTTGGAATAATAAATGAGCCAAGGCAGTGTTTCAGTCTTGTGGAAGAAGAAAAAGTCTTGAGCATTGCATACCATTTGGGGTCCCGTGCAGCTCTGTTCGAATGTTAGTGCAAGAAAACTATGAAGGTAAGGGAGAACAACAGATTCCAAAACCTCGGAGATATAGCACTGGATGGATATTGGACCGAACAATGCGCATAATAGGGCGCGGGAATGAAGTACAATATTACCCCAAACTATAATACTAAGTGCAGGACTAGTAAGGTGATGCATAAACAACCTCTTTCCATGCTGTCTCCAAACTCTAATTTGACTGTCACGGCACTGAAGATGGGACAGTGATTTGGATGTAAAGACAGCGCCCTGCCATTTGTTTAATTCACCATTACAAGTCCTAGTGTATGAGGTTTCAGACAAAGGTAACAGCTGCAATTTACTCTTTGTGGACATTTCACTGTATTTCAAATGACATCGATTGGTACATGTAGACACAATTATTGTGTAACAGACCATATATGTTGTGATATGGCTCCTGATATGTCAGAGTTATCCAACACTATAATACGTACAATATGTCTGGCATTACGTGTAGTGGTGGGATGAGGCTAGTTAAATAGATGCAGCTTATCAGTTGTTCCGTCCTGCATCCATAGATTATAGATCCACGTCACTGTCGCTTGGTTATGTTCAATACGATCTCTGATTTCTCTGGAGAACAATCCACATTATCTGTAGGAAACAATTCTTCCCAGGTGGAACTCAGAAATTTGCGTAAATGATGTAAATTTTTCTTCGAGGCATATTGAAGCTGCTCAAGCAAAATAACAAAAGAAAGGCAATTCCAATACTTCAAAACGACATTCTAGTTCTCCTTTATACAGCGTTCGTTAATGGCGCCACAGTCTCCCGTTTTGTGCCCTTGCATTGAAATGCTAATCATTTGCATATCCCATCTCGTTATATATATGGTGAGAATTTCACGTGGTCTGGAAGTTTTATTCGTGATTTTGCATTTTGGGTGACCAGCAGTGAATATTAAATGATATATAAGGTACTTCAGAATCTATAATTTTTTTTTTAGATCGAGTGCGAAATAAGCCAGAGTTCATTAATGGTTATCCACCAAATGTGACTTCATATGAAGGGGAAACAGTATCATTGCAATGCTTATTATCAAGCGACAATCCACCAAATGTTCAGGTAAGATTCCTATAAGTATACATATTAAATATATTCCCCTTAAATAAGTTAATACATAAAAAATGATTTGTTTAGAAATAAGAAAAACAAACAAAATCTCATTATATATAAACAGGAGTAAGGAAACTTCAGATAGTATCACATAATAAAAGAAATATAACCTTTTTCCAGTTTTAAACTAATCAGTCGCTGGATTAGTTTTGAGCTAATCCAGTTTTGAAACAAATTTAATTTCAATGATTTGTTTTTCTTGTTCTACTTTATCCATATCTATCTTTCTCAATTGTTGTTTCTTATTCTTTGTATTCGACTCCTTATGTTCCACTTTTCGAAGGAATTCATTATTGGAGTTCTATTCACTTTTTTTAGTGGTTGAAACAAGTATCTTCATCCAATACCGGGACATTGGATCAGAGCTTTCATACAGTAAAGCTTCTGGGAGAATACTACCACGTCCTAAAATCAACAGAAGTTATTGAAAGAATGGATGGCTACTTTTTGAGCAAATTAGTTTTCGAATCACTTGATGAAGCAGATGGAGGAAAATACATTTGCTTGGGAGCTAATGCCATGGGCTTTAGCTCTCGAAGTGCCTTCCTAACAGTTTTACCAAGTAAGTATACAAAAATAAATGTGTTTAATAATTTATTAACTAATACTCTGTAGTTAGAGCCAATTTGTACGATAATCGAAAGTAAAGGAAAGAGTAGTTCATGGGAAAAAAGAAAAGGAATAAGAAATAAACTTTTTAGAGAATTTAGAAAAACAAAATACTGTTTTTCTACTTTATATGAAACAATAGTTTGTGAAACTAATCAAATCGTCAAAAAATTATTTATTTATGTGTTTTTGAAAGGTTTTCCAATTTAGTGAACATATATCTCAACATTTTGAAATCGACTTAAAAAACTATTTATGAAAAAAAATATTTGATATCTCATAACATATAATCTCGAATCCAAACTAAAAGTTAAATAAATCTTAGATTTATTTAATGATTTAAAAAGACTGTTTATCTATCGTCATATATAAGAATTCGCGTCTAGCCCACCCCACCCTCTAAGAAATACAAATAAAAATGAAAGCACAAATCAACAATTATTCGAACATTTTATTACGAATATCTACTTGTGTATTTGATTTTCATACATTTTTTGTTAAGTAATTACACTAAATTCCCAATTAGGATTTTCTTTAAAGGCGTAATACAATTTAAATCTTAAAAAGTTTTCTCGAGTTTGTTACAAGAAATGCGCTCTAAGACAAGAAGTTATTAGAATTATAAAGAATTTCTAATGCATGCATATTTTAATCGAATACCTAAATTATTAAATTATAGCGGTCAACGAATATATATCGGGACAACAGAGTAGCTCAACTAAGCATTCATATAATAGTAAGAAGGGGAGAAGTTCTAATTTCAGACTATAACTTTCATTTAAATATGATTCTGTCAACTTACTTAGAATGTAACATGACCACGCATATAGATTAGCACAAGACGTGAACATATCATTATTTGAAATCAAACCCAAGGAGCAAAGAGCAAAATGATCCCAAATCGAGATCTCGCTCAATATAATACTCGGAGTGATCCCACCTTCAACGACGCACTCAGGAATGGTTGAACCAGTACAAAACACTACTGAAAGAAACACATAGAATGGGTCCGAGGAAGACAGCAAATCGTCAGTGAAACTTAACCGGGATCGAATCTATCGTTACTAACGATCCGACGCGGGCACCAGTGTATACAAAGATCATTAATAGGCACTTCGACTAACAGCTCATGGCAATAATTACGCCAACTAATCCCCAATTGTTCAGACCGACGAGTGCGTTTACAGTGGTGCTGTGCTCTTTCAATTTTGAAAAGAATAGTTTTTAGTGAATAGTCTTGTTTCGCATTTAGCCCCAATGATCAATGAATATTTGTCTGAAATATATTCAGAACTACAAGGTAATCCACTACAAAACTCATAATCGAAGAATTATTATCTAGGGTGCGTGTAGTTTGATAACCAGACCATTTGGTTGTCATCTCTTACACCCTTACAACACGAAGGTACGTGGACGGTATTCTACATCTTACTGGTTTGCGCTTGCTTTGAAAAAGTGGCCCCTATCGTGTACGTTCTTTTGATGGCGCTAAAATTTGAACAGGTTAACATTGGACAGCACACAGAAAACATTTATACTGATTATCTCCGAGATTCCCAAACATTCGACTACCTAGCTAGATCACATTATCTTTTCTCAATAAAATCTGATTGGTGTTTGGATAAGCAGGTCTCTTCGATCTATCTGGACGGAGAACTCATATAGTAGGCTACCACAAGTAGGTTAACGCCTTGTTGATTGGTTCGTTTATTATATATGCACAGCTTTATCTCATACTCAAAACATTCAACTCCTCTGAAAATTTAATCATTTGATCCTTTTACGAATACATGACATCTATTGGTTTTTGTCATTCAGATAACTCCTTTTTAATGCTTTTTATCGTCAGTGAAGATATAGAACACTATTTATCTCGTAACTAAAGTGCTGTTAAATCAATCAAAAATGCAATCAAACATATAAACCGATTTCCTATTTCTGCATTACAAAATGTAGATAAATTTCATTGAATGTCATAAATATAAACCATGTATAGTTCCAGAAGATTAATTTCTATGTTACTATTTTAGAAATTTATTTTATTTATATTTTGTACTCTTTTAAAAACGAATACTATTTTTAATCGTTTAGGATGAATCCGCTCTAATGTTGTTGCGCGTAGAAATAGAGAAAAAAGAATTGTAACGTAGTGAAGCTTAAAGGCCCAGTATGACTTGTCTAAGTATAAACAGGATAAGTCTTGGAGTAATGACAAAAACAAAAATTTTCAAGCGAGTAAAAAAGAACCCTTAATGGAACTGGATATAAGCAAACGGCTCTGAAATTTTTCTTAATATTGCAAAAAAAAATTAAGAGTAAGTTATCAACATAATTCTGATGTCCCATTTTTCGGTTTTTGCTAAAAGAATTGTGTATATTAGGATTTTTTTAGTTTTTGTTCAAATAATAGCTCTTATTGATTTATTTTTATAATTCAGATTATCTTATAAAATTTTAAATTGTAACAAAGGAAAATATTCTACAATACCTTAACGTATTTCCAATTACGGGTTATTGTTCTCGATAAAATATCAAACTGCCTTCTTATTCTTTTTTAATTTTTATAATTTAAGGAAATACTATAACACTAGATCATTCTCTTTCACTAGGATCATCACCAAACATATACACTCAATCGGGCATTCCAATACCATTTCCTCTGCTAGTTGCAGCTGTGATATGTGGCGCCATCATCTTGGCTGGATTTCTGGGATTGATTCTGTACTGCCGTAGTAGAAAATATGCATCCGCTGCATCAAGAGATACTTCTTCTGCAGCCACAAATACAACTAGCAGCTCTTCCTCAAAGACTGGAAGCAGCAGTACTTCTGAAAGGAAACATTCATACGTTGGAATGACGTACAAGCCACCACTGAACAACGTCAGGGATGATCTTGGCGTGCCGTCCCCGTCGAGAATCTACATAGCACCTGGCCAGTTGCACAGGACAGTCCCATTGAATGCTATACTGATTTAGAGACCGCTGTAATGTTTGATGTTTTGTGATCTAGATTGGTGTTTGTTGTTTCGCATTAAGATTATATGCTTCATTCCCGTTCATTGTGAAAAGTCATAACGGGCAGCATGCAATCAAAATTGTTGTAAAATATCATGTACCATATCAATCAGCTGTTAGGTGTGTTTTAATCTCCAAGATGTACTGAAAAAGTGATACAATTATGCGCGATATCATATCTGAAGAATTCTTCGCGAAAAGAATGAACTTATGAGCCCATTCAGCATTCATATCATTTGAGAAAAAACTTTTCATTATTTCGTACACATTTTCATTGCCAGAATTTGAAATAAATCAACGAGAAAATTCTTTGAAATGATATGCCAACTTTCACTTAATGCCATCTGAGTATTATTGGATAACCCTTCGTTAAATCGATGTTCTTGAAATTTATGATCGTGACTAGTCTGGTATATGTTTATGAATATGTTGTGCACAAAACCTTATTGTCGTAGTTGAATACAAGTAAGAAGCGCTAAGGAATGGCATTAAAAATGTTCTTCAATACCATGTTTAAAATTTAAACGCACAAAATTTTTAAAAAAAGAGAGCTACGTCTAAAATAAATGCATAGCTTTGCACATTTAAATATTAATTATTTAAAAAAAATTATCTTTTAAATTACGCGATTATGCCATGCGTAGAAATAAAATTCAACTGCACAAATTAATCTTGTATTAGGTATTTCAACAAACTTAAATATTTGTAAAATAACGCTAAATATCACTGTTTACACACTAAAAAGAGTTTTGATGTATTAATAGAAATAAATATGTCCTGCCAGATTTAAGCACTCGCCTTTTTTCGTAGATCATTTTCATGTCGTGTTATGGAATTGTATGGACAAAAGTTGTCCTTGTGTCTGCGTTAGTACTTACATTTGTGAATGATGACAATCTCAACAGTCATCAAATAAAATATTGTGTCAAATTATATGGAGGTATATAATACTCTAATTTTGAGATTTTGAAGTATATCATTTTATTGTGATCCTTTGTGCAATGTTATGTTTGTAAACTTCCAATGAACTGTTACTTTAAAGCCTTTGAATGTAGCTATCGTTGTTTCCTGCGATGTTTCGAAACTTTTAAAAATGCACCTTGTCTAGAAATAAATAAAAAATATCTGAGAATGTTGTCTTTTTTTCCCCTTTTTTTGTAATGATGAAATTAATTTTATGAAGATGCATTCCTGTTGAAAAATAAATTATCACAGTTAAAAAGGAAATGACACAAAAATTTGTGTGATAGGTTCATTTTCTTAAATATCCTTCATAATATTCATTAAATGTTCTATATGTAGGAAGTGTACTTTTTTAAAACTATATATATAAATTTTCTCAGACTGCATCACCTCAAACTTCCTCAAAAGTGAAAAAACGTAAATCTGAAATTATATTCATTTTTTAAAAATATTTAAATAACATAAAACTAACATAGAGAGAGAGAGAAATAATTTAAATATATGATTAATATTCAGATAAAATTGTGAGAAACACATAAAATTGGAATAACATGTGAACCTCGAAGAAGAAAACCTTAATTTTCGATTTAAATCCATCTTAATCTTCTTCCATTCACTTTCTAAATAACTTATAACGAAGATTTTTCATAAAAACAAGTATTCTTTTTATTTCTAATGGCGGGTACAAAAGACAATGACATAGAAAAATAAATGAAAGAACAATAAAATGACAAAAAAAAAAGTCTAAGGACCTATTTGTGTGTGTGTGATCTCTGCTTCTCAGTAGCGTTTCCACAAACTCTTTGGGCGTAGTGTAGAGCAGCGCAAAAGGTGAGTATTATAGTCCATAGGTTCCCGAAAATTACAGAGCACGCAGAATGAGTCATTAAGAAACTTTATAAGACGTAAATGCCTAGAAAGGCAGTCATGGCCAGCAGTAAGGCGGAGAGAGAGAGAAAGAATTCTGCTGCAACTTTCATTCAAGACAAGACGGAAATATTTTGAATATTATCCCATCAGGATTTCTGGGAGTTATTGATAATTCTTTTTCTCAAGTTATTCTTAAATATTGACCTAACCACTGACTTTGCATTGTGAAAACGTACTTCATCATAAGGGGTTTAAAAAATCGCTGCACCTTTTTTAGCCAACAAGTCAGCTTTTTCATTTTCCTCTACCCCTTCAGTGGGCTGGGATCCACTGAAGGTAAATAGTTTTATTTTTGTCAGCTAGAGACCGCAAGAGAGATTGGTAATTCTGAATGGGGCACCGAATATTAAGGTTTTAGTAGAGTTAATTGCTTGCAGGGCGGCCTTCGAGTCCGAGAAAACTACTACTCTTGAAAACGGTTCCAAGTGGCATAGGAGTTGAGAGAATGCAATGTGTATGGCCTTAATTTCACCATCAAAAACTGATCTAAATCGTCCCACTGGAGAAAAGAAATAAAAAAGACTGAAGGAGACACCCGCTCTCTCCAGAATTTATGCAGCCCTCCGTGTGAAAGCCATCGGTATATATGTCGCAGGAAAATGATGAAATTAGGAATCTCATCAAATCCCTGAAGGAGATGATCACTTGACGGGAGATGTTATAATAACGCCTCTTCAAGGTCATTTCTCTGATAAAAGTAAGGGATTTGAACGAATCCCTGAGCTGTTTTAGCGAAATGATGAAATAATATTGTCAAGAGTTTAAAAGTGTTTATTTAACAAATAGGGTGCAATATTAAACGTAGAAGTAAGTAATACAACAATAGTCAATGAAATACAAATTATTTATTCGAAACTAATTAACAAATAATTAGAAAATTAGGCTGGTAATCAATCCCTATGTTAATCCTGTGGTGCCATTCTTTTAAAGATATGGGGTTGATATTTAGGGGATCGTTAGTACTACCTGCATGGTTAGGAAGTACAAGGACTCGACCCCCCCCAGGAGTCTCCCCCTGTATAGCATTTTGCCAATGCAAATCCTGACTAGTTCATTCCATCATTTCACTGAAACAGTTCAGGGATTTGATAAAAATCACTTACTTTCATCAGGGAAATGACCTTGAAGAGACGTCTTTTTAACATCTACCGTCAAGTGATTATCTCCCTTAAAGATTTGATGAAATTCCTATTTTCCCACTTTCCCTGCGACATATACCCAGAGTCAATCATTTTCAGGGTAAAGAGTATTGATAGTCTCTTAAGCAAAAAATCTCAAGACCAAGTTATTTGTATTTATTTTAGTGATAAGATGAACAAGTTCGGTAATAATATGAAATACCCTGGCCACACGTGTCTTGTAACGAATCTATACGCGACCTCTGAACTAATCCTCTTGGGGAATATTTGGTCTAGAATTCACGTTTAATTCGCAGCTATCCTTCTCAAGAAGAAACCTTGATATTTAGATTAATTCGACTATATAAAGGCAGAATTTTGTAATTGTAGTAGAAGGAGCTAAGAAAATGTTACATTCGCTACGCAGGTGAGATTGAGTAAAATTGATGTTTGCAGCTTAAGTTTAAGAATGGTGTTTGCCACTGTATTAAATTAGTGGATTGGAGGTTTGTAATCAACGATGGATTAGGTTGAGTTAAATTAGTTACTTACGCCTATTTGCTTAATACTCACTGCTTTCTCCTTTGAAATTCACTTAGAGATTAAAGTGTTGTTGGTTGGTGTGTTTGAGTAAATAATTGTTAGTATGGAAGTTTCTGGTTCTGCATTTATCCCTCCTACACCCTTAGGAAGGCAAGACGGTGAGGAAGCAACTTCAGGGATAAAAGTCGCTCACAGTCTTAAGAGACTGTCCAGGACTGAGAGAGAAATTAATGTCGAAACGTTCCTTAAGCTCAAACACACTCTGTAAGAAACCTAATTATGTTTTTAGTTTTCGTTTACAAGATACGGAGTCACTGTTTCATAGGGAAAATATTCAGGACTTTTTAAGATTTTTCCCAAACGGTAAGGGCTATCTCCTTTATAATTGATCTACAGGTCTATATATGTCCTGTGCAGATCCACATGGCATCGATAGGAGTAGTTTTAATACCAACTACAATAAGGCGAAGATCCTGATTTTGTACTCTTTCGCAAAACAAGTATAAGTGATAAATATTTAAGAAACACCCAATCGAGAACTTTTTGCTAGATTTGCTCAAACGATTTGACCTGAAGCATACAGTAAATAACATTAATCGTCATTGAAATCGCATTTAGAATAATTATTAAAGCTTTTTCATTGACATTGCTGCAATTTTAGAGTTTCCAAAGGCTTTCTCTCAATAAGAATTGAGTCATCGTGGTACCTGTGTGGTCATGGATGTGGAACTCGTGTTTGGCGTTGAAAAATCATGGGTTCGAGTTCAGGTGGTAGAAGAAGCGTGGTGCAGAAGTGTAAAGAAGAAACCTCCTAGAGTGCCCCGTTATTTGACCAAGTTTCGTCATCGATACCCCTTGTACAGCTTCGTGACGTTAATCAAAAGTTTAATAAATTTATAATCCGAATCTTAATCATACCTGAGTTGTATTTATGTCTAAGAAACAGTGGTTCTTCTATGATTCTTTGTTCGTTTCACACATACTTTCGTATCGATTGTTTTATGTAAATGTCGCATCACCCATCCGGTACGGTGGTTAACGATGCTGACTGCTGTGCCGTAGGGCATGGGCTTGAATCCCAGAGAAGGCATGGATGTTTGTAAATTAGGGGCATGGGGGTATTCTAAATAGTCGTCGAGCTGTAAGTCCTCTCGTGAGGTTGGTGGAAGGGAAATAGAGGTGGTAGGCCCCTGAACACGCATAGGATGTTCTTCCTCAAAATTGGGGTGAAATAGAGCCAAAACATACTGTCACTTTGTAATGATCACCCGTGACGTCCATTAGTGTGAGAGAGTTGGAAGGAAGATTAGCCATATTCAAAATAACTACTATTTATTCATAGTAATGAACAACAACACAAATTCTATTAACCAAGTTAAGAGATGCATCTAAATATGGAAAGCAATAGCGAGGTTTGAGAAGTCTTAATAAATAGGACTACTTACGTCCAAGCAATATATCTTCTAATTCCAAACGACCTAATAAAATTTAATTACTAGTTTATAAATCGTCAATCTTTAATATTACACTAATCAGCTACGAAGTATTCCCGTCTTACTTCACATTTAATCTATCACTGCTATCCGTTAGTAGTCTAATCTCTCTCTCTCTCTCTCTGTCTAACTTGGAAATTTAATCTATATATGTACATGAGTCTTAATTTACATACTCACATCTTCTTCGGGGGAAGGTTTATAATAGAATAAATTTTAAAGACCCAATATTTCCCAAGAGGATTAGTTGAAAGAACGTGGATAGACCCATCGCAAATTGTGGTGCTCAAAGCTAAGGCTAACGATGGGCTTACATCTAGACCCTTTCCATAATGAATTTAATGGGCCTGGATCTGACATAGTCAAGATCCGGTGGCATAAGAAACGTGTAAACGTCACTCTGTACTAATATGAGGGCTATGCTATCATACTAAATGTAACATTGCAATAATAAAATTATTATCTGATTAGCCAAGTAACCTACTTTGACAATTTAATTTGTTTTGTTTTGTTTGTAATTTTAAAAAATGAAGGATTTAGAGAATTAAAATGGACTCAATCATTATAACCGAGCGATTATTTAAATAACCAGGCTTCTAGAGTTGGTATTTTACTTTCCTAATTTCTACTCTTAGATATTTGGCATTTTTTATTTAAACTCTGAATTTTAAAAGGCTTATTAATTTGATGAAAGTTTAAGTCTCACCGGGGAAATATAAGCCAAGCGATAACAGCTATACCACAATCAAAAACTTTCGTGGTCTCTCTGTTGGTTTCACTATTTTCATGGATTTTAACAAAATAAATCTTACCTATCTAGTTTTTAAATATGGATAATTGGAATATAGCATGTCAGAAAAAAATTTAACGAGTATGTGAGCATTTTAAAAATTCTATTTTTTAAACTATATCAAGAGAGAATCTATATTTTTTTCATAACTATAATTTTATAATAAAATTTCAAGTAAACAAAATGGATAGTTTATTTTTTTTATTTAAAAAGTTTCCTATTGTGTGTAATCTCTCTTTTCTTCCCGTCATTACAAATAATCTTTCTCAAACGCACCTTCTGTTATATTATTTCTTCGATATAAGTAGACAAATACCATCATTTATGGCAGTGTTTCTTAAACTATGGGTTGCGTGACTTGTAGCTGGGTTCGCCAAAAATTCTAGGATTTTTGGATATATCTCTTTGCATTGAATAATTTATTCATTCTTAATAATAATAATTCAACTGTTTAGTTAGATTTTTATTGGAAAATTTTACTGAATGTGTCACTCATTTGCCGCTAAAATTATAAGAACTTGTAGAGTTATCAACATATTCGGGGTTACAAATTGATTTTAATAGGAAGTCCTCTTAAAAGAGATTCGATTAGGAGTTGCAAGAGAATTTCCAACTACTTCTGAAACTGCAATACTGCACCATTTACCTTTTTCTACAACTTAGTTATGTGAGACATTTCCGTCTTTAACAACCGTAAAATCAAAGTATCTATCAAATCTAAAGAAAAAAAAGTACTTTGTCCGGTAGTATTTACTATTTTTCCAAGATTTAATAACATAATTAAAAGTAAACAAGCACAATCATTTCCATTGATACTTAAATCTTGCATATGCTGTTAATAAAAGGTACTGATCTCAGAAGTGAACTCAAAATTACTACACTTAATAAACACATGTATAATTTATCTGTCTAATTATACATTATATATATATTTTTTTTTATTTTATTACTTATTTAAAATTCTATATTGTTATATTCAAAGTAAAAACTTATTGCGGATGTTTATTACTACAAAACTATAATATTCTACTGATGAAACACATATAGAAGTACTCAAACGTGTGTAAGCTTTTCGCAATGCTTATGTGGTCGCAAGAAATTTTTGTACAACATAATTGGGGTCGCCACACCGAAAACTTAAAAAACCCCTAATTTAGGGTAAAACACGCATTTCTTCCCAGAATTGGTATTTATCTCCTTAGAGTCACTGTAAAGCTGCAGTAAAACGTAAGTTTAAATCAAGTATTCTATATTGAATCAAACAGAACAGTAAAATACTCCCATGGCCTGAAAAATGAAAAAGATCAGCAGAGCAAGATATCAGCTCAGTTGATGTAACAAAATAGTAGTTGGTTGTAAAGCTCTAATACAGAATATATATTCTACAAATTCAATCCTTTAATACATTTTAATATTAAATATTTAGCTGTTTTTATGCTTTATAAAATAAAAGAACAGTTCTTCAGAACTCTAAATTTTATACTTTCAAAACTCTCATAAATATTTTAATTTTACAAGCCATAACATAAATTTACTTCTAAGCAAAACAAAAATCTGAAGTCCAAACGTCACGATGAATTAAAGAAAAATCTCAGCATCTAACTTTTATAAAATACATATGTCACTTACAGAAACCCTCTCCAATCAACTGCCACTTTTTAAGAAAAATATATTCTTTTATTGAAATGTGTATGTGTGTATCATTTTTAAACTTTCTTACGTTCTTCCTTATAAACTAAAAATTCTAGAAATAACCACCTTTAAGCAAGCGCCAAAATGGTGACTCGCAAATACAAATATTTAGAGTTTTGCACAGCTTTTAAATCAAATACATCAAGACAGTCATATGAAACTAACATAATTTTCCCACGACTTCAATACTCTATTCAAGTTTTTCTCATTACAAATTATACCATCATTTTGTAAAATTACAAGAATCTTAGAGAATTATACTGTTTATAAAAATTCTGGAGTATATATATTTCTATTGAAAAAAAACCGTATTAAAAAAAGGGTAAGAAAAATATCAGTAATATGGAAAACATTAATAAGTTAGTATTCATGTGTAAAATTAGCATTGATGTCTAATAGCTATTATTATTTTAAAAGACATCAAATTAAGTTTTATTTTCTTGATCTTTTCTCCTTCCCAATAATTATCCAGCATGTCTGTATTTCTTAAAACTGTTTTATCAAAAGTACATCAATTCAGAATGGATATCTTTTTCCCATTAATATTTATAGTATTCGAGAACGATTAGATGTATACCTTTACCAGAAGATTCAGGCAAGTTTTTGAAATCGAAAATTATTGAGCGGGGATATACATTAGACCTGCTACCATGTAATTTAAAAGATTCCATTTCTATATGCTTAAATAAGTCGTTTTTCCAGTGAATACTATCATGGTATTACATATTCAAAGTGGCTTTATTATAGAAGAGAATTAGCTCCAATTAGTGTCCTTCATAGAAAGCTACATTATTATACAACTGAATTGGTTGATAGACAATCAATCATGTTAGTAGACTAGACCTTTGACATAAATTATACAAACCTCTCTTTGAAAATTAAAAACAAAAAAAAGAAAATCCATCGACAACTCATCAACTTTATTTTTAAAGACACTAAAGGGGGCTCATTTTTACTTTTAAGTTGTTATTGATGAGTGTGGTTTTATCTTAGAAGAGATATTTATTTATTATATTTTTAAGAATGATAGGAGATACCGGCGTGGGAATAGTTTGGCGATGTTAACAGGTGATTATTTTTTAAATATATTCGATTTTTCTGGCAAATTATTATGTATATATATATATATATATATATATATATATATATATATATATTGTCTGTGTTATTAGAATGACTATTTATTACATTATACCAAAGAGAGCAAATTTTTATTTTAATAAGTTCATAACTATTTTGCCATTTTTAAAATTAATGCAGATGGGATCACGGAACAAGATGATTGATTGATTGATTGAATATTAACGTCGCACTGTTCAGCTACACGAGGGCTTTTGGCGACGGACCACGTAATTTTGAACCATGGTCAAGTGACGTGGACGACACCTGAGCTGGCACCCCCCTCTCCTAACTACCACACCACACCAACGGGAGGACGTTTCAGCTCTCGACAGATTTAGCGTGCATCGCTGCCCTACACGGCGGGTCTTTAGTGGTACAGGGTTCGAACCCGTGACAAAGCAAGCCACGGTCCAATACCTATACCACTCGGCTACCGCGGCCACGGAACAAGATGACATTTCGAATAAAAGTTAAATAAATATTTAGAGAGAAGACTATAAAAAGTTACTAGAAAGTATAAAAAATTGCACTAATTAATTAGTTGTTGTCCTGCATTTGTTTTCTTAACCCTTTATCTACCGACGGTACTTATAAGTACCATTGACTTTAAAATTACATAGAATAACCATTTTTACGAATATTCTGATGATACTTAGCAGGAATATTCTTGGAAATCCACTCTTCCAAGATATATGATAGCACGGGTTCTATAAAGAGTATTTTGTCGGGGAAGGCGAATAGTTTTATAGCAAAAATTGCGTTTTCAACTGAGAGGGTTTTCAGCGGATTGCAAAGATTGTCATTTTTGTCCCGAACAAATAGTTAACGTCAAAATTTAAGTGTCTTATTTTATTTGTATGTTAATGAAGACCTTAGAAAACGATTCGACTATTTATTTTAAGTGGACAGTGTAAACAATTAATTTTACAGTTGAAAATCTTTAATTAATTAATTAGCTCTAACGGATTAAATATCACAAAATTGAGTATTTTGTTTATGTATATCCTTTAATTTTCAATGTAGTGATCCAAAAAAAAATTGCATGAAAAAAACTGCAGTACATCATAATGAGGTAGATTTAGTATTAAATAGCATGTAATGAAAAGATTATTTTATTGAAAGTATTAGCTCATGGTAAATTTGAAGTGCAACTCTCAAAATAAGTGAATCATTGATAACACATGTGTAGAGGAAGCACAGAGAGAGTAATTAAAAAAACTATTAAATAATCCAGAATTTAGAATTAAAAAAATTAATAACAGAGAGAAATTATGTAGAATAATCCAATTAAGAGGGATATAGTTTTATATTGCCTTAAAGACATTATTTTTAATTATTGATAAAAATATCTCTATTTGAACCTTTCTAAAAATCTGATTCTTAAGAATTCATGTACACTTTCCTCAAAATCTACTTTACCCATAGAGCTGAGATTTTGCAAATCATGATTTGCACTTATTTCCAGTACAAAGAAAGTATTTTTTATAAACATACACAAATTTTAGATATTGCGTAATACCTGCATACAAATTAAGGAAAATTTAAATCAAACTTTACATTTTTAATTTAATTTTTTTAATTTAATTATATTTACTAAATATATATACTTTATTATGCAAATAAGCACTATAAAAATATTTAAAGTTTTATATGCAGTGGATTTTGTTCAAAGATCAAAGATTGGGCTCAAGATGTACCTAAAACACCACGTGACTAAAAAATTGAAAAAATAGTAATTGAATATTGATTTCTCATGCATATTATTTGCAACCATAAATTGGATTTATAATGGGATACAGACAGGTACATAAAAGTATGCAGATATCTCATTGTTAAAATATGACTTTTAATTTAGGCTTGGGATAACTATTTAAACTGGGTATGAAATAAGTTCTTTTTCTTTCGAAGGGGTCCTAGTTACTAAAAGACTACCACTGACTCAACAGCACAGACGATTCCCTTCGTAATTATGTCGGACTAGAGGAAATGACGAGGACGAAAGAATGATAAAAGGCCGTGTTCTCAGATGAGTTACGCTTATGTTTGCCCAATGATAATCAAAGTTATCGAAAGTGGTACCGACGTGGTGACAAATCTAACCTAGTAGCATTTGTTGAACGTTCCAACGTGCAACAATATGGAGTCAGGGGCTTAGGGTGCTATTGTGTTCGATAACAGGTCATCTCTGGTTTGTATTCAATGCTTTATGACAGCCCAATAATGCGTAGATTATCTGTTGTGGCCTCTTACACTCACCTTCTTTCGAATTGGATAACGCTCGACCGCACACTGTTCATATCCACCAACTTCCTCAACAAGATGTACACATAATTCCCTGGTTACCCTTCTTTTCTGATCACTCACCAATCGAACACTTCTGAGATATGATTGGATGCCATCAGCGCAATCACAAAACGAACTGATGCAAATGATTGACAAGGAACGGAGGATGCAATCCGTACTCTCATTGACACCACCTACTTTGTGTACCACTATTCTCGGTATTCCTGCAACCAAATGAGCTGGCGTTGTTCTCAGTCTGTATTTACGAGTATATATTCAAAAGAAACATTACTTATTGTTCCTTGCTGTCTCTCTTTGTGTTTTCAGTTTCTTTACTTCCTGACCATTCTTTCGTGATGTTGCTTTTCAATGCCCCGTAGTGTATGCTTGTATGTACGAGTATATATATAGAGAGAGTCTAAATTCTCTATTAATGAGAGATGAACATTCATCAAGCAAACCCGAAAAAAAATGAGATTGAAAGATAACCAGACATTGAAGAATATATGATAAATTAAAATTACAATAGAGTTTAAAATATAAAAAAATAAAAAAGGGATGCTACAGTATTATAAACATTGCTGACTTATAGGACAGCTTATATATGAAATAATTTATATAAAAATGGCGTTGAACATGTTTTGTGGCCAGCCAACCTATATATAGTATAATAAAATAAAATATCAAGTGAAAGTGTTGTTTGACAAACAAGGCCAAAGAAGAAAGAAATTGGAGTTCAAGAGGCACAACAAATGAAGATACAAAAGAGTCTTCGGACTAAAATGGAGACCTATTATGATTTCTAAAACTGTCGCTAAATATATATATATATATATATATATATATATATATATATATATATATATATATATATATATATATATATATATGCAGACGTTTTCTGAATAAGATGATTGGTCTTCATATATTCTTACCATTAGCATTTTTCATGTAAATTTTATCCCAGTTTTTCCTTTGGAAAAATTTTTTTATTTATATTCATCTTTATGAGAGAAACTTTACTATTCTCTATTCATACTTTCATTTTATTTTAATGTCTGGTGTTTCATCCTCGTGTGATAGATATAGGCCTAATTTTTCAACATGACTCTGTTTTTTCTATTATGTCGAAAATTTCTGTTGTTCGGGGAAGGTGGTACCATAAAGCATTGGTTAACCCTAATTTCACTGACCTAATTCAGAGACAGCTTTAGAAATCATAATAGGTCTCCATTTTAGTCCAAAGACTCTTTTGATATGTTCAATTGTTATGTTTCTTGGAATCAATTTCTTTCTTTTTGGCCTTGTAGGTAGTACAGCTTTCTCACTTATTATTTTATTTTATTTAATTATACTATATATATATATATATATATATATATATATATATATATATATATATATATATAATTTTCATAAAAAATAAAATCGTATTTAAGGATAAAATTCATACACAATTCTGAATGTACTACCTCAAGAAAAACTTGCATTTAAAAACATAATATATAGAAATTAACAATAAAATAACACTTTGAAATTAACGTTAAATTAGTTTTTTATACATGCTAAATTAAAATAATTACAAATCCTTCCATTAAAAAATCTTTAGCAAAAAAGCAACATGAAAATTTATTGAAGATTACCCTACAAACGTTTCTTAGTACCTTGAGTATTGTCTTAAGAAATTATTGCATCGCATTTTATGTAAGATTATTCAACAATGTATTTGTTTTCATGTTTAATGTGGTTTTGCTGAATTCTAAGGTAAATTAAAAGGTTTCTTTTAAAAGCTTTCTTTCAAAGAAATGAGGAGCACTCAAATATTCATTTACCTATTGAGATGAAAAATTAAGCTGAAAGCTGTTAGTAGTATGCTTTATTAATCTTCTCGAAACAACAAAGAAAGGTCCTCCAAATGCATTACTTAACTCGTTAATTGTGATGTATAAATTAATTATGATTACGGATTAAGATTTGTACCGTAACTTTACTTCCTTACGTTTTATAAATGACTGTCAGAAGTGGAAAACGCTTTTATTTTATATTGTCGAAAAACAAATAAGAATCATTTACGGGAACATTACTTCAATTAAAGACAGATTAACATTAATGAGTACTCCGTGCAAGCTAATAATAAGATTTCTTTGAACAGAAATGTATTCTCGTTAAATAATCATATCTTAATGTCTGTTAAGTTACTTTTTAATTGTTCTCGTTATCTCTCAGTGCAAGAAAAAAAATTAATGAATAAAATTTGTTGAATGTTACAGAGAAGCTCAATTCGATAAAATCGTTCAAAGTAGATACACTCCAAAATAAAAGAAAACTTATCTTTCCAGAACAGCTTATTTTAAGAATATATTAAACACCATGAAAAACTTTAAACATTAAATTTTCCTTTTACATTTTAACATAATCATATCAATCTTAATTGAATCCCGGAGCTTTTAGATGTTTCGAACCCTTTCAACATTTCAAGTAATATTGCAAAATATTTGTTAAAAGACAGAAAGGTATTTAATATATTTTCAGGATCTTCGACTTCAGAATTTCTAGAGTAAGGGATATTATGGTTCCGTTGTTTGCATTTCTAATTGCCTAAGAACATGTAAATTTTTAAGGATTTATAAATTCAAAAAATATGTTAAAGTTAGTTCCCATATGATTTACAGAGAATCAAAAAGTTTAAAAAATAAGTGCTGTATTAGCTGAATTCTAATCATTTGTTTTTATTGGATAAAATATTCGTGAATGTTAATTAGATTCAATAAAAATCATTTACAGTCCAAAAAATAACTAGATGCTTTAGCACGCTTAAAAAGTGTAATTTTCGTTGTGTTTTTCAGTAACAAGTAATGAGATAAATTTAAAAACTTATTCAAAATATGTTGTTTTATTTTTTAACTTAAAAGCGCATTCCAAAGAAAAATTTTAATTATCATTTTCACAAAATTTATATCAATTTCTACATTTCATTACATATTTTCCGATAGATGTTTAAAAAATAAATGTAATTCTCTCTCTCTCTCTCTCTTCTAGCAGCGCAAGAAAGCTTGATAAGAAACATGTTTTAAATATGCACAAAATTAATAGAATTCTATAAAAAGCGAAATATATATATAAAACTAATTAGTTCTAAAAATAAACGTGAAGATTCTCTTGATTGCCTTACATGTATTTTTAATCAAATTTAAAAGTTAAAATCTATCGAAGTAGAGTTTTCTCTCCCAGAATCAATATGAAACGAATGATTCAATGCTTATATTCATTTTCAAAATGCTGGATGTCTACATATGAATTCATCTGCAGTTAAAAATTGCTTTAAAGTTGAAAAATGGTGTGAAAGTCAAGAATTTCGTCACAGAAAATCATGCAAAAAGTGGCTGAAGTAATTCTAACAGAAAAAAGCATCTCATGAAAATTCATACATTATAGAAATTGAAATGCTTCTTGCTTTTATTCATAAATAGGTTAGATCAGGGGGGCTTCTAAACTGTGGCCCGTAAAAACCGGAGTTCCCCGACGCCTTTCTAGGGGGTTAGCGAAAGTAGGTCTCTCTTTTAATGTTAAGTTTTTTCCTCTTTTCTCACTCTGAAAGGTCTCGTAGAAAAATTGACTAGACTGGGTCACTAATTTTTCCCCAATGAAATACTCTACTGGAACATGTATTTTGATCAAGAATATTAGCTCAGTTTTTTTTTTTGTTTTTTTTAACTGCATAGCCATTACTACTACGCAATACTTTCAAAAAATATTAAAAACACATAAGTAAAGTTTAATAACTGAATTCCCAGCTCGCCGATAAGATAACTATTGCATTTAAGTCATCCACCCAATTGTTTGGAGTCGGTGAGGGGTGTTTAAAATCTTGGGGGTCTGCTATGTCAGGTTGATGCATAAAGGGGACCACAGGGATCGAAAGTTTAAGAACCACTGGGTTAGACTGTTCGATACAAAGAAGTGTGACAACTTTTCAATGTATATTTTTTTTAAGTAATTCGTCATGTCTTTTATTGATTTTATAAAATTAAATAATGATTTAAACAAAATCCGTAACTATATACTTGATATATTTATAATTATATATGTACTTGTATATTTTCAAAGGGTATTATTGTTATCAGGGTAACGGATAACATATGGGATTCTTATCTGACGGAAACGTTTTGCTAGTAATTTAGAGAAATTTTCATCTCAATATTAGCTTTTGACAATTAATGTAATAGAAAGACAAAATTCTTAGGTAGAAACTTTAAAGACATGATATTTAAAAAAAGAGCAATTTGTTTGAAATACTTAAATTGATAGATTACATTCAAAAAGCCAATCAATTGTTTCTTGTAATTCTCGTAGTAAATTCCTAATTTATGTACATTTTATTTTCCTCAGAATTAAACTCTGGAGACAGCTAACTCCATCGCTGAATGGAGGCTCTGAAATTAATTTATTAATGAGAATAAAGTTTTCTAAAATTTTTAGATCTATTGATCATAACAGTATTATACATCACATGGGAAACAAAATGAAAATCTTCGAAGTATAATATTTTCTTTCTTCTCTACAAAAAAAAATAATAATAAATTAAATGACGTGCAACACAAGAAACAAAAGCTGAATATAATGGATGCATCTACGTTAAATTATTCGAATAAAAATTGTAACAAAAATTAAGAAATTAGAAGATTCTGCTTTCAAATTAGAATATTGAGATAAAATGCTTATTATAAGTGCTCCTATCATGAATAAATCAGTAGTATATATATACTTTTACATTTATTTTTCATTTTTAAACCTAGTTACATTTAACTATTTGAGCTAACTATTTAATTAAATGAAAGTCACGTGACTCTGTTTTAAACTATTATAATTTATAGAACTACTTCCATTTTAGATTAAAATAAAATTTATACTAGAACAATTCAAGTAAATGAACAGCGTAGGTTTACTAATTTTTTCCAATGCACATCTATAAAGACATATCAAATAAAATACAAAACATAGATGCTTCTATTAATATGTCTAGGAAAAGCTTAATCTTGTATTTCATAGATTCGCTCTTCTTCGTTTATTTCTAAAAAATAATTGTACACTAGAAAATAAATATGCCGATTGAAACTTCGAAAAAAGAAACTTTTCCAAAGATACCTCTTTATTTATATTTTGAACAAAAATGTTTGAGTTAGAAGAGTGATAATTTGTGAAAAATGCACACCAATAAATGTTTTTTTAGATATTATAAGCCCTCACGAAAAACCTAAGTTTCCATTAAAATCACAAAAATATGTATACGATAAATATTAAATGACTCCTCCACCAACTACGTACATAAAAATCTCATTTTGAAAGACATTTTTCTTTTCCTCGGCCTACAAGAAATACTTGTAAAATGGAAAGATGCTCTCACATTAACGACATTAGGACTTTCCATCACCTACAGGATTACCAGTGAAGAACTCCGTCTAAAGTCAAGCCCTTCAGACTTTGCGGAAATAGCAAAGCACAGACATTAAACACAAGACAAGGATATAGGGAAAAGGGGGCGGGCCTCGGGTCAACCCCTGACATGGATAGGCTCCTAGATGAAGATGAAAAGCCTTGGGGCCAAATCTCTAGGGCTTTCTTGAGAGCTCAGTTCCGATAAATATCCATTGGTAGAGACGCTAACACCTAGCGGTCGATGGACATCCAATAGGTCTTGAAATGGATTCCTCTCAACCGACTCTAATTAAGACCCTACGGAAAATCGGTTTTTACTTGGACTTCTTTTTTTCTGGTTTTTGGGGTTGTGTTAACCTTTAATGGCTTAGAAGCAGGGGAATACTATTCCGGGTTCTTTTTCAATAGCGAAATCGAGTCTTCTACTTATTTTTAAATTGTACTTGATCGCCGGAATTTGCTACTATTCAGTGAGAAAAGGGGAGTTGAAGAATGATGTCAATGATTCTTAATGTAATGACTTGCTTGCTACAAGACATAAATTTACTTTAAAAATGTACATCAAGGATGGAACCAAAGATATAAGTAAAGAAGGATTTAAAAACTCCACTTTTTCAGTGAAACAACCATTATTAATTTCTTTGGATTGTCTTCTATTAATAACAAAATAAAACAGTAACATATATCAAACAAATTGTTGATGTGATATCGAGCACTGCAAAGATTTAAAATTAGAGATGGAATACTTAGAGCAGTGATTCTCAACCTTTTTTTTTTTTTTTTTTTGCTGTACATTTTTAACAAATTTAAAATTTGGAGGAGCACTAACAATAAAACAGGTAATATAATTTTTTTAAAGTCAATTCCTACTTAGGTCAACAAAGAAAAATTTTATTTTAGTTACTTTTTATTAAATAATTACAATTCATGTAAATATGCATATACATTTAACAGAATAACAATATTAAGTGATGAAATAGAAAGCGACTTTCCTTGCAATTTTGCCTTTTTCTTTCTATATATGGTGTTGGACTATTATTTTTGTTTGTTACGATTTATTGATTCATAAAACACATCCTCAGAAATTAGGCCATCCCAGGTAGAATTCGAACCCACGACCTTTGGACTATAAGTCCAACGTGTTATCCATTGCTCTACAGAGATACAACAGGCTGCGGTAACCCAGTGGTCAAGGTATCGGATGATGGCAAGCATGTCATGTGTGAGTTCGAGCCCAGTACCACCAAAGACCCGCCATGTAGAGGAGCGATGCACGTTAAGGCTGTCTTCGGTAAAAGTACGAGAGCTCTAACTAAACGCGAAACACATATTCAGACAGAAAAATTACCCAATTTCCATAGAAATTCGCAATATCATAACTCGTACCTCTGTTAACATTAAATTCTTTTTAAAATTTTCAAAATATTCCGTGAATACTTTCCTTTTTGTTTTAATACGTGAATGCAATGCCCATTTAACATTAAGGTATAGGATAAAAATTGCGGAACACATTTTATATATATATACCAGAAAAAATGAATCAAGTCGGTTAAAAATGGGAAGTATGATAAAAAATGCTGCTCTCTAAAGGATAGTGAAGCTAGAATATCATAGTAATTTTTCCTTTCTTTTATATCTGAAAAACTATTCCAAATTTGGGTCCTATTCTTTAACATTAACCAAAAACAGCTTTAAATCTGTCGAGAGCTTATACGTCCTCCCATTAGGAGAGGGGGGGTCCAGCTCAGGTGTCGTCCACGTCACTTGACCATGATTCAAAATTACGTGGTCCGTCGCCAAAGACCCTCGTGTAGCTGAACAGTGCGACGTTAATATTCACTCATTCCCTCACAGAGATACAACGAGCGATTTTTCTTTTTATATATGGTTTTGGACTATTATTTTTGTTTGTTACTATTTATTTATTAATTAAATTGATTTAAGGAATTAATATTTGAAAAAGCTGTATTAACATCAAGTGTCATCCACTACAAGTTTTAAAAAAATGTATTTGAACCTGAATGGAAAAAGTATTTTATTAAAGATTGAAAATTTGAACAAGATATATATATATATAGGAAGAGCATGAACTAATAGTAGGTATTGAAAAAGTTTAAAAGAATTTTACTTATCCGTGATATAATGCATTTCCATATATCCATGAAAGATTAACTTTTATATAACCACAAATATCCTTAGCTTGTCTCTATAAAACGGATGAATGATTTGGTTTCGGATTTTATTTTTTTTCTTAGAGTATAATTAATAATTTTAAAAAAATGTGGTGGTACAGTTGTTGAGAATCACTGATTTACATATAAAGAGAGCAGTACAAGAATACATTTAAAGTATGAAAGTAGTTCTTACCTCATAAAATGTTTCAAATTTCCTTAAATGTTATAAAAATTTCATTTAGCTCGTAATTTTGGTTATAATTAAGTATCAGTAAATTTATAGCAGAATTATTTACATGGTTATATTAATTATATTCTCAAACTGTATGAAGTTCAAGCAAAATTCTTAAAATGAAACTTTAATATTAATTATTAACAAATGCAATTAAATTTTCTTTATGAGTAAAATAATAATAATAAAACCAACATATGTTAAAAAATTACATTTCGGTGTAATCATTGCATTAATTTCTTATTGAAAATTAAAGCTCGGGAAAGCATAAATTAATTTTTTTAATAATACCGATGATTTTTCTAAACTTGCTTAAATTTTGATGAATGAAGGCTTTATGTTACCTTTATTTTTGTGAAAAGACCTTTATATAATTCCTAAATAATTAAACAAAAATAAGTTGTGATATTTGCTTACGCATTAAACAAGAACTATTCCTATGGTTCATACTCCATTCAGGCCATTGGCTTAAAACTTAATCAGCCGTCACATTCATTAACAAAATTAGCTCATTACTATATAATAAGATAATTTTCTCTCATAAAACTCACTTAAATTACGATATGCTAGTTTACACTCAATGGACATTTGCTTTAAAAAATATTTGGATTATTTATTTATTTACAAATATTTCAGATCTAAAAAATTTTACAAGTTGTACATTCACACACTTTACATTGAAAGCAAAAGAAAAATAAAATCCATTAGATCATCAAGAAATAATTGCCAGATACTGAAACAATATATTCCACTTACAATTTTATAAAACTTTAAAAGATACCGTTTAAAAAAAATTCAAAAATGCAAACATTTATTTTAAATTAGAACTTAAAATTAGAAATGCATTTACTCATATCATCAAAGAGGTAAAACAACGCAGTTATCAATGAAAATTTACGACATGATGGCATTCGATAAGAGATTACAGAGAAACATAAATGAAACTTACAATCCTATTTCTAGAATACCCAGAACATGTTTTATCGAATTCAATCAGTAGTTGCTTGGCCAACAGGTCGATTTGGATTAAGGTTTCATTATGTAAATATTGACCTGAGAGCTACATCTTTGCGGGGGAAAACATCGTCTATTAGCATGGAATCAGGACTCAGTGTTTTCTGAAATAAGTTAACGTAGATACCCGAAGTCTTTTTAATGCTAGTCAAAATACTACGTAACAGTCATCATTGTCACCTCAATTAGAAATTAAATTCTAACTTAAATGCAGATACTTGCACAGATGTTCTATTATCAGCAAGATACAGACTTTTTAAAATCAAAAATTTAATAGAAAGAAAATTTGTCTTCTCACACATAAAAACAATACACTTAGAAAATCTAATTTATTGAGTCAAAAACAGTAATGTATACCCTTTTATCAAAAATAATCCGAAATAGGTTAATATTAAAAATAGCATATCTTATCGTATCTATTAGATAACAATATACTGCTCATAAAAAAATAAAACAGTAAGATGTCAATTTCTTAGGTATTGCTTCCTTTTATTTTATCACGCACCCTTATTACCAGACAGTTTTATTCAAGTATTTTCAGTTTATCTGCAGAGATACCATATAAATAATACACACAAGTACACGGTTACAAAACTTTCAATCATGTAACAACAACCAATTTTCAAGCTTTAAGAAATTAAACAACAAATCACTTATCACTTGACTTTCTATTAATTTAGATGAATTTATAAAACTTAAAATAATCAGTTTCATTTAAAAAACACTTTCAAGTTTTTTAAAAAAACATAAGAATATGATAATTTTGTGATTATAGTAAGACAACGAAATAAAAATTTAGACTTTAAACGCTGAATTCTTTTTAGTTTTGACACCTTTAAAGTCGAAGTCCTTACTTTCCTACAATACTCTACAATTTCATTTCGAAAAGAATTATGACGTAACAAAATTAGAGCTTGATTTAAGCTAATATAGAAAGGATAAACTTACTCAATAAGCTCGATATCAATTTCCAAACTTCTTTTATTTCTTATGTGAAATTTAAAATCTCATTTTTCTTGCAAAAATAGAAAGATATCTCTTTTCATCAATGGTTCAACAGTAGAGATTTTGGTTGCTTACATTTTTGATAAAGTGCTCTCAACCTAAAAGATTATACTTAGATAAAAACCATAGGCCAACGATCCTACGATACATAGTTAAATACTTAAAGATAAATGTATCTATACAGGATTCTATTTCAGGATTTGAACGCAAAACTGACTTTAATTTCGTTTTCAGTGTAGTTTAAAAGGGTAAAAAACGCAAAATACAGTTTATCTTATGCCAACGCCAATATAGTGACAAGATGTTTATTTCTCTCAGAGCAATTTTTCCTTTCTTCCTTTACAGACAATCATGTGAAGATTTTGCATCACTCTTCCACGCCACAGGTCCGAGGTTCAAACTCCAAGCTGGACAAGGTTGACTCAGACTTTCATCCCTTCAGTGGGTTGATAAATACCAAGCTTTCTTGGAAACTTAACACTGAGGATTTCTCGTCCTGACCTAAACATCTGCTCATGCACCTCAGGGTCAAAGGTCGCGTATACTGAGTTGGTCACAGTAGACCTTGTCCCTTACGGGCTGTCACGCCACTAAAGTTAAGTAAGTGTATGAAGCTTTACACAAAAAGTTATTGTGTAAAAAAATCACACTGAGTTTTTTACAGATGAATACACTTTTTCTGCCAAAAAAATTACAGAGAGCATCGGTATCATATTTTAATATAAAAATAAGTATATTTTGAACAAACAATAATCACAGCAAACATTGAAAAAACGTATACCCGTTCTATAGTAACTGATCAAATATTCGCGCGATACACGTATTTTCATACATCATTTTAAAATTTAAATTACAGGAGATAGCTTAACAAAATTAAATATTTAAAAAAATCAATTATATTTTAAATAGAAGAGATTTTGTAGTCTTTTTTGATGAGAAAATAACATAATTTGCTTCAAATTTAACAAGATGACTGATAAGGAATGAGGAATACACTTATTTAAACCTAATTTAAGTAAAAAATAAATAAATATTATAATATCATTCAAGTTCAGAAGAAAAAAAGTGTCACTTCAAAAGAATAAAGGTGACAAAAAATACTATCGTGAAGTAACATTTACATAATCGATGAGAATGTTTTAAAAGAAAAAAAAGACATTGTTTTGTTGGTATTATCACGTTAAGCTTCTTGCTACTTTTGTGATTATGTAGATCCTGAGGACACGGTACTGCATTTCTGTCCTAAAGCATGAATAATGATTCCGTACTAGAGTTGCAACGATGAGCAAAATATGTAACTGATTAATATTTTATAAGGCTTATATGGATGGATTCTGTCTTTCACCTACCAGATAAGATATTCAGTAGTCGTCTAGTATAAGCTGATTGGAAAGAAGAGTTCCAATTCATATATCCGGAAGAACAGATTTATTTAAAATGTGCTTTAGATTAGATGAATAATAAAAAGTATGGTTTTATCACATATATCACAATAATTATATAAAAAGCAAAAGATAAAAAAAAATTTAAAATAAATAAATGTCTATTTATTTATTGTAGACCTTATTTTTAAAAGAAATTTTGTTATTATTGCTTCCGATAGCTCTATGTTAGCAAGTTTTTCTAACATAAATTTAATAGAAATTCGAATATATATAGAGAGTGTCCGAAAAGTATGGCTGCACTTTCAAAATTGAATTAAAATTAAACACATATTTATAGCTTAAGGGGTTTTATGATCTATAAAGAAAATACTAAGTTTCTGTATAATGAAATGAAAACAAAATGGTGCAACGTTATAGTTTCAAAATGGATTCACCGCAAGAACAAGCGCAAGTTGTAGCATGGTTTATTGAGTTTAAATTGGTAATACATGTACAGAGTATATATATATAAATTTCGGACTACCCATAAATGAAGTTCATCTCCAAGATTCAAAGTTTATAAATGGCAAGAAAGATTTATGAGGATAGGTAGAGTATTGTCAAAAACAAAATTTGGACACCTCAGCAGAAGCTTAGATGACATTACCCGTATAGACTCGATGTGTTGCGCTCGACTAACTGTGCGTACAGTGAAATCGCGTAATAAAGCTTTTTTTTAGACTCCTGGTGAAGACTTCTTGTGTGGCGACAAAAGTAAGTATAACACAAGGCTTACAAACATGTCAATACTCAATCAACAGTGGGTGGAAGTTTCGAGTAGAAGGATACAGGCACAGATGGGAATCAAGAGGGAAAAGAAACAAGAATGGATGCAAATACAATAAATACAGAACAAAATACAAAATTGGGAAGTATGTGGTATCATAAGATTTTCACACAAAATACAAATACATAAAGCAAACATATGCTTACATACACACAGAGATATATGTATATATACAAATGCACACATATGCACGCACATACCCTTATACAAACAAATATATATATACACGTACCTTAAATGTTAGCAAACTCACAACATTTACAATGTAAATAATACGAGGGAAAACGCTATTAATGTATGAACAAAACGATGCAAAAGATTATTTGCTCTGAACAAAGGTAGAGAAGGAAGAGGCCACGCTATATTGTGCTTATGTAGACAACTCAATAGCTTACGTCTTTCAGAAGTGAATTTTGTACATACAAGTATCAGATGCTTGGCATCCTGGACTGCGCCACTGAATAATGAACCCTGGTCAGTAGGCAACAAATTGAGGCGTTTCAAATAGATCTTAAAGTTTCCATCCATGTTCAATAATAAAGCATTGCAAGAATAGTTTTGGTATTTTCTTTATGGAACATAAAAAACCGTAAATGAATATATTTGTTTAGTTGTAATTAAAATTTGAAATTGTAGTCTTACATTCGGATACCTGGTATATACACTCATGTCCATAAGTTAAGGATAATTCAGAATCACACAGAAATTAAACTCTAAAATAAAAATTTCACCTGTAGAATTATCACACACATCTTGAAGAAGAATATGCAAATTACAGGAAACCACCAGATGGCGCGGATAGTACGTCACAATGACGAGAGTGTTAGAGAGGTGGCAAAGAAGTAAAAATGTTCACAAGCGCTTTAAAAGCCTTTCAGGGAAATAACCGCATAGTTATGGCACAAAGAAAACATTTGGATGATTTTTTACGTGGTAGAATTATTGCACGACTGGAATGTGAACGTATCCAGCTGGAAGTATCCGAGGAACATGGAATCGCCCAGAGTGTGATCTCCAGGCTTTTGCAACGATTCCAAGATGATGGTAATGTGAGTAGATGTAACAGACCCCCGAGTAACAATGCCGAATGAGGACCGGTATATTTGGAAGTTACTGCCAAAAGAAACAGACGGAGCACAGCATCAGACCTGTCTCGTCAGCTCTCTTCAGCTACCGGTACAACAGTTTCAAGGCAGACCGTGTACAGACGCTTAAGGCACATTGGTCTATATGCTCGTAGGCCTGTCAGATGTGTTCTACTTACCGCAACTCACTGTCGCCTGCGATTAACCTGGAGTAGAGATCATGCATTGTGGACACCACAACAGTGGTCTTGTGTGATGTTTTACGATGAGTCCAGGTTTAATTTGCAGTCTGATTCTCACCGGACTTTAATATGGAGAGCGCCAGGTACCCGATACCACCAAGAGAACACCATTGAACGACACCGTTACGGAGGTGCAGGATGGCTCGTTTGGGAAGGAATTATTCTTGGTTCCAGAACGCACCTGCGTGTTCAGAGTGTAACGATGACAGGCCACATCTATCGGGATGTCATTCTGGAACAACATGTACGTTTGTTTCGGGGCGCCATGGGTGCTGAATTTCTGTTTATGGATGACAGCGCCCGTCCTTACCGTGCAAACATTGTAAACGAATGCCTTCAATCGGAGGATATCACCCGTATGGATTGGCCAGCATACTCACCGGACTTGAATCCAATAGAGCATGTGTGGGATATGCTTTGCCGACGAATTGCAGCCATTCACCCCCTCCCACCTGTCTACCGGAACTTCGGAGGGCATTGCTTGATGAGTGGTGTAATATTACCTAAGATCAGATTGATAATTTGATACTCAGCATGAGTAAGGGGTTGTAAGGCCTGTATTGCATCGTCCGGGAGACATACTCCGTAATAAACATCATACTAACCATGTTATACTGTTTTTGTAAATAGGTTCTTTTTTGAAATTTGCTCCAGGGAGTAAAAATCGCAATTTTTATTAATTACGTCAAACTTATAGCCTCTTTTTTGCTCTTTACCTTTTGTTTAATAAATAGACTTTACAAATAAGTCAAATTTGTTTTGCTTCTGTCTCTTTCTTTGCCTGAGCTTCATTATCCTTAATTTATGGACATGAGTGTATATATTGCAGCTACGTATCATATACTAGCTTCTTAGATTTACCTGTTAGGAAGCCTTATTTTTTTTCTTCTTTTGCGTTTGTTCCCATAATTGATACAGGAAAAGAAATTGTTCGGTGGAACTGAATAAAAGAGAAATGAATAATCTAATCTACATCATTTCATAATGTATGACTCTATTAATTATTTGTTTCCAACAAATTAGATTTGTTAAGTATATGCGTTCTTCTGAACTTAGTTTCAGTCACGTTAAGTCTTTCCATATCAAAACGAAATGTAGTGGAATACAATTGCTCCTGATACTGTGCTTTGCATAGAAATTAGAGCTGTATAATAAGAAAAAAGAAACTCTGTATACCTTAGTAGAAAAATAACACACAGTTGATCTTTCTGAAGCAGAAATAAATATTCCTTTTTATCTTGATTTTAATCTTGAAATGAATGAAATTATGAATATTTTATGTACCCACAAGCACCAAGAGAGTTTTGAATAGCTAATAAAAATTTGATTTTAGTTTTTTTTCAGAAAAGAGAAAGTTAGTGGAGTTATAACATAAGAGAGAGTGTAGTAGAATTTGACATTTCTACTACCTTCTATGTATGTTCTGGATTCTAATAAATAAATACAATGAAAATTTAAATAATTTTTATTTTATCTACATTGCAATAAAAAAAGATAAGGATTAACTTACTGGGGAAAAGATTTTTTCATGTTTTAATAATAATAATGTACTAAATCTATGTAATTATTATTTTCTTTAAGGATAAGTACTTATTTAATTGTAATTCAATTTTACTATGGATAATTTAAATTTCTTTAAATATCCTTTCTCCATTTTTAGTTTTTCTAAAAATTAATGTTCCGTATTTAATTCTGCATTCACTTAAAATAAATTTACTCTTGCTAAACAAGCACACAATTTTCTAAACAATAATAGATGAGAGGCAGAAAAATCTTCTCAATTCATAACTTTATTATTTTTCAATAAATGCCAATTGAATTCCAATAATTTAAGTAACTCTAATAAACTGAAAATAACATCTCCAAAATTTGTTTTTAATATTATTTTATAAAAAAAAATATGGTGCTTGTATTTGCCGTACTAGAATGTTATATATATATATATATATATATATATATATATATATATATATATATATATATATTAGTATGTATAGTATCCAGATAAAATGTTAAAATTAAGTTGAAAAGGTGCTTCTCAATGTTCTCTTTTGGTTAAGGTTCCGCAAAAGATATCTAAACACACATGCACATATATAAAAAAATTTAATTATAATTTCAAATACAGGGAATGGGAATTAAGGATTTAAAGTACGTTATATTACGAATTTCAAACCATTTTTTAAATGTTTGAGTATTATAAAAACGTATATTCATAATAAAGTAAATCATAATTATAGTAATTAAATAATCATATTATAGTAAATCATAATTATAAAGCAGTTCACAAAAAAATAAATAAAATTTCCTGACAGATTGTTAGCCCAAATTATAAATGCATACTTATTCCCATACAAAAAAATCATACTTGAAAAACTCAGTGGTGCAACAGCCCATGAGGGCCAGGGCCTACTGCGCCCATCCCAGTATACGTGACCATTGGGCACTGAGGTGCATGAGCAAATGTCCCGATCAGGTGGTCAGTCTGAAGCGAGACCCCCAGTGTTTAAGTCCCCAAGCAAGCTTGGTACTCCTTTATCGATCCACTGTAGTAGGGATGAAAGGCTGAATTGACCTTGCCCAGCCCGGGAATAAAACCCGGACCTGCAGTGTGCAAGTGCGATATGCTACCACTTGACCACAGGGCCTTACTTTAAAAATAATTATCATAATTCTAAGAAATAGGAAAATAGCATGCCATTTTATACAGTAAATATTAATCTTTACTGTTATAATTTAATTTAAAAGTTTATAATTACTTTACAAAATCCTTAAAGTTTTGCAAACATCTATATAAAGCTTTTAAATAAATTCTCTTTAATGCATTTTATTTCATACCACGTATTATTATATATATATATATATATATATTACTTTATAAAGAAAAAATTTCTTCAACTAGACTCATTTGGAAAAAAGAAAAGATAAACATTTTAGACAGTTTCATATATGCCTCAGATTTTGTTTCACATTAAACTTCATTTCAAGATTAAGTTGTCAAAACTTTTCAATTTAAGAATCAATTCCTTTACGTTGAACAATAAGGAGCAATACAAGAACTATTTATGTTTTAGCAAAATTTAGAAACTCAAATAAAATAATTTAAGAATTTCAAATAAAAGTTACTTATATTTTCCTAATAAATAGCTAAAAAATTCAATAAGTTTTCAATAAATCAAAGACTAGTTTTATAAATATAATTTGGGTGAAAGAAAATAAGATATATAAATAACAGGAGTTTCCAATAGAACATATTCTCATTCCTCGCTCGATGCGCATTAAAATGTATCTTAATACGCATTGAGACAGAAAAACAACATGTAAAGCTTCTCACCAAAAGTATTTTTTTTCAACTTGTGTAATAAAAGTCTCAGTTTGATTGAATGCTAAAGGAAATCCTTTGTTCAAAATTACCAATAGATGGGATACATACATATTTTAATCAATTAAGACTGTTTAAGATTTTTGCGTTGAAATTAGAGACACGACGTTCAATTAATGGTACTTATATCATGGCTTAAAAGAAAAATCAGGGCTATAATTGATTCAGCGTTTTCTCATTAGCTTAAAGCAAATAAAACCATAATGCACATCGATAAATTTTATGAAATGTGCTTTGAGGATTAGCTGAAGTGTAAGTATTTCTTCTCTCAGCTCAAGCGCTGCAATAAATTAAGTCAGGGATACTTTTCGAGGAGTAAAAGATTCAATTCTTTAAGGATTAAAAACCACTCTCTTTATCATAACTCCACTATTAATTATTTTCAAAAACTAAAATGCAGGAATGCCGATAATTAAATGCTTATAGTACTTATTACTTTCACTACCCGGGAATAAATTGATGTAAGTAAAAAAAGTCGCTGAAAGGGCTTTGAACGTTTATCGTGGTTTTCGTGAAATTGCTGACAATAAATGCTTTTATGATCCTTGACTTATTTTATATCTTGACCTTCTTCTTAAGTAAGGAAAGCTGCATGCTTTCTGAAGTATCTGTTTGTAAATCTTCTGAATTTGCCGTAAACTCTACAATAAATTAATGGTACAACTATTGGCAATAAAAACAATTACAATTGTAACAATTTCTTTTATTACATTTGCAAATAAGAACAAAGAAACCTAGGAATAGAATATTGTACTGGGAAGTCCTTCTCTTGTTTTATTTCTTCGAATTTCAATAAAAAATCTAACCTAAATAATATATGTGATACTTTTGTTGATGTAAAGCATTTCTCACGTAGATATATATATCTTAGGCATTGTGTTTTAAATTTTCTTACCTAAATTTGATTACTTAAAAATTTTCAAAAAGGTCCACCAAAATTTCCTAATTTGCAGAAAATATTGATACTAAGAGTATACAAAAGGCTTGATGACACAGTGTGTCAGTAATTACTCTACTTAACTTTAAGTAGAATAACTTACTTTACTTAGAAAATAATTAAAAGTAGAATAACTTTAGACCCGATTTTGCAACTTTTAACTAAAAACAGTGTTTCGTTTTAAAATACTTGAGTACAATTAAACCAACTTATTTTAAAAATACTTTTTATCGTTAATTTATTTGATATCGTATTCTATTATCTAAGATGTTCTAAATAAAAGATACTTTTCGTAAATATTTATCTCGTAACAAACTTTTCTTCCTAAGTTCAAATTTTCTTTCTTTCATCATACTGTTCTAAGTTGCATGTTGCAAATAAATAGGAACAATACCTAATAAGAGTTTTACTTTAAATTTAGCCTAGGAAAGTTACATCAAAAAAATATTTTCACTAAATAATAAAACTGCAGAATTTACTTCTTGTCGAAAAATAATATTAAATTACAATTACTCTTAATAAACCACTTCTAGTATCTCTTTTACATATTTCCCATAATTACTTCAAATGCCTAAAATCTTCTTTCAATATGCAATTATAATAAATTTAAGCCTGTTTTTACCTTAAAAAAGCACATAAATAAACTTACTTGAAGATATGGCTCGCTGTGTAAAAATTTTGTATTAAATTAAAATTTATCTAATACAATTTAAGCATTTTTTCGAAATTTTTAACTTAACAGAAAATTAAGAAAAACTTAAACTATAGAGAAGCATAGTGAATCTCATCTTAATTATAATTTTGGGGAAAACACTTATTTTACGATTGAACAATTTATATTTTACATTTCTTAACAGATCTAAAGTCTTTGATTTGGAAATCTTTAGTATCATAAATCGATATTTATGTGTATTGATTGATTGATTGATTGAATATTAACGTCGCACTGTTCAGCTACACGAGGGCTTTGATACTTATGTGTAGCACAGATAATGTATAATGAATTTGTGAAGAAAAAAAAGAAAGAAAACCTCAATAATACTTTAAAATTACTCTCTCTGATTTATTGAAATATATTTATATACATTTTGAAAATACTTTATTTTAAAAAGCATGAAAAATTATTTTATAAAACCCATTTTTATTTTCTAAAAAAAATGCATAATTTACCGAATAATATTTAACAAAAAGGTTGATGAAGTTCATTAAATATATCTGCAAACACTTGTGCATATAACCTGTAAATACATGTAAATATAACCTGTAAATACATATAAATATAATGTGTAAACACATAGAAATATAAATTGTAATCGTAATGACAAGTCTATTTCCTTATGTTTGCTGCGCAAAATAAAGATTTCTTTCAAACTTAAAACCACTTCAAAAAAATTATTTTTACGAAATTTCAGAGAACGTGTACTTTAGACTCTATCTTGTCTAAGCTGTTGTTGTGGTCCCACGATACCAAAAGAAATTCCATAACAGACGAAGGAATGCAAATCTTCCATCTGCATTCCCTCTCTCCCAAAATTCGTTTCGGCACTTAAATTTTCCACTCTTTTGCCGCGCTTTGAGTATGTATCTCACTGAAATTTTTTCTCTTCCTCTTTGGGAAGAGAAAAGTTGAATGGGAAACCTCCGTTGGCCTCTTAGAATAAATATAGCAGTCCGTCATTCTTCTTCTTTTCTCTATTTCTTCTTTTCTGAAATCATCGACCGACGGGCTGCTTCTTCTTACCTTTTTTCTTCCCAGTTGTGAATATTTGGGCAGGTCACCGAGTGGATCACCAATACCATTGGCCTCCTTGTGTTTGTCTAGCGTAAAAAAGAAATGATGACGCGTAAAAAATACAAATGGGCAAAAGTAGTTTCGCTCTCAGAAAATCGGTAGGAAGGTAAAACGAGATTGAATGGTCCTGAGATGTGACATTCAGGTGAAACTGTTTCGACTTCCTTTCCCCCCTTTTTTGTTTTTGTTTTACTTCAGTTCGTAAAGAAATCTAAACATTTGGTGCAATCGATACAATCCCAACGAAACGTTATTGCTACCCAAGGAGTAATCCCCTAGCCTCCTTCCTTTCTACTCCTTTGTCCTCGCTCCTTAGGGTTTTGTGCCCAAAGGTATGCTATATGTATATTCCAATTCATGTAATCCACTCTAGCAGTCCTGAATGAAAAAAATATTTTTTTTTCTTTCTGAAAAATACATTTATTTCTTCTCCCCCTTCTTCCTCTACCGGTTTATTCTTTTTTTATTCTAGTTTCTAACACCTTCTGAAAATTATTGCAACTTTGTCTATCAGCTAAATGATATTGAGCAGGTGGGCATTGCTAAAAACTGATCCTACTTCCCGATGAATTACGTGGTAACTTTGTTGAAAACTTATGCATTTATTGCACGTTCTCACTTTAGCGTTACAGAATTTTTACGAAGAAAATAAACTTTTGGTGATTTTTTTATCCCTCTTTTCTTTTTACGATTATTTTTTTTAAAAAAAAACTACTTTCATTCCTTCATCTGTTTGGTTTAAAGGGCGTATCAAAACACTTTACTTCCAGTTTATAGCTTTTTATTCTTTTCGAAAATGAAATGAGAAAATTTTGTTTTCAAAGTGGATTGCTCTTTTTTTCACATTTGTAGAAAAATTACACAGTTGATAAAATGAGTTCTAAAAAAATAACGCAAAATTACTTTTGTAGAATAAAAATACAACTGAAGGAACGTTGTGTTTCTCCCAGGTGAAAAAAACAGTTGTCTAAAATGAATTAATCGAGATTAGAGCTATTAGACTTTTTAGAGATATAGAATTATAGCATTAAAATCTCTCATTATTTCTGACTTCCTCTCTAAGAGAAGTCAGAAGTCAACATTTTAAAAGCATAAATTAAGTATCTTCTCAATTGAAATCGACGATTTTAATTAATTAGTTTTGTAAAACTTACACATGATAGTAATATAAGTATAATTTGTTTATTTCAAAACGTCATATGCAATGGTAGGAAGTCAAATAAGGAAATACAGTAATGAATGGAAACTGGAAAAGAAGTATTTTCAATAATATAGATTACTTTTATAATGATAATTCTATATATATATATATATATGGCTCAAACTGGAAAAGTAGACAGAGGTTGCCAAAAGATTGGAAAGAATTGTGAGATTGGAAAGCAGTCCTTGAATTGCTAAAGGAAGTTTTTTGTATAACAATGAAAAATCACTCAAATCATAATTTTAAAATAAATTCACTTGAAACTCTAATTGAAAGGAAAGCAATCTTTTTCTGGATCACTCATAAGAGGCAAATTAACAAAAACATTCCACCAATCAAGGACGGAGAATTCGTATTAAAAAAATTATGCTAGTTACACATTTTTACACTGCTGAACTCTTCATTAGACTACCGTTTGTAACCAGATATATAGCAATATTGGATGCTGAAAAGCACTAACTACATTTTATCTGGGTTTTCCAAAAGAAATAGGCGAGAAGAGCGGCAAAACATTACAAGTAGCGATTTCCAAATTAAACAATACTCGGTTTTGAGAATATTTCAACAATTGTATAGGCAATTTTCTTAGGTTCAAGGTCAATCAAAAACTTCCTGAATGATAAAAGGGGTGGTATCAATTTTGCATGAAGTGAATGAGTAGCATAAAGGAAGCACACGAACAATGATTCTCTGCAAGGGGTGAATCATACAACTATATCTCGAACGAGTGACGCGAATTAAGCTTCTACCCTTGTCATCTTCACGGCGTGCAGGTTTTAAAGGAAAAGTATTTCTCATAGCATGTTTTATTGGCCCAATGAATCCTGTAGCCAGAATTTGCAGCATCTGTTCTGTTTAAGGACGAGGCAACATTCACGTGAGATGACATGTTTAAATGTACAACAGTTACATATGGGTCATATTAAATCAACATGCTACACTTTCAAGAAGACACCAGGAAAGATTCTTTGTGAATTTGGGGTCGGTGATAATCCATGAAAACTTATTTCTTCCGTGTCTCTTATCAGAATACCTTAACGGGCAGAAGTATCACACCTTCCAATAAACTTACAACGAACTGTGCCTACAAATAAACGAATGATTGTGTGGTTCTAGCACGATGAAGGACTAACTTATTATAAAAGAAATGTACGGAACTACCTGGACATCAATTTTCACAACACATGAATTGATCATGGCAGACGCATTATTTGTGTCCCGCCTACCTGGATAAGTGTTACCTGACCTTTTTTTTTCTTTTGGGCAACTGAAAAACGTCGTGTACGATGCACCCATCCAGTCTCCAGATAACCTCGTCACCAAAATTTGCCTCGTGGCTGCTGACATTCGTAATATGTCATAAAATTTTCAATATATACGAGATTCTTTTAGTCGTCAATGTCATGCTTGCATTCTAGCTCGCAGTAACTTATTTGAGAATTTTTTAATCATTTTGTCAATAAAGATGTTTCTCTTAAGGTATCCGACTACGTTCGGAACCGTGATTTTTAAAAAGCGCATAAAAGGATAATTTTCATGATATTTAGCGTCACTTAAATTAAAATACATGTATAAAATTGATTTAAAGACATTTTGACAAAAAATTATTTAAATACAATATTTTGGCAAAAAATTAACTTAGAATAACCTTTTTTCAAAATGTTCTCCTTTTATAAAAAAAGCTTCTAAAATAATAATATTTTGCTTATATAAAGTAAAGACTTCTCCAGAGAGCCTGAACTAAGATTTTTGAAAAATGCACATTAGTTTCAGAGTTAAAACCAATTGAAATAATTATCGGCGTTTTTATCTTAAAATTTCTCTCATCTGTCGTAACAAAATGTGGATAAATCTACTTCTAAGTTATATATTTCAAAAATTCTAGTTGAACCTCTGTACAGAGGTCTGCGCTATATACAGGCAAAATATTATTATAATGGAAGCATTTTTCACAAAAGGAGAATATTTTTAAAATGAGTCATTCTACGTTCATTTTTTGTCAAAATATTGTACTTAAATAATCTTTTATTGTAATAGTATTCTTAAAACAATTTTATATACATTTTGTAATCTAAGTGACACTAAATATCATAAATATTATCCATTTACACGCTTTTGCAAAATCACGGTTCCGAACGTAGTCGGATACCCCCTTTTTTACCCCTAGCACGCCTTCTAAAAGCTGAAAGATGGCTTTTCCAGCCTCGTGTTGAATGAGTAATTTGTCTTAGAAGGGGAGGGCACGACTAAGGAAATTCATTTGGTTACGAGACTTTGTGTACTAATAGTACTTCTTTAGGGTGTTCAACCTCCAATGTAATAGCGTCGAATGGCCAGTCAATTCAGAGAAAATAGCCTTCGAAATTCATGCTTAGCTTTTATACAGTTAAATTTCAATTATCTCCAGCAATGCAATGGTTTGTTTGGTAGAGTGCCTGTTTACCGCGCGGCCGGCCAAGGTTCGAGTAGCCCAAGCGATTTTTTTTTATTTTTTTAATTCATTTAATTATATTTACAACTAAATTAATTTATTTAGAAAGGACTTATAATAAATATTTATATGATTATAAAACAATTAAATTAATAATATGTAATATAAGATATATATATATATATATATATATTATTTTTTATATTAATTATACAATAAAAAAATTTTTATAAATAATTATTATAATATATTTTATAATTTATATTATAATTTTTTGTAATATTTTATTTATAATATATTGTATTTCATATTATAAAGCTATTTGTAGCTAATTTTTATATAAAATATCATTTAATATTTATTATAATATATTTTTAAAATAAATACAATTTATCAATAATTATATTTATAAAAATATAATATAAATATTTATATAATTACAGTTATTATTTTATTTTTTAAAATAGAAAATAATTATTTAAAAATATAATTTAATATTTAATAAACTTCTTTTAAATAGATTTATTTATTTGTAAAAATAATTAAATGAATTTTAAAAATTAAAACAAAAAAAACGTTTACTCGAACCTTGGCCGTTCGCGTGGTGAACAGGTACTCTACCAATCAAGCCACTGCATCACTGGAGACAGCTGAAATTTAATTGTATAAAAGCTAAGCATGAATTTCAAAGGCTATTTTCTCCGAATTGACTGGCCATTCGGTGCTATTATATTGGGGGTTGATCATTCTAAAGGAGTACTAATATTACACGAAATCTCATCCAAAAATGAATTTCCTTAGTTATACCCTCCCCTTGTAAGTAGCCAAGTAGCCTTACGAAATAGCTTTAGCGTAGTTTCAAAATACGGCGTTAATAAACATTCAGTTCATTGAATTACACATCCAGTTACATTTTTTTATCTACTGAATTACACTTCAGTTATTTAATAACGCTCTACTTTAGTTTTATTTATAACTTAAAAATGAAGATTTATTTCATTAAATAATCTTAAATACATCTCGCGCGTTATCATTTGCACTATAAATCATTTAAAATGCAAAAAGAATAACCTAATCCTTGTAATTATAACATATACTCGCTTCAAGACTAATAGCTTTAACTAACTTAAAAAGAACACTTTTTTTTAAGTCTTGTAGAAACTAAACGAAATAAAGTTGACAAGTAGGCTCTAGCTAATCAAAAAGATCTTACTTTGGATAATTTCAAACTACAGCCTTTCACATTTTAATAAACCTTTCAAACAAGTACACGCGATAGCTTAAGAGATTTCAACATCTTTACAGGTAACCATGATTATCTTTGAAACTCTAGTTGAAATGGCAGTTTCTATTGAGAATTCTTTACCTTGCAATGTTAAAGCTTTTATTTTACATTTTCATGATCTTTAACTATTCTTTGTTTTCCCTGCAGTATGTTCTGCTTTCCAAGCACCCTGGTGACATGTGTAACCTTTTCTTCTGTTTGCTTCGAGGTATTTACCATGCTCATTCCCCCGATCGAAACTAATCCAATTTGTATCAGAACCTCTAAATAATTGTCACATTTGTGTCTCAGTAGAATTAGGTATAAATCATTGCAAGCAAATGACATTTGTAATAAGAGCACAAATAATAAAGTGAAGTTTCCAAGTGTTTGAGTGTTTGCTTCGTTTTTATAACTTCTTCCTAAAAATTATTTAAACACGTCTTTTCCCATATCGAGCTAAAAGTAAACAATGGCATGTGCCTCATGAATTCATTGGTGTACTATGTTATAATGCTATTTTCTTTAAAATTCAATTTTATCACGTAAGACTTGTGTTTATCTTTTTTGCTTGTAAAAAACTGTAAATTGTTTTATTCGTTCAAACAGGATTGATTTTCTCATTTGGTCATTATTGAAATCATTTTACTTAAGTACAATAAATAAAAAAATCGAATATCTAAATATTTTAGGCTATTTAAATTTAAAGTTTTAAAAAAATGACTATCTCCTAAAATTATTGCTAATCCCGCATTCTCGGCTTAGAATTTGATATTTTTAAATTGACCTGACATTATTATGTATTTGTTTTCATAAGACATTTGCATTAGACATCCTTTAAGGTATCCGACTACGTTCGGAATCGTGAGCGTATAAATTTATAATATTTATGATATTTAGTATCCCTTGGCCGTGGGTAGCCTAGTGGTTAGAGCATCGGACTCCAGACCGGAAGACCTGGGTTCGATGCTCGATGTCACCAAATACCCTCCGAGTGCACACGGAATACGTGCTCGTTAAATCAGTGGGTCCGTAGTCTTGTGGGCTTATTCACGAGCGCAGGAATTGGAGAATATTTCCCTCCCCTTCAGTTCACTTGCAGAAATTGTGGAGGTGGAGATAGAGGTCGTGTCGCCATCTATCGTCCTTTCGGGGAGTTTCACCGAGCTTAAATCGCACTGTCAAGGCCAACGACAGGCGTACCTTTTGCCCATGCCACGATGAATTTTGTGGGCCTCGTTCTGACTACGTCAGACAGGTGGCATTAGCCACAACAACAGTATCAATTAGATTAGAAAATGTATATAAAATTGTTTTAAGAATACTATTACAATAAAAGATTATTTAAGTACAATATTTTGACAAAAAATAAACATAGAATGACCCATTTTAAAAATATTCTCCTTTTGTGAAAAATGCTTCTATATTTTGCCTGTATATAGCTCAGACCTCTGTACAGAGGTTCAACTAGAATTTTTGAAATATATAACTTAGAAGTGGATTTATCCACATTTTATTACGACTGAGGAGAGAAATTTTAAGATGAAAACGCCGATAAATATTTCAGTTGGTGGTAACTCTGAAACTAATGTGAACTTTTCAAAAATCTTAGTTCAGACTCTCTGGAGAAGTCTTTACTTTATATATGCAAAATATTATTATTTTAGAAGCTTTTTTTATAAAAGGAGAACATTTTGAAAAAAGGGTTATTCTAAGTTAATTTTTTGCCAAAATATTGTATTTAAATAAATTTTTTTTTGTCAAAATGTCCTTAAAACAATTTTATACATGCATTCTAATCTAAGTGACACTAAATATCATGAAAATTATCCATTTATGTGCTTTTTTAAAATCACGGTTCCGAACGTAGTCGTATACCTTAAGAGAAGTTGTACGTAACTCAGGAAAGATCTCTGAATGTTTAATAATTATATTTCGGAAGACGAAAATTACATAGAATTCAAATAAAATTATACGGAACTTAAGTAATTACATTTAATCGCGTTCCTAAAAGTGTTCATGGTGTTTTTATACCCTTTCTGTTGATTTCCGACCCCTATAAATCTTACATGTTTGTTCCTATCATTATTCACGTAAAAGTTCTTGATCTATTTATGTGAGTCGTCCGTTAACGAGGATCAGATTCTAGAGCAAAAACAGCAGATCGAAATCCCATGAGCAACTGTTAGCATTTATGGGTTCTTGCTATTCCTGGCTACGCCTCACAAACAAAAATAATAACCATGATACTCTTTCTACACAAATAGAATGATTCATACGAATATATAAATATATATATGCAATGTAAATACTGTAAAAACATTTTGTCTTTGAAAAAATTAAACATTTGAATGTGTTAATAGTAGCACATTCGTAGTAAGAAAAATGCAAATATAATTAATTTTTTTTTGTTAAATTATTATATAAATATTATTAATCATTGATGTCACTGATTAATTTATGGTTGTAATTTAAATACACATTTTAAGGAAAATATATTTTTTCAATTTTTTAAATGCATTGGTTTTCAAAATTAAGAGAATTTACATATTTAGTCGAACTTCAAAAATGTACCGTTCGAAAAGTAAGGCTATATTTCGATACAAGGATGTAAATTTTTAGTGTTAATTACATAAGCGCACACGTGCGTAGTGGCTGTAAATTTAGAGAAAAATGCTTTGTGAGAACATGTGCCAGTTTCCATGTTTTGTTCTTTCGCACATCTCAGCGATTACCTTAGAGTTTTTCTTAAAGCATCCCATTAAATTCAAAAGCTAGTAATTAAAATGTATAGTCGTCAGTGTTTGGGTAATGGAATGATGACAAATCGTAGGGAGACTTGAAGCAGGACAGTCGCAACTAAAGATTGATAGACTTTAATGTAATGTCCAGCGTTCTGGGCAACTTAGGTTGAATAAAGTTTAATGAGAGCAGATTCCTATACAGAGACCTATACGACATCGTACAAAAACCCCGAAGGCCAATTTGTGTATCAGGGAAGCGGAACCCGAATGCAACTGCTTCTCAGTTGTCTCGTGAACTTCATGCAATCACAGGAATCCAAGTTTCAAGGGTTACTGTTTCCCGAGAAATACATGAGAGAGTCAAAAAAGGCCTGTCATTTAAATCCTTTTCTCTCCTGTATACAAAATGTTCTGTTTAACATGGTGCAGATTGTTTGCTGGATAGATTGGCCAATCACTCTATAGAGCATATTTGAAAAGTTCTTTGGAGCGAATTGCAATTTGCTTTCTTCCTCCTAGAACCATCCAAGATCTAAAATTAGAGTTGCTGGAGAAATGAAACTGACTGCGCCAAAGAAACTCATAAACTGTTTCATTTCGTAGCATGAATTCCTGTTCTGCTGTAGGAGATGGAATCATCTCTATTAGCCTTTCTTTGTTTGTTATTTTTACAATGTCCCTTTTAATTTTCTTGGTGCTGATGAGTGTAGACACGGCTATGAGTGTGTACTATAGTTGATGTGAGGTTTTTTCGGTGTATCAACCCATACCTAATTTTATTAAAAGCTACACCGTATTTATAAATATAGTCAACCTAGACATTCTGTTAATTTTGAACAACACTATGTACTTTGTAAAATAACCACATATATTAAATATTTAACGAAAACTTGGATTTAAATTATTAGCTTAGTTCTTGGAATACATACTCAAATACAAAAACTGAAGAGTTCAGCAATATTTGCAAAGTTTGGGTGATTTATTTTCGATTTTGAAACAGAAATTTAACTATAGTAAATTAACCCTTTTTTAACAGTTTTATAAATCATCATTTCGTATGCCTTTTCTACTATTGTGGAATAAAAAATATTATAATTTTTACTTGAAATTTTAAGCGCATTTGTTGTTTCAATCGAAAAAAAAAATTTAATGATGTTCATTTTTAATTTTGTTGGACTATGTGAAAGGGTGGATGTTAGATAAGTTATTGTACTGCCGATTTGTGCCTGAGTTTGAACTAGAAATTTTAATATGATTAACTTATAACTGATAATTTTGTTTTACAATAGCATGCACCACACACTTAGAATTTAAAAATCACTTTCATATTCCCCCTCACTATACATAAAAAACGGTTTCTTTTCAAAACAATCTAAAATCAGATCGTAATATAGAGTCCAATATTTATAAATCATCTCTTTAGATTGAAAATAATTATTAACTGATATCAAGGTGAAAAGTGAGAAGAGCTTAAGAAAAATTAAGCGAGAAAAAATATCACTTCCGTTATTATTGTTACTTTTTGAATGACCTTTTAAAACTTGTTCTTCCGAAATTGTGACATCTTAGAAGTTTCCATTTATTTGTGAGCTCTTCTTTCTACATTGAGCGTTTCTAGCTTTTTATTTTTCATTTTGTGCTGTTCTTGAATTCCGAAAACAATCGTAGGGTCCCAAAAGATCTTCCGTCACATTTCCTTCTTGAGATACTCCATCACATTTTGGTCTTGGGCACTTCTAGCATGAAAACGCTTCATACACTTCATGATGGATTTCTTCATCGATAGATAGATAGATATTCTTCTCTTCGTGGTGAGATTTGGGGATTTATCCTGTTCTTTGTTCTTATAATCCTTCAGCAACTTCAGCTTTCTCTGAGGTCATTTCTTTCAGGGTTTGTTGCTCAGTGACATTTCTTTGGATGAGAAAAGTTTTCAAACGTCGGAAAATGTATGGAAATCCCTTATGCCATTCTGATGCGAAGAGTTTTTGTGTCGCAGATACATACAACAGTAGGCAATTTTTAATGTCCCTTTTCCGTTTAAAAACCATTATTTGCAATACTGCTATCACTTTCGGGGGAAATTTTTTAAGTTACGTTCAAACTCTAGAATTGGTCCCCATAAAAATCATATAAAGTTAGAAATAAGTAATTAGAAAAGTAAAATGGTATGAAATTAGAGTAAGCGCTCTCACACACATTATGTCAAGCTAAATAACGGTATGTACAGCATTATAACCTTTTATCTACCGACGGCACTAATAAGTAGCACTCTAACTTTTTTTTTCTTTTTTTTTAAAAAATTACACAGAATAACCATTTTTACGAATACTCTGACGATACTTAGCAGGAATGTTCTTTTAAATCCACTCTTCCAAGATATATGGCAGCATGGGTTATATGATGAGTATTTTAGCGGGGAAGGCTAATAGTTTTATAGCAGAAGTTGTTTTTCCAGCGGATTGCGAAGATTGTCATTTTGTTCCAAAAAAACAGTTAATGTGTCCAAAGGTGTCTTTTCTTTTCTTTTTTGTATGTTAATGAAGACCTTAAAAAACGATTTGACTATTTATTTTAAGTGAACGGTGTATATAATTAATTTTACAGTTTACTATCTTTATTTAATTAATTAGCTCTAACGGATTAAATTTCCCAAAATTGAGTTTCTGTTCATGTATAATGTCCCTTAATTTTCTATGTAGTAATTCAAAAAAAAATATTGCATGAAAAAAACTACAGTAAATCATAATGCGGTAGATAAAGGGTTAGAAATCAAATAAATATGCTAAAAAAATTTTAATGCATGAATTATGTTTATAAATAAAAACAAATATTAAACTAACTAAACATCCTAAGATAATGACAAATCGTAATTAAATTTTCCGAAAATCAAGGGGAAACCCAGAATTTTTTAATCTACAACTACATTAAACGGACATATGATATAAAAAAAAAAATTCAAATCGGAAAATTGTTCAGTTATCTAATGTAACATTGTTTTCTGCAACTAGTAAGACATTTTAATGTTAAAGGAGTGTAATGCTTTTCAATGACATTTAAAATATTTTCATTATACTTATATTTCTGCAAAAGAACTTTTTGTATTTAGTTCAAATTCTATCTGAAAACCACAAAGTTTTGAAACTATATTTTTATTGTGCTCATATATTGTGTGTGTTTATTAGGCTGGTATTGTATGTTACCATGTTTTTATTGTGTTTTTCATTTGTTCGATAATTTGTTTAAAACTCCCCATAATATTTAGAGTTTGAAAAGAAATTATATTAGAAACATATCACACATTATTTCTTTCCCTTTTAATGATTCAAAAATTATTAAAAATGGGAATTATTAAAAATGGAAAGAAAAAGGTGAATTTAACTGAAGAGCGCCAACAACGATTTGCCTCGGGGTCCTCCCCCTTCCAGCAATTTTTCGGACAATCCGCTTGCGTTATACATGGTGACATTATAGATTTCTCTAGTAATTTCCAGAAGCATACATTTGGTCCCCAAAAATGGTTGCCAAAAATAATGTCAACTTGGCTGTATTGCCAATATTTTGCCAAGTTCCATTAGAAATACATAACACGTGTAAATTACAGTTTTTCAATTTGAACAACGAGTATGAACAGTTGTATAATATGTAAAATGGGTTTGGTTAATTATAACCCCCCACCAAAGTTAATTATAAATAAAAAGAATTAAGATGCATGCTGCAACTACAATAAAATCAAACCTATATATCTAGATTTGATTTACTGAGTAATAAAAAGAAAATAAAGCGGACTGTCAAATGTAATAACAACATTTCTACAGGTAATTTCAAATCAAAACATTTCTCCTCTATTTCTCGTTTATTCTCACAATTATATAGAGATCAAGCTTTTAAAGGAACGAGAAACCTTAGAACTGAATAAACTTCGACTTCCTGGAGAAGTACAATAGATAGAACAAAATAAATAATTAATAATGGCGTTATAAAAACAGGAACGAACCTCGAAATAGGAGAAGGTACAATCTTAAAAATGTTGCATTGTTATAATTTTGTACAAATTTTAAAACCCAAAAAGCATTAAAATAATTCAAATACTTCATTAAGTAAGGATTAAGAAGTTTTATATTAGGAATTCAATTTTAGCACTGATACGTTAAATACGAAATTCGTTTGCAAAGCACAACGTTTACATACAACTTAAATTTATTACTAATGCTTTTTCGCCTTTTTATTTATTTGATAATTTTTTTTTAAAGTTTGGGATTTATAATCTACACTATAAAGATAAATAAATTTTTAAGTACATTTCTATAAAATTTGTTTTTTTTTCTCTTTTTATTGTTTCCTTTAAAATATTTGTATTAAATATTTTTTCGGAATCAATTTAATATAAATACATCAGATATAAACATGATATTAGTATGCATTTTGTATCCTATCAAAGAAAAAGGAATCTAATATTAGCAACGGATTGAGTAAATTGCCTTCCCCTATAAAAAATTACATGTGAACCTTTGATACAACGCTATTTCTTTTTCCCTCCCATTGCATTGTTCCTTTTTTCCCCTTTATTTCTATTCCCCTCTTGGTTTTTTTCGAATGAAAGAAATAAAAAATGCTCCTTAAAATACAAATTCAGTTATCTTAACCTTAGCCCAGACAGGTGAAATAAACAAGGGATAAATCTCCCCTCTAGGGAGCAGGCAAGAAGTTGAGGAAGACAATTGTAACAACTTCTCTTTTACACCAGTTGTTCACTAATGAAGGTACAAAAGACTTTTGTTTTTTCCCCTTTCTTTTCCCTTTTAGGTGAAGAAAACTTCTTTGCAGCAATTGTTTTGGGTTAAAATTATTACTAGTATTTCGCCTTTTTTCCCTCTCCTTTTCCGTTCCAACATTTTTGCAGTTGCTGATAGACTAGAAAAGAAGTAAATAACACCTTAACAGAGAGACAGAGAGATTTATTTTATGCTTTTTTTACACTTTTCAGACTTCCAAGATCCATTGTGTCCCGGAAAAAATAACTTTTTTCTTGAAGATTATGAAAATTTACATTTCACATCTGCTTCTGTCTAAAAAATGTCAATTCGAACTTCACGTGCATGCCTCAGAATTTCTATGTATGTACATATTTCCCAAGGAATATGATGTTTCGATTGTTTAGAGCATTTGAAATTTAGATAAAATTATTTCATGAATTATGAATTTCAATAACAAATACTTACCTTGAAGATCAAATAAAGCTTCGATTGTTTTTAAAAATACTAAAATAATAACTAATACACACATCAAATCATATTAAGTTAAATAATACTAATAACAAATTGTGCCACAGGGACAACTGAAAAAACTATCTCAAAACTTTCAACTTATAATATCAGATACTATTTCGATACTATTTGTCATGAGATAAGCTGCAATAGCACTGCTACACTCTCAAAGAAAATAAAGGCTTATAGTTTAAAGTACTATTACGATACTTCATTTTATTAATGAATACCCTGTTATTTTATATATATATGAATATGATTCATTCAAGTAATACATGTGTGAGAATATAATATACAAAACGTATTACACAACAAAACGTTTATTTTATATTTTTTTTTTTGAAAACTACATTTTAATTGAAATTGAAATGTAATGATTAAAGTATAAATGCAGTTATGCATACTTATAGGAAGAACAGTTAATTTTTTTTATATTTTCATCAATGAACTTATTTGCTACCTTTAATCTTTAGTAAAACATTTTAGACATTTCAGATAATGAACATTTAGCAAGTAATATAAAAAAAAATTAAGTCAATTCCTATATACTTAGTTCAAGACAAAAAGAAATTTATTTTAGTTTCTTTTTATTATAAATAATTACAAATAATATAAATATATACATACATATGACAGAATCACAATATTAAGTGACAAAAAAAATTTTCTCCCATATAAAACACTAATTAATTCATTAAATTTAATTATTAAATTAATATATATGTATTTGAAAAAACTAATTAACATTAAGTGTCTTCCACTACAAGTTTTAAAATATGTATTTGAATTTGAGTGGATGAATAAAAAGTATTTTATTAACAATTGAAAATTTGAACAGGATATATAAATACAGTCGGACCTCTATTTAACGAAGTCGCAAAATCCCGAAAAAAGTTCGTTACATGGAAAATTCGTTATATAGAGGTTCATCTTTTAATATACTTTGTAAACCATATAAAACAAATTTTAAATTCATAAATACTATACATTAAAAAAAGCAATTATTTACATCTTTTTTGTAAATTAAAATTAATGTATTTTATATCCCTTAACCATAAAAAAGAAAGGAAAACAGTAAGATGAAAACAAGAAAAAGAATATCGAGGAATATACTGCATTTTCAACACTAAGAAAATAATTTTAAATTAAAATTAATGAATTTTAAGGACATTTTCTAATTTAAAGTATTCAAGTAATTTTAAACAAACATTATTTTATAACTAGAGATTCTAAACATACATTACTACAAGCGTCGTTAAATTTAAATACTCATAAATTCTGTTAATTTTGTTTGAGTTTTTTTTTTTATTGAAAAAATACTTCGTTTCATAATGTGTGTGTGCGTGCCTCATATATTTGCAATGCACCAAAACTCCCTTTATGACCTCCAAAAAATGTGTTAAAAGAGAGAATAACTTGAAATGTCTAGAAGTACGTAAAGCATGGGGTGAAGAAAAATTGAATCACAAGGAAAAAGTTCGTTATATATAGGAGGTTATTTTGCAAAGAAAATTATTAAATGTTCTTAGTTCCCGGAAAAAGTTCGCTGTATAGAAAAATTCAAAATATAGAGGTTCGTTATATGGAGGTTCAACTGTATATATATATAGGAATGAATAATGGATGAATTACAGTTAGAATTGAAAAAGATACTTTCTCTATAACAAAAAAGAAACTTTATTGATATTGATAACCTATCCTCACACACATATCCAGGGAATATTTTTTAAAGTTCGATCAAGATTCCTTATACAGTAAATATACCTTTTCTTCGAATGTATGAAAAACAACCCACGCAAAAATTACTTATCCTGTAATTTACGCAATTGATGAAAATGAATGAAATGTTCCTAAGACAAACTTTAGATAAATCTTCGCAACAGATACCATACAAACTTCTTTACTTCCAAAAAGAACATAATATGTGAACTTTATGCCAGTCGATTTCTTTGATTGACACAGGAGAAACATTACTGAGATCATTTCAAACGCCAGTAGATTTCGGGACTGATTTATGTGATAAAGTATATTACTCGATTGACACAACGCATTCGTGACACAGTATAGCAATCGACAGCACAGTATCCGACATAACAGTATTCAACTGACATGCGACGTTGTCTTGGATAACAGCGTAATTGAATACCAGCGACTAAAGGCAGTGACCCATACAACATTAATTTGAGTCGGAGCTTTGCTATATTTATTCGAAGATCAAAGCTAATATAATAACAAATAAGCAATAAGTCTTAAATTTTCCTCGCATGTGAATTTAAAAAGAGAAAAAAATAATAACAATTGCAGATTATAAAGTGTATATACTATGCTACCTTATTCCTCTCCTAATATTAATAAAGACTGTATATAAAATCCTCCTCTCAGTATAAATATAGTTTGTTCTGTTTCCTCAGTAGTATAATTAATTCTAAAAATCTCTCAGCCTTTATTTTTTTTAAAAAAAAAATAATTATTACTTATTCATTGCTCAAATACTAACTATGTGACGGATTCTATCAGCGTCCTTTCAATAATCACCTTGAGCAAATACTTCTTCGACTGTAGCTTGAGTTTCAAACTACCTTCCGTAATTTGAGTGTTATTTAAACCCTGGCAATGTGAGTGTTAGAGTCAGTCCTTACGCTATTTTCTAGAGAGATTAGAGAATTGCCTTTCGAAAACCTTGGTGTTGGAGAGAAGTTTAGATTGGATTATAATCAATCCAAGAGAAATCAGACGAGTGCTCTGTGAGAGTTGCCACCTCTCTCTTGGGCACCTAGATATGTGGGAGGTAGGGAAGAAACGCTCGACATGATCCAATCAATCTATTTATTTATCACCCAATGAAAAGACACAAATCCAATTAATAATAGTAAGAGAACGTCCCGATGCTAACCGCGAAAGTGGAACAACGACAGTAATACACGAAGCATCAGGAGACTATCAAACTTGATCCTTACTTAATAAAGGATCTAATCTATCATCCAATTTAATCTAATATCAATTTAATCTTAGTGAACAATCGTCACTTTAAAACTTCCTCTTAATGTGTTCTTAATCACAATAATTCAAATATGATACCTTAAGTAGCAATCTCACCTGATTCGAGTATATCTCGTCTTCTACTCTTTATTCAAGCTAGAAAACTTCGACTATATATATAGTAAGTTAATTTGAATATTACTATTTTCTTCTTTCGAAGGGTTGGTTGTGAATAACGCGAATTGATAGCACAAAGATTTCCCAAGAGGATTAATTGAAGGATTGCGGATAGATCCGTCACAGTTCTTCTATCGGATCATACTCAGATAAGAGTTTAATTATTTGTCTTACGATCTGTTATTGTTGCAAATACCAGATTGTCCAGCAATGCTACATAATTTTCATGAATCCAGGGGAAAAATGATCTTAAGGTAATGATTGAAATTACTTGCTTCCTCGGTTTATAATCCTTGATTGATCATGAATTGAGTGTGCAGAAATGAAAGTGATTATTTTTATAACGATTATGTTTTGCTTCGGAGTGTCCTAAACAACACTTGCAGCCGTAGTGCCTCAACAATTACAATAAGCAAAAAATGGGTTCTTTTATAATCGCTGTCATTTTGCATCATTTAAATTGAATTCTCACACTATATGAAAGATAGAAAAAGTATCATAACCTATAAAATCATATTTAAATTATAATATTTCTTAAAAAATCTTTCAAGATCTAAACTAAAATGTTTTAAATAACTGAATTCATTCCTCATAGTTTGAAAATTAACTTTCCTTGCTACTTTCGGTTCACGAGTATTTGGCACAAAAACAAGTTTTTGAACTCATGAGAACACGCCTTTTCTTAAACAAACTTTATTTTTGTTTTCAAATAATCTTTATATGTTATAAAATACAGTAAATATAAATTAAAGCGAAAACAGACTATTATATCCTGAGAGCAACGAATTAAGAGAACTTCATTTATATGTAATCTCACTAAATTATAATTTTGAATATTATATGAATTAATTATGCATTTATAGTCTGCAAATTTCACTTTACTACATTTTTGTTTATGTTATCCTGCTTCTCTCAGGTCATTACTTTCAAAAGTAATTTACATATTTTGGACTGGAAAGTCTCTTTTTTTCCACTTAAATATTTACTATTTTCCATTCGTTTATTTTTTGTCTCAATCTTCTATTATTTTATGAATAAATTCATACTTTCTACTCAGTAATATTGAATACATAAGAAGAAAAGATTAAATCTTTAAAAAATGTGTTTAGTCCTAAACCCAGACAAGCTAATTAAATAATGGGCTCCAAATAGAATTTGAATTTGCTTTTTAGAATTTTCATGTATGAAATAATAAACTTTCCTAATTTGTTTAATTCATTATTTTCAGTTTATGTTAGTAATTAATGGGGCTATTATACATACATATATATATATATTAATACAGTCTATAGTATAAAAGGTTTTACAACAAGAGTTATCCAAATGGAAGGAAAGTCGCTAGATGAGACGTACATGAATTTAAAACAAAACGCTAGCAATATCATATGAATTAAATGCTTTATTCGGTAAATACAGTTACAAGAATAAACAAAATCAATAACAAGTTGGCCAATCTTTGGCACTGATTCAAGCTGTTATCTACCTGGTCAATGACTCATAGAGTTGGTGGACATCCTTCAGCGAGATTGCTTGTCATAGAAATGCCAATCAATGAGTAAGATCGCCTCAATCTAGGGACAAACGGAGACGTCTACTCATCAAAACTCAAACGTTCTCTATTGAAGAGACATGTTGATCGCGATGGTTAGAAAAATTCTGGAGAAACACGAAGATAAGCAATAAAAAGGCCTGTCGTGCACGGCCGGGCATTATCCTGTTGAAATGTAGGCCCAGAAGTCCATGAAAGAGAGAGTAACATTGTAGAGTATAGAATTTCAGTGATATACCTCCTTGTTGAAAGAACTCTCGCATGTCAACCAAAGGAGTCTGACTATCAAATGAAATAGCCCCCCTTGTCATAACTCCTATTTGTCCAGGTGTGTGGTCATCGGGACTGTATTCGAAGCAGAGCTCATTACTGACAATAACTCAACTCGGTACGGGAGATTCCCGGTCAAATATGCTTCCAACCACCTGGTAATGTGCAACGATGAGTAACAATCTACACAATGGAAGCTTAGTCGCCTATTACTGGACATATCAGTCAGTGGTGCTCCCCGATTACATATTGGATCGTTGAAAAAGGCGTATCAGGACTATCGGACGATCACTCTGTCCTCTCTTTCAGTCCTCCACTGTTTTCTTGAGGCTCTTGTGGCGTTTTGCTTCTGAGTAATCCCTAAAGGGAAATATATGTGAACTTTCCCTAACCAATGGGGGGATTCAGTCAGTCTGTAACCAACTTTGGCCGATAACGGAACCCCCGAAATCGGTGGGTGTGCCTACCCCCAAAATAGTAGTTTTCAATTTATATTTAATTGTTTGTGTGTCGTCATAATAAATGTTTTAAAAAACCTGAAAACAAGGACTGATAACTTGAATACGCGACAGCTCTGTAAGATCATTGTCCAACCATTCTTATAAATATCCTATTAAAATGACATCACTTCGACCCAAAAGTCGAGCAATTCTGCTATTTAAACACCTTCTTTCTTCTTGTTTAATTGTACGCCCTCTCTCAAATAGTGAAGTCTGCTGATACTGTTTGCGAATCCGTCTACGAAGCTCTGATGTAGTCCTTTTGGGTCCAAGGAACCATATTTGCATGAAAGTAGTGCTTTAGCACTGAAATGTTCCCTGTTTTACAAAACATTTAAATGCTACATTACAATACATTGGAGATACATCTAGTCAGTTATTTTTTCCATAAAAGTAAGCTATTTGCAAATTCTACCGTAAGTTATGTCCCTATTCAACTTCGATCCATATGGATAACTTATAGGTGTGTTGCTTTTTATGTTATAGAGTGTATTATACTAAATCACAATTAGTATATTATTAACAAGAAAATAGCAAGACAATACAGAACATAGTAAAATAGCCACATTTTACACATGTACCTAGAAAATACACTTAGGACTAGGTTTGAGATTGAAGACTAAGCTAAGTCTTAAAAGGCACCAAGGTTCCCTTGGGGAAAAAAGGTTTAAAGGGTAAAGGGTAAAGGGTTTACCCCTGTAAAGGGTTTACCCTTTACAGGTATTTCCTTAAATTATTGGGCTGAAGCAAAATTTATAGGAAATACAGTTTGAAATAATGTTTAAAAACTTTAATTTTAAAATTATTTTTTTAGAATCTATAAATCGCTAAAAACCAAGAATGACAACAAGTGTGTATATACATATGTATACAAATTTAGCATTATTGCAGATAATTGCGGTTCAGAAATTCTAATTTTTATCAATTTAATATAATGTTACAACTAGATTTATTCGAATGGTATTCGTAATAGTGGAGACTTAAGGTGTCAAAAAGGATATATTTTGTTTTACATGCAACGAAAAAAGGAGTTCGGTATGAAAATCCTGAATATTTATTTAAACTTTCTGGTCTTAAAAACAAAACCTTAAGCCATTATTTTTCCATCCTGATAACTTCAGATTCATCCATTACGCAACGCTTTCTCATCAGAAGGCACTTACCTAAATATATGCGTTTGACGGCAAATGCATTTTTCATTTTATTTTAAATCTTAAGACTAAACGTGATTTTTTAAAAGGAGTAATCTAGGAAGCCAAATGAGAATAGCAATAATATCTTATGAAAACCACTTTAAAATTATTTAAGCATTAAAAACAAATTGATATTTTTTCAAAACAATGATGATATCTTGTTTTTTGGTGCCTTTTTAGAATATATACTTAGAAACAAGGATTATCAGACTGTACGAATCGAAATATATTAGTCAAAATGTATAAGCTTTCGTGACTCGCATGCATATAAGAAAATAAAGACAAATATAAGAAAACAAAACAAAAACTAAATTAACACGCATTTATTTAGTAAAATCAATGTTATATTTTATTTTTAACTTATTATCCAGCTTTTAATAATTTAAACAGGAATTTAAATTCAACATTGAATTATTTCACTTATATTAGAATATATTGCATAAAATAAAACAGAATACAAAAACAAATAGGAATTCTACGTAAAACATTTAAACACTATTTCGAGATACATAATGACTTGGTAATTATTTTTTTTTATATTTGTTTTGATTTTTTCTCTTAATGACAGTCCTTCTAAGCAAAAACTTGCATCATTAATTAATTTTTAAATGCTACTTAAGCATACAGCTACTCATGATTTTAATTAATTATTCTGGACAACTTTATTTCAATTCTCAACCTCTTAGTGAGTTATTACCAACGTTTTAGAAATCCTTGTTTGATAACATTAATTCATTTCCTCTACCGATAAAAACCTTAAAAGTTTGAATCGCGGATCATTCCATTTGTTGAAAAATGAATCTCTGCAAATGAATCATCCTAACTTGACATGACGTCAATAGAGCTCTGACATCCGTTGTGTCACATTCGTAAACATGATGTATTACATATTTACAAGACTAAATTATCAATAACACATTATCTGTGACTTTTTGGCTAGAAGACGAGCATCAGCTATAAACCATCCGTTATACCAACACATAAAATAACACTAAATCATTAATTATTTCAAAGTAAAGAGGGTGTGAACTTTAGAACTCAGAAAACATACGCTTTGCCAGTCACAGAAGTATTGTGATTTAAAAAATATCCTCCACGTTTATTTAATAACGTGAGCTCAAAAAAATTGGATTGTATAGCAATTTCTAACTGAAAATGTTTACAAAAATCATTTTAAATTTTAGCATTTACATTCAACCAACAAAGATATTTTATTTTTTTAAAAATTAAAATCCCACACACACACAAATAATAACTAAGGAAAAGAATTTATAGATGCATTTAATAATATTGCTTTTCAAACAATGTGTGTGTGCGGGGGGGTTGCAATCCCATGTTATACTTTCAATCCCGGGAATAGGTTTAGACTATTTATCAAAAATACTTACACATTAGCATAGTTTAAATTGCATAATAAAACTGTGTGTAAAAATATAATTACAAATTGGTTTAATATTAGTTTACTGGAACAAATAAAAACAAACTTAATTCATCTTAAAAAAACAAATAAAACATAGTATATAATGAAATTAAAAAAAACACATTTCTTCATTTCTTGTGTTTCTGTAAGTTAGCTTTTAAGAAACACAGCTCATCCAGCGTTTCATTGTACGAACGACTTATTTTTGTTGCAAACTGCCGAAGAAAATGTTTGTTTAGATTCTATACTAGTAGGTGTTATTGTCATTTAATAGGAGTATGTTCGTTTCAGATAATCAACACATCTCTCCCCATTTTCAAAAAAAAGACATTTCTTTTTGAATTTTTGATAACAGTGTCTCAAATCTAATAGACTGCATTGTTGCATATACCTCTTTGATAACATTATCAAGCTTTGCTACACTTAATGTTTTTTGTGTGTAGATTGATCCACAGTCATTGAATCAGAATATTAATCAATTTCAAGTGTCACCCTTATTTGAAATAGAAGATCCTGTTGCATGAGCGGTTAGTAATGCAATGGAATTTGAAGTGTCTCAAGTCTTTCAAGTAGGTCCTCTATTAATTGACGTATTTAATTGAAGAAGGAACTGCGACAAAATCTGTTCTTGAAATGTTGCTTATATTGTTTAAGTATTGCAGTGAGCCACTTAGATCTGAGCGACGTTCTCCCATACGAGAAATGAGAGCTGCATATATTTTTTTTACTTATACCACTTATAATTGCACACAAATTTCCACGTATATATTTCATAATCAAAATATAAATTTTCGAAGAATTAAGTTCTTCGAAAATATTGACGAGAAAAAATTTTCAAAATATAATTCAGACAATTCCCGAGATTAGTTATTTTAATCCTGTGATTTTGGTATTCGAAAAAACACCGGTGTCGCGGGGTTTCGGAATCCCGGAGTTGCAAACCCTAGTGTGTCAGTGTGTGCTTGCAAACTTTTCAAGGTCTTCAGTTTCCCAATATTTTTTCCTGTACAAGAGATAGTAAAATAATGAAGCTCAAAAATCCTACATCATTTTATACAAGTTTACATGATTTAGGTTTTGAGGAACAAATTTCCGTATTGATATTACTGAAACATATAATTTACTTTTTAGAGAAAAAAAAATGTGACCCCTCTCTTTCTGAAAATAAAAACTTCACACACACACACACACATTGCACTGTATATTCTTTTCCCCTTAAGCTGCTTAGTAATACTTTAGGATTTATTTAATAATAGTAGTGTATGTAATCGGAATACTGATTATATAAAATAAAGTAAAACTTTTTCATAATAAAAAGCTATTATTTTGAGCTTGTTATTTAAGTATAGCAAACACATAAATCATTAGTAAATTAAATTTGTACAAAATAAAACCCGACAACATCGTCCTCAATATTCGCGTCTTACTTTCCCAATTTCTCTCAAATCAATAATTATAAAAATATATTTGTTACAGTGTAATGTTATTAGTACCATAAAATTCCCAAATTAACCCTCGTTGGGAAAAGCTCCCTCTCTTCCATTTTAAGCTCAGTTAGAATTGTTTTTGTTTCCTTTACTCCAAAAAAATAATGATTCCCATGTTTTTTGTGATTCAAATGGAACATTCAATGGATTCAAACATTGACATTTAATTCAGTGTATATTTCACACATATTTTTACTTCATTATATGTACATTTATGCCGTAATATTTTTATATTGGTGTTAGACTTTTTCTTCCAAAATATATCGATTTTTATCTGTACATTTTATTTCGTAATTTGTCTGTTATTAAATAAAGTTAAAATTCTAAAAGCAAACTCGGCTTAAGTATCCATTTTTTCGATCTCGGTTTCAAATTTCTTTAAAAATTCAGCTTTAGAATGGAAGGGTGGTTATTTTTTGGTACTTCATACTTACATTTACCAAAAATAAATTTACCTTTGACTTAGATTATAAGCCTCTCCATCCATATTTAAGAGGTTTTCTAATTGGTAGAATAAGCAATTGTGTACGAGGGATGCTCCAAAAGTAAGTTTCGTCATTTTTTTCAAAGAGAAGATGGTACAACAAGGCAAAACAAACAATCGTCTTAAGAAATCACATCCTTTGTTGGTTCTACAACGGAAGAAGCGTCATCATAAAAAGAATGACTCATGTATAGAGCGCCGAAGAAAAGAAAGTAGTAGCAGATCGGCGAGCCCGAGGATATTTAAGAACAAATCGTGATGATAGACAGATGTATGCTGACAACATGTTCATAAACGAAAGTACTTCTTGTTATCTCTTTAAGACCCAGCTCGCATGATAGAGCGGGTTAGGCATTCTTATCCCTTCAAGACACGAAATATTTGTATCGTGAAATATTACATTCTTCTTATTATTAACTCTATACTATCTCTAATGACACTGGAAAAAGTAGTAAAAATGTTTGCTCGTCCTCCCCTGGAACGTGAAGTGTTCCAGCACGAATTTACCCGCTGGGTCTTAATGGGTTATTCAGAATTGACATATGGGACTAGTGTATCTGTCATCTATGATCCCCTACACACCGTATATGGTAGAGACCTCATGTCTGTTCAAATGGTTGGTTGCTAATGCTGAATTTTTAGGGAAGGAAGGTAGAGATCCACGAACAGTGACATGAAAACAACAGTGCAAGCTGTGAGACAATTCCTTGCACCGTAAAACACCAAGTTTTACCAGAGTGGTTTTTTTCAAAGTGATTGCTCGACACTATAAATGTCTTAATGTGGGGGGGGGCGACTATATCGAAACATATTATAAGGAGTATTGTTCAGGATTCCATGGTGTATATTTTTTGGCAATAAAGTTTCCGTTAGAAAAAAATAATGAAACTTATTTTCAAAACGTCCCTCATGCATTACCTAGTATTGTGGTTGTTATACGAGCGTAAATAATATTAATTATTTCAGACAAGACATTAAAATCACAGACAAAATATATCACGATTAAAAGGGAGGAAAACCAATCTCCGTGAGGCACATATTGAATTTAAAACCTTGAAAATAGTTTTGTATTGAGCCTTTATTTATACATATTTCATGGTGATTCCTTAATTGCGCTATAAAAGCACAAAATTCCAACGTAAAAAAATCACCAGTACCATCTGTCTGCTGGTTTGCATTTAATGAACTCAAGAGCATATGCCTTTGTATAATTTATATGCGTAAAAATGGGTACATAGTATATATCTCCATTTTTAAGTATTCCCATTCTTCACTTTACCCTTCATATTAAAAGATAGAATGCAGTTAGTTCCATGTTTAATAAAAATAAATGAAACTCAATTTCCTTAATATGAGTGGGCTGGAAACGGATGGTCAATGTTCACCGTCTTGCATCATGCCAATTTCTACTAATTGTACACAACTCAAGACTTAGGAGGATGTTTTGTTTCAAGCCGTTATTAAATTAACGTGAGAACGCTTATGGTATATTATATTAAAAGCAGTTTCAATATTTTTATACAAATGATGTAAATATAGCTGCGTTAGGGAAGTATGGCACCAAGTGATATAATAACTAAAGAAAACTTTTTAAATAACTAATTTTGAAGTTATATTTTAATATTCTCAGTTTACAGATAGATTTTGTGTATATAGTAGCCAGTAAATGGAGTGGAATATGTTATTTTTTCACAAAACATATGAGAATCTTGTTTAAAATAAGTGCTCCTCTTATACTTTTACTTTTCTTGGAATTCAGTGCAGAACTTAGTAGATTCCTCATTACTCATTTCTGAAGTTTAGTTTGGTTTTATCCTTCAAATATTAAAAACAAAGGACAGAGAATACATAGATCCATAGATTAACTGACGCATTTTAAATAATTTCTTATTTTATTTTCCTTAAACATCTCGGACAATTTAAGGCCCTTTTGTAAAGGAGTCAGTTTTAAAAAGTTTTTTTGTGTGAAAAATTACAAGTATTTTGCTTTTTTCTCACAAAACGAATCTTTCTGACATTAGTTTTAAATAAATATAAAAGATTATCATTTTCTTTATTTGCTTTATTTAATCATCAACTAATTGTTCTACTTTAAAATGGAATCAACTGTTAGTTTACACGTACACGATAACTAAATGCTTACGGTCCGGATTATTCCACAGTATAGTTGTTATTGCAATGATTTTGATAGTAAAAAGAGAGGATAGTATTACTAAATATTCTTAATTTATATTCGAGTATTTAAATAATGTTAATGTAAACCAGCGAACAAAGTAACAAATAGACATCTAGTTGTAAGTTCATCAAATAATCAACTACACAATATCAGGTCAAGAAAATATCGGAGTGCTTTGTAATGATTTTGTTTCATGTTTTCGTATATTAAGGTTTAACTGGAAAATAAGCCCCGAAACGAAAGGGTGCTTGTAATGTAAACCCTATCAAAAAGCAAGAGCCTCAGCTTAGATAGTCAATCTAATGCAATCATTTTAAACATTCATTAACCCCTTAACTACCGCAAGCTTATATATCCGTCACGCTCAACCTATGCATTAAGTGCCATGGACAGATATATCCGTCCTTCCAAAGTACGGTTCTTTGCATTGTGCTGCCGTGTTTGAAACTTGTCCAACGGCTTTGAAATACATTAAAATGGCATTGACAGTGTTTTCAAATGTTTACATATAACAGAAAAACATTTGCCTATCTCTGCCTCTCCCCCCCCCACACACACACAATACACTACATACGCATGCCTATTTGGGAAACGGGGGCACTGGGGAGCGAACCGCGTAACTTTTAATCGGCAATTAAAGGGTTAAAACACATGACTGAAATATGGAATCGTAAAATAAAAATAATTACAGTTCCATTATAAACATAAATATGAATTATGTATACATTTATAAATGCAAAATATTTGTATATGTATATAGCAGTGTTTCTCAAAGTGTGGGGCGGGCCCCCCTGGGGGGGCGCGATGACCCTACAAGGGGGGCGCGAGCGTATCGAAAATTTAAAGATTTTTTTTTTAAAAAAAATAACCGGAAAGAGAAGTAAAACAAAATGCTTTCTCCCATAATAAAAAAAAATACACACAACACTGACATAATTTATGTTTATTATCTGGCTTTTTTCCGTCATCAAATAGCTATCTGTGATCCCAAAACCAAATTAAAGAAAAAAAACATTTTGTTTTATTTGCTGTATTTTCTCAATGAGAGATTTTTTTATTACGTTTTAACATAAAATATTACTCGTTAAAAGAAAAAACGAAACCCAGACCCTGAGAAAAATTCTAAGAAGATAAACAATTCACCACTGTAATTATTATTGAAATACACTGAACATTAGTTGTAGAAAAAGAAAAGGAAGTCATGATTCACTTTTCAGCCAGGCTGCATAGTACGTTTGCTAATCATTTGATTGACCTTCAATCTTATGGTATGGTTATTATCAATATTAGTTCCCTCCCATCTTTTATGCGTTTGCTTTTCGCTTAGGGAAATTGTAAATAATTGAGTTTTGCGATATTTGGAAAAGAATTGATTGGTTTAACATTTCGGTAGGATAATTGAAAAGTGTCTGATTTGCGTCCTTTATTATGGTCTTGTACTTTTGAATCATTTTAGTTCAGTTTTATTGGATTTTTTCTCAAATCATCAAAGAATTGAATAGTCCTTGAAAGAAGGTAAGTATACTTTCTATAAATTAAAATATTCACTAGAATTCCGATTTGTATCGTGTACAGTAAAAAATAATTCTAAACAAATGATTGGGGTGACTGAGTCCCCCACACTACCATTAATGTTAGTATCGAGTACGCGCCTGCTCCCGGGTTAAAACATTTTGAAGTCTTCTCGCTTTAAATGTTAAAAAGTAACACAATTATTCTTCATCAGAATTTTATATTCTTTTCATAATTTAACATTAATTCTAAATGCTAATTGTGTGAGGTTTAAAATTACAGTTCTTTTAAACAGTTATTTACAATTATAGCATTTATCTAAAAAAATCATTTTACATTTTTGTATACAATGTCATGCACACAGTTTTACTCTCCTTACAGTTCAGCTATTATATCAAGAATAATGTTTTATTTTTTAAAAAAATGAACTCGTGCGAAGAATCCGTGTTTCAGCCAGTATACGTTTGATGTATCAGTACTGAAAAAGGTATTTTATAAATAATTTCTTATTATTGAATTTGGCCGCGGTAGCCGAGTGGTATAGGTATCGGATCGTGGCTTGCCTTGTCACGAGTTCGAGCCCAGTTCCACTAAAGATCCGCCGTGTAGGGCAGCGATGCACGTTAAATCTGTTGAGAGTTGAAACGTTTTCCCGTTGGTGTGGTGTGGTAGTTAGGAGAGAGGGGTGCCATCTCAGGTGTCATCCACGTCACTTGACCATGGTTCAAAATTACGTGGTCCGTCGTCAAAAGCCCTCGTGAAGCTGAAAAGTGCGACGTTAATATTCAATCAATCTTATTACTAAATTAAGAACAAGTTTAATAATTATTAGGGACTTCCACGGGCTTGTTTTGTAGAGGAAAGTTTTTCAAAGGAAGGTTTAATATCAGAAATTGACACTTAAAGAGTTGTTTTTCTATATTTAGCTGAGATCTATATTTTGTCTTCAAGGCATCCATTGCAGAAAATCCGGTTTGAAAAAGGTAGGATGTTGAAAATGGTAATAGTATACGAAGTGCTTTTGTTTTCAGTACAGATAATTCCTCATCCACCTCTACCCCAAATTCAAAGAGCGATTTATTACAAAATTGCCTTTTAATTTTCCCTGATGTGAAATCTATGAAGATTTCTTCTTCGGAAGTTGAGAGCCCTTCTGGAGTATCTTGAAATAGATCCCTAATCCACTCGTAACTTGCTACCAAGCTGTTCTCATCCAGAAAATAATTTAAAAATTCTTTGCCAACATAGCTAAATGATTTTACATGTTTTTAAAAAAAACTTTCACATGTTGTTCTACAGATTTGTAAGTTTTAACACATATCGAGTTGGGGCTTTTTTTCCATCATTTACTTCAGTAGTGGTAAATCCAAAATTTAAGTATTTTTGAGAAGATCGCCTTGATTTACTTTTCGGAACCACGCTCGTTCGTCTGTGTACTTGTTGATTCTTTATTATGGTCGAATGTTTGCTTACGACTTAAAAATGTATGTATGATATTGTTTTAATCTACTGCCGTAAATATTTAATTACCGTGAATTACAATTAACGTGGAAATTAAAAAAAATGTACATTCAAGCTAGATTCGGTAGCTATAGGAGTATCGAGTCGACCAAAATTGACTGGAATTGTACGAGGAAAAGCATTTTTACATGTTTTGCGCAGACGTCCGATAGGTTGCCCATACTCACGCAAACGTACCCTATAATGCCAGATGTGATGGATATGATAGAGAGCGACATTGACTAGACTATTTTTCTAATGACATTTGTACTTTGAGCAATGAATGCTGAAGGAAATAAATCTTTAATTAAATACATCATTTTGCGATCTGTTCCAATTTAAAAATTAGAGAAAGAAAAATAACATAATTCTAAGTAATATATATTTTAAGTAATTTTCTTAAAATATATATTACTTAAAAGTTACATATACACAAAATTTAATATACTTATCGTATTAATTTCTACGGTTTATAATTAAGATCGTATTGTAACTTTAGCGTCTCTCTCTCAAAGTGCATTTTTATTGCAGTAAATACATTATTGTTGTACAGGGGGGCGAGACAAAAATTATGATTGAAAATTGGGTCGCCAGTATTGAAAGTTTGAGAAACACTGCTTTTAATGTATGAGTGGTGCACAGAGTATTTTATGACTAATTAATTCCTACTAAATTAAGAACAAGTTTAATAATTATTAGCTACTTCCATGGGCTTGTCTTACAGAGCAAAGTTTTTGAAAGGAGTTTTAAGATAAGAAATAGACCCCCTGAGTTCATTTTCTATATTTAGCTGATATCTATATTTTGTCTTCTAAGCAACCACCGCATTTTGTAATATGTTCCAATTTAAAAATCAGAGAAAGGAAAAAAAACTTAACTTAACCTATTACTTAAGTAACATATACAAAATTTAATACTTATGTCATGAATTTGTACGGTTTATAATAAATATTGTTGCTTTATCGTAAAAGTGCATTATTATTGCATTCAGTAAATTATTATGTATAAGGGGGGGCGCGATAAAAATTGTGATTGAAAATGGGGGCGCCAGTATTGAAAGTTTGAGAAGCACTGGTATATAGTATAGACCAGGGGTGTCAAACACGTGGCCCCCGGGCCGCATGTGTCCCGTTAGTACGTAAGTTACGGCACGTCGATTCTTTTTAAAGATTTTAAAATATCAGGATTTTAAAGTTTTTTTTCTTTTTCAAATTTATTTGAGGTGAACCTTTTACATATATACACTCAGGAACATTGAAAATAGCGACCCAAGAAGGAAGCTAAGTACAATCGCGAAACTTTGCAAATATGAACAGCGTAATGTGATATGCAAATGATCCAAGTTTTGTGCCAATACGCATGCTCATACACTCCGAGGTGGCGCTACAATCAGGAAGAGGGTGCTATATAAGCCAGCGCAAATTCGAAGCTTCATAAACGTGACGATTACGCGCCGATCGTAGGAAGACTTTGGTAAGCGAAACATGCCAGGTAAACGTGCTAGAAGACATTTCTCACAGTTAAGCGATTTTGAGAGAGGCCTGATCATCGGGATGAAAACTGCAGGCTGGTCGACGCGCCGTGTTGCTGGCCAGGTGGATCGTTCGGAATGTGCCATTAGAAATTGTTGGGAGCAGTGGACACGAGAAGGTACTCATGCGCGAAAAATCGGATCTGTAGAGACCAGGAATACCACGAGGAGAGAGGATCGAAGGATTGTGCGGCAAGCACTTGTGGACCACACAGTGACTCGTTCAGCGATACGAGAAGATGTAGGCGTAGCAATTGTTCCATAAACAATTTCCAGATACCTTGCAGAAACAAATCTTAAATCCAAGCGGCCTTTCCGTGCACTCCCTTTAACACCGGAACATCGGCAACTGCGTGTACAGTGGTGCGAAGCCAGATCAATGTGGAATGTGACAGAATGGCAAAAGGTTGTGTTTATTTATGAATCCCGGTTTGTTTTGGGGACAGATTATAACCGTGTACGGGTTTGGAGGCACCCTGGTGAGCGGTACAATTCCCCCCCACACTGTTCTACGTCACACTGCCCACACAGCTGGTGTAATGGTCTGGGGGGTCAAAGTTTATGATAGCCGGTCCACTTTAATTGTGATGCGTGGAACCTTAACGGGCCAACGTTACTTTGATAATATTCTTCGACCCCATGTAGGACCTTTCCAAAATGGTCTCCCAGGGGCAAAATTTTCCAGAAAGATAATGCTCGTCAGCATACAGCAAGAGTTGCTCAAGACTTCCTACGTCATTTTCAGACTCTTCCCTGGACGGCCCGCTCCCTCGATTTGTCTCCTGTAGGGCACGTGTGGGATCAGCTAAAACAGCAGATTCCATCGTGGCACTCTGTACATGATTTAGAGTTGGCTGTTCAAGATTTGTGGGGCCCATCTGCCTCAGGACAACATAAGGTGTCTAATCAACTCAATGCCGGACCGTGTGGCGGCATGTATTGCAGCTGGAGGTGGTCCAACGCTCTATTGAAGTTGCTCATTAATTGTGTCATTGCACACCCTATATTCGTTTAATTGTCTTGTTTTTGAGGTCAAGTGAATCTCTTATCAGTGTCATTATGTGTATTAAATTTCATTTCAATCCGATGCCTTCTTCTTGGGTCGCTATTTTCAATGTTCCTGACTGTATATATATATATATATATATATATATATATATATAAATTTACAATATATTTATTTGTTAAATGTTCGTGTTTTAAAAGAAATCCTTTTTGATAACAGAAATGGCCTTTATATTAAAAATGTTTTTTTTTTTTGTTACCTAGTTTTATAAATTACTTTTTATTAAATTCTGAAATGCATTAAGCATTATCTGGACTATAGATTGTATACTGATTCTTCGTGTGTGCAACTTTTATTTCTCTTCCTCCTTCTCTGATTGGGGTGTTCAATCAGCAAAAAGCATACAAAGATGCTTTTTAAAGTTTAAAAAAATATTCACGATGGTTAGGATAAGGAGCAGCGTATACTTAATCGTTTGCAAATGAAAATGGATTTTAATTTTTATTCAAATTAAACTTAGAAGTGATTCAGTAAAAAAAGTAATAAAATTTCAACAATAAGTAAAGAAAGATCAATTTAAGAGGAACGTCGTTATTTTCCAGAAAATTGGAAATACAATATTTTCTGTGTCTAAAATAAGAATAAAACGGGCTTGATATCTAAAACCTCTGTTTCAGTTTCTAAGGAATATAATTTTAAAGGTCAGTATATATAACAAGTATATATATATATATATATATATATATATATATATATATATATGTATATAATATATATATATATATATAATATATATATATATATAATATATATATAATATATATATAATATATATATAATATATATATATAATATATATAATATAATATGTATATATATATATATATATAATCTCTGCGTGATCGATATTCTAATTGTTAATTAATTGGATCATTAAATATTTAAGTTAATTTAAAGGAAATATCCTTGTTTAAACCTCATATAGCTATTTCTTGATATATTTGTTATTAAAAGTCTTTGATTCTATTTGGGAAAGATTACCAAATAAAAAAAGTTATTTATAAAAATGGTTACTGGTTCTTATATGACTCCAATTTATTCTCGTTCTCAAAGTGAGGTCCAAGGGGACCTTCACAAGTGTAAGTTTAATTCAAAATATTGTGTCCAGCATGAACAAATCAAATTAAAAATGTAAGTTTAATTCAAAATATTGTAGCTAGCAGAGTTGATGAAATAGCCAAGAATTTGAGAAATCAGCATAATTAACCAATATCAACATTTGAAGCCTATTTTATTGCAGTATTGATGAAAGTACAGATATCTGAAATTTCGCTCAGCTAATCATTTTTATTCAAGGTTGCGAGGTTGATTAAAAAATAAGTCAAGAACTTTTGGAAATCATTTACATTTATAATGCAACCACTGGAGTATTTTGAATGTACTTATAGATGTTTTAAAGAAATACCATTGGAAAAGTTGGTTTTTCTTCTATGATGGTGCGCCTACCATCACCGGTATTACTAAAGAAGTTGTTGCAAGAATAAAAGAAACATGCAAACAGCATAGTAATAATAATTTGAACAGTTTCATTGTTTTATTCAACAGAAGGTACTATGCTCCAAAGTTTTAAATATAGGATATGTTTTAAAAATAGTGACTATATAAAATTGTTATTTTTACTCGAGAACATAAATTTAATCATCGTCAATTTGCTTCGTTTCTGGAAGATATAAAAAGTAAATACAACGATTTACCATATTATACAGATGTTCAGTGACTTTCAAATCATAAAGTATTAAAGCAATTCTTCTAATTGCTGGACAAAATTACAATCTTCTCGGAAACAAAAATTATGAGAGTGTGGAATTAAAAGATGGACAATGGATAAAGGACCTGGCTTTCTCAGTTTATATTACTCGTCATCTTAATCAACTTAATTTAAGGGGACATGGTACGATTTACGCAAAAAATTTTAATTTACGGATTTTCAAAATTTTTTTGGTTGCCTCCTATGTGTGTATACTATATAAAACAGATTTTGTGCTCAAAATTTCATAAAAAGTTAGCCATTTAATTTTTTAAGGAAAAAACTTAAAATTTGTGAAGTGATTTTAAAATGCTATTCCTCCCCTACAAAAATTTACGTACATGCATGAAATTTGATTTCCAAGTACGACCAACTTATGTATAACAAAAGTTGGTATGGGTTTTGCGATAACACGATTGGTATTTGTACAATACTTCTTTTTATGAATCCTTGTTGAAAATTCCTTAAAAAATTTACAAATTCCAGCTTCAATTATTTTTTTAAAAATAAGTATTGCTTTGATTTAAAAATGCATACCAACTTTTGTTACATAGATAAAAAAAATTCAAAGCATTAGGCATAATAGAAAAAAAGCCTTAGCATTTTAAATGAAGACAAACTAGTTATTTTACCTTTCTGAGATAAGTAAGTTTAAAGTTTTGATTTGCCGTAGGGATGTGAATAAAAATGAATGTAAAAGCTATCATAATTCCTCGTTTTTTAAATTTAGAGTTTTAAAATTTTGTGAGGTTATAGAAAAGTATATAACGAATAATTTAGGCTAGAAAAATTAGATTTGATTTTTTGACCAATTTTTGTCAATTGAATCGTACTGTATCCTTAAAACTTCAAGGAGAAATTCATGTTGTTACAACTATATTTGATACTATTAAACATTATTACTTTGGCGAAAATAAAAAGAAAAAGAAAACTCTTGTTTTACTTTGAAAGCTGTCAATATCTATATTCCTTAAATCTCATAAATTTAAATTTACTGAATATGCTCACTAAATTAAATTGTTTCAAACGGAATTATAGATCGAAGGTTTTTTATTTTTAAAAGCTGTGAGTTAAAATTTCACACTTTTGCCATAACTCTTTCTATCGATATTGAAATGGTTGGTGAAAGCTTACAAACGGATCATTTGGAATCCAATGTATTCTATGGAATTCAAGATTTATACATATATTTCTAAGTAGATCGGTTTCCAAAAACTTATTGTTTCTTATGCAAATAATGGCAATGCTTGGAAGCACTTGTTTATATGAGCAATTATCGTGAAAATTCAGAAAAGTCAAAAATAACCAATCTATATTTATCGTCAATTTTAAAAATTGTATCCGCTCAATATGTTAAATCAAATCTAGATAACTTTCTTCATGCAAAAAAAGGATGTCAAATATCTTCTAAAGCAATATTAAATTGAATTTTCTGTAATGTCTTTTTTAAATAAAAAATGTAAAATATTTATATTTTAGGTTTAAAATAATAGCATGAAATATAAAACGAATACATATGTATAATATACAACATATTGAGTCTAATAAATGCTTAATACATTATAAAAATCGTGTTTTATCGATTTTTTGAGGACATGCAGCCCCCAGATTATAATAAAGTAGACCATGCGGTCCGTATGAGTTTGACACGCCTGGTATAGACCATCGTATATGAAAAATGCAACAGCCTCTAAAAATTATCCCACAATCACCTATTGGGGTGAAAATTAATACAAGATCCAGCCATACTACTGTAAAACAGTTTTAATGAGTTAAAATGAATGTAACCGTTCATCTCTATGTGTGAACTTTATAATTACATTAATCACACTAAGGCAAGCAAGTGTTATTGAGGGCGCACTTTGTAATTTTGAACCACGATCCAGAAACGAGAGGTGGTACACTTTTTAGTCTCCACACCACATAAATCTGAGGACTTAAGACTCAAGATGGCCATATTCGGAAGGATAAGGACCAAATTTTACTACTCTTTAGCTACGGGCCTTTTGCTTTATCATCTAGGCCAGTGATCCGTTCCCCCCGGTCCGCGGACCGGTACCGATCCGTGGATCAAATGGTGCCGGGCCTCCTAAAGAACATTAAACTATTGCCATTTTATTTAAAGTGGTGCATTTCTCTCGGATTTGCACAACTTTCCACGGAAATCACTTTATATTCCACCTTAAATCACTTTTATTCATTTTTGGTGTAACTATATTTTATTCTGAAGGCATATTTAAATGTAACTAAATTAAAATTGATAAATCAAAACAATCTAAAATGTAAACAATCAACATGTTCCACCCTCAGCGGGTCGCGGTAAAATTATCAGACGTTGACCGGTCCGCAACGATAAAAAAGTTGTGGAACACTGATCTAGGCTACACTCCACACAAATTCAAAATTGAAGCTTTATGTCCTTTCAGGATAAGCATGACTCTAAATAAATTTACTGAATTTTTAAAAAAAGTATGATTTCTGTCCAAATTTTAATTTTATTGTATTCCTTTTGCAGATGATACCGAATACTGATTTATATTTCATTTATATTTTCATTTAATTCGGTTAATGCTATGCACTATTTTATTCTCAATGACAGCAGACAACACTTTTTAACATTTCCATCAATCTCCACACTAAAGAGAGAAATAAATAGAAATATTGCTTCAAAACATTTGAATGGAACGAAAAATATATTAAATCTGAGAATCTTCAACAAAACCGTTTCTTTTTTCCAGACATGAATAATGGAAGACCAAATACGCTGCTCTGCACTCCTAAACAAAATCGTTCATCACGCTTTTGGAATTACCTAATGCTGATGTACCTAACTTTTATAGTTTGAATATATACAAATGGCTAGGGAGTTTCAGAGTTGGAAAATATTAAATTTGAAATAACTTACATTTCTCCATTTTATTCCGCGAGAGATTTTAAAATGGAAATACTGAAACAAAATAAAGATATATTTTTGTATTCGAAGAATATGTTTTGAAAAATAGCGGAAAACCATTGGAAAAAAGACTTGTGAAAATGGGGAAAACTCTGAATGGACTATAGTTATTAATTTTTACATTTTAGAATATTACATGAGGGGTAAAAATAGATACATGCATCTCTTAAATTTGACACGTCTACTTTTAGACAAAACTTTTATCTCGTCAAATATATATAGATATAGATATAGATATAGATATAGATATAGATATAGATATAGATATAGATATAGATATAGATATATATTATTATGTGTGTGTGTGAAACCTTCCTTCCTACCAAACTTAACTTCCCTGTGTTCATATATTCATTGAATAGGTATAAATATGCAAAACATTCGTTGTAAAATCTTCAACTTTATGTATAACTGCTTACATTCCGTTAATGTGTTCATCCCAGTTATTCGTTCCTACATGCATGGTGGTATATTTATTTCATTATTGGTGAATAAAAGTTATATCGTGTTTCTCTCTCTCTCTCTCTCTCTCTCTCTCTCTCAAACTGTGGGGAGTGACCCCCTTAAGAGGGGCATGATAACCCAACGTGGGGGGTGCGAGCAAATCGAAAAGTTGAAAATAAAAAATTTAAATAATTATTAATTTACTGAAAGGAAGCGGAACAAAATACATTCTGACACAATCAAAAATAACATACATATTCACACTGTTATAAGATACTTATAAATGTATCAATAAGGCAAAAAGTATACGATAGTTAATTTAAGTCTGGTAAGGGAAATTGTCTTTTAGCACATCGATGGACAAATCCAAAGGCGAAAGAAAAAGCAAGCTCACGAAATTGAATACATGTATTCAAGATTATTATGCATCAAAAATCGCATGTAAAAATTCGCACCTTTGATTTCTTTTATTGAAGAGTAATTAGTGTTAGTTTGTGCTTCATTAGTGCTTACGGAGCTTAAGTATTGCTCTTTCTTCATCATAAAACAAGTATTATTTCTTAGCCTCACTATTTTAGTCTTGCTTTGTCATTATGAGAGCTCACTCTACGCAATAATCGTCGCTTCAGCAATCAAACTAATGTTTTTTTTTTAATTGGAGCTTTATCATGGATCAAAATGGTTTCTATGAAAAAATAAAAGGACGCTTTTCAGTCATTAATTCCCCCGACTTTCAAAAAAGTGACATATAGCCTTGTCTATTACAAAAATATTTGTTAAACAGTGATATAGAAATATAAAAAACAAAGATCTGATAGACCGATACTTTTCCTTTCTCATGAAGGATTAAATATAATTCTGAACTCAATTTAATGATACATAAAATATTGCTATAAACATAAAAAAATATTTAAGTTAACTACTCCGTCTGTTGAAGGAGTATTATTAAAATCAGCTTGATCTTCAATATTCAAAGTACTATTTAATAGATTCAACTTAAAAAAAAATAAATTCCATTAATAAAAATTGACCTGACTTCGTAATCCAGTGGATAAGAATTCCATTGAAAGAAGCATCAACAGTCTTTTGAAATCGCCGTTTTTAGCAAATTAACTTTCAGGACTAAAATCCTTTGATAGTAAATATTGATCTTTTATAAGGAATCCAATAAAGTCAGTCTCCTTTAGAACTAAAGTTCGTTCTCTTTCCTAAAAAAAGAATATTTAGCCTCTGATATAAGACGATTTTATACTCTTTTATTCTTTTTCAAACCCAAAACTGGTTATTTTTAATCTATGAGTATTTTCAAGTATTTAATGAGTTATTTATGATTAACCATTTACTTTCTCGATGCGATTTCCTAAAAAAGATACTTAAAAGTCATTAATAAATTTTACTCCCTTTGTAATAAATTTCAACGATTCTAATTACATAAATTTTAACGATTTAATACATACACAAATATTATTTTTACATAAAATATAGCTTCATATATTTTATATCTAACAAAAATTTAGGCCAAATACTTATAGGATCTCAGTGGTGTTAATTTTGTCTCGAGAGCTGAAAGTATAAACAATTTTCGATTAGATTTAATTCTTTGAGGTTAAAACTCAATAATTCGTTTCTTTTACACTTTTTTTTATCAAGGAATGAAGCTTAAAAAAAGTGCAAAATGTTTAAAATATATTTAAAATTTAAAAACTATAAAAAAACTATAAAAACTATAAACTATAAATCTGAAATTCAAGACTTTATTTAACACGTTTAGGATTGTTCGATTTGGATCAAATATGCACCGTTTTTCTGTATATTTTGTTGCCATTTTAAAGGTAGCTTCATAATACCTCTATCATAGAAGTATTGCTCCTTATTGGCGAAAAATTCTAGCAACCGATTTTCATAATCTTCTCTTGGTCCCAATTTCTTATCACTTAGGTAGTTTTGCAATGCGGGAAAAAGGTGGTAATCGCTTGGTGCTAGGTCCGGACTATATGGTGGATGCGTTAAAACTTCCCAACTAAGCTTCCAGAGTTTCTGGCGAGTCACTACAGACGTGCGTAGCTAGCGTTGTCCTGATGGAACAACACCTTTTCTTTTGGCCAATTCTGGCCGTTTCTGGTCAGTCACTAGCTTCAAACGATCTAGTTGATGGAAGTAAAGATCTGAATTTGGTGTTTGGCCCTATGAAAGCAACTCATATTAAATTATTCCTTTCCAGGCCCACCAAATACACAGTAGAACCTTCCTGGATGTTAGTCCTGGATTGGCCACCGTTTGAGCTGCTTCACCGCGCTTTGACCAAGATCGTTTTTGCGCAATATTGCAGCATGTGACCCATTTCTCATTCCCAGTCACCACCCGTTTAAGAAAAGGGTCGATTTCATTCCGTTTGGCCAGGGCTTCGCAGATGGAAATTCAATCCATCATACTTTTTGGTGTTTATTGGTGTGGCACCCAAACATAGAGCTTCTTTTTGAATCCAACTTTGCTCAAATGGTTTAAAACTGTTTTATGGACGATCTTTAGCTTCTGGACGATGCTACAACTACTAACATGTTGGTCAACTTCGATTATTTCTGTGATTTTATCGACATTTTTGACGATGAGCCTGCCTGTGTGAGGTGCATCTTTATAATGAAAATGCCTGAACGAAATCGACGAAACTAAAATTGCATGTAATTAGCTGTTACAGTATCGACACCATAAACACTATTCCCAATTTCAACCACCTAAATTGCATTTCGCCTTTATCAAAGAAAACCTGTAAAATGTACCAAATTTTCTTTTGTTGACTTCCATTTTTAACACCCTGTGACTCACAACTGAATGGACCAAACAAAAAACAGCAAAAGAATTTTTTTGTGTGAAATGTCATCTTGACAACGAGCATAAATTTGAAATTGTTTGATCGATACTTCACGAGATATTGACACTACAGCTATCTACCGAAAAAAATAATTGATTTCTTTTTACCCAACCTAATAGTATTTAACGCATAAGACTTAAGATAATTATAAAATATATCATGCTCTTTAAAACCGACCTAATTTTAGTATTGTATATCTTTTTCATTTAAAAAATTTGAAAAATATAGAAGTTTTAATGAAAAATGCTAATGTAATTTTTTTATTTTTTAAAAAATAAGATATTTTTTTATTATTCTATTTATATAAAAATGCTACAATGTAATAAGGATATACCTAACTTCGTAAATCAACCTATTGCTAGTAATTAGAGCTACTACTTTAGAAATTATCATGCGCAAAGTAAAAAACTTACTTAATATTTCTTACAGAAATATTTCTTTCTCTCATGCGTTTATAATTTTTTAAGTTAAGATCATATTTTAAACATTTTACTCTTTCTTGAAAACTCATTCATTTTTAAAATGTGTAATAGAATCGAATTATTTAATTTTAACATCAAAGAATTGCATCTGGTAAAAAATTGTTTATGTGTTCACCTCTCGGGACAAAACTAACACCCATGCACCCCTTATATTGACTAAATAAGCTTTTAATAAGATTAAGGTGTAATTTTTAAAAACATTAAATATAATGTATTTTTAACTGTATTTTATATAATTCGAGTTAATTTTCTTTAGGTATGTATAGTTTAAAGTATCTCTCTAGGTATAATTTCAAAAAACTTTACATTTCCTTTATTTCTTAACTGTATTTTATTACGAGTAATTTTTCTCATTTTCAATTAAAGTTTATCTCATTATTAAAGAGTCATCGTGAATTAATTACGTGAACCTCAATGTTGTAACTTATTACTTAATGTCGTATTAAAAGCGGTTATTTCACCTCTCGTTTGAAATTCAAAATAGGAATTAATTGGCGCAGAGTATTTTACGTCTTTAAATAATTCCAATTATAATCGTTGGCATGAACTACGTCTGTGTTGCTACCAAGAACAGTTATTCGTTTAAAAAACGTATAAATAAAACCCAGATGACAGACTAAAAGGGAGAGTGATAAATATTTTCTCCGTTAGATAGAAAAAGAAAAGTTTTTCTTGTAAAAAAACATATACTTTCTAATGTATAACGCTCTTATAAAGAAGGCATCACGCAGTGAATTCAGTGTCAAGATTTAACTCAAAAATGATTGATTTCCGCTTCGTTTAATCAAGATTCTTTTGACAGACGAGCTCACGATTGCTACCAGGAAAGGTGTGAATAAGTTATCGGTAAATTCATTTTTTTTTTCTTTTTACACAGTATGGAAAAAAAATCTAGCTCTTGTTCATCCAACTGGTATTACGCGTGCTATATTCTAAGCCTTCAATAGTGTAAATAAAAATTCTACACGCTGGTAAAATTCCATTCGTTCTGAGTTTTTTACATTTTTCTCAAAGCGTAGGGGCTCTTTCTTTTTCTAAATTATGTTCTTTTTTTTAATCACCACTCCACCTTCCTTGTTTAGATAGTCTAAAAAGAAAATGTATTTCTCTATTCTCGAGTGATTCTCAATATTTTTCTCGTTTTTTATCTCCCAGAATATAATGGAGATTCATCTTTATTTTTCGAAAAAACGGACATACTGATACTATATGCTTTTACTCTATTTGAGTTTATCCTACGTTAAACTATTTGTTAATCTTTATTGTACAAATGAGAATCAAGCAATTAATTTTAAAAGGATTTATTAAGAACAATTAATTAAAATTTAATTAATTTCTTCAAAAATCAGATAATCTGATCTGACGAAAAAGTCTGATTCATCTAAGTTTTGAAATATGCCAGGATTAAAATAAAGCTAAATGTCAATGGACATAAAAAATGTATATTTTTTTCTTTAGAAATTCAGAACTTTTTGTTGTTAAATGAATCTAGCCTATTGAAATATAAATGCCTATACATCCTTTAAAACGAATATTTTTGATAAAAAAAAGGGGGACTAGCTCTTTTTATTCCACTGATTAAAACTATTTGTTAACCTCTATTGCATAAATGAGACTGTGCTTTCGGCATCACATAATTAATTGTAAAAGGATTTATTAAGAACAACATGTGTCATTTCTTAATTTTAAATATTAATTATCTAACCTGATGATTTTATTAATAATTTCAAAAATCAGATTGCGCATGGATAAAGTCTGATTCGTCTGAGTTATGACGTGTACCAGGATTACTACAAAGTTAAATATCCAAGGACGTAAGAAATGTGTCCTTTTTATTTAGAAGTTGATAACCTAGTTGTAAATGAATTTAGCCAACAGAAATAGAAATATTCATACGCCCTTAAGTAAGTTTTGAGTATTTTTTATAAAAAAGAGGGGTTATAAGTTTATTTAATTGGTTTAACTCTTTCTGTTAGCAAATCTTTACATCAATATTTTCTCAATTTATGCAATTGTTGATATGATATACAGCCTTTTCTTGAATATAAATAAAATAAATATATCGTTAATTTATTTCGAAATTATGTAAAATTTTAAATTTGCGGGGGGAAATTATGGCTTAGCTAAAGAAACTATGTATTCGGATGAATTAAATATCTTTTTGAAATGAAAATATATTCTTGTTTTACTTTGAATAAATTCAATAAAAGAAGCATTCAATGTGTAATAAATTTTAACAGAATTGTTATAAGCAGAATTATATATAGTTTGATTTCAACAAACCTTTCTTGAAAGGGAAGAATAGTTCTTTTGCGTCTTATAATTGAAAAAGGTTAAAACTAAATTAAAATAACTATTAAAATGAAAATAGGTATTTTATTTCAAATTCTGAATGTGCATTTTCTATGTGCACTATAACATAAAAACAACAATTTTGCTTAACTCCTTTTTTTTAAGTTTCTAATTACATTTAGTGTAGTTTTTCAGAAATTTTGAATATCAATGCTGGATAATAACTACAATTTATAAGAATCATTTACATATCCTCTTATTTAAAAAAAACCCCTAAAATAAATTTAGGCTTATGTGTGATGGAATGATTTTATACCACCCAATATCTCAATAAAAACAAAAACAGCTCTTTAAAAATAAAAAATTTAACTTGGAAAAATATCACTTATGGTTTCCTTAAAATTATAGGTAGAGAATGAGAGATTTATATTTCCGTCCCCCTATTAAGCTGCACAAGGGCTATTAGCGACGGACCTCGTATATTTGAACAAAGGATAAGTGACGGGGATGACACCCGAGGTAGCACTCCACCCCCTTCTCTTAACTTCCACACCACACAAACGGGAGGACATTTAAGCCTCGACATATTTAGCGTGCAATGGCCCCCTCTGCACAACAGGTCTTCTGAGGCTCTAGACTGGAACTCATGACATGGCCCAGCTACGCTTCCATGACCTTGATCACTTGATTACCGCAGCCACAACGATAGAGGGAAGTAACTTTACAAATACTTCATGGTTCTATCAGTAAAAAAAATAGTAAAACAATGCAAAAAAACATGTTAGAAAATTTATATTGTTTTATTTTATTTATAATGTTTTGCTTAAAATATACTGACGTGTTTTGTTTATGAATATATTATTTATAATACATCTAAAACCAGAAATAATAGATAACAATAATAACAAGAAGTAACTTAATATAAAAGCAAAACATGAAGATCGAATTTATAGAAAAATACAAAAAAGGAACTACAAAAAAGAACCTAGTGAGTCAGAAAGCAATTTCGGGCTTAGGACCGAATAAGTGGAGTTAAACTAGTTTGAAGGCGCCAACCTTCCCTCTTTACAACTCGGTAGGAAAAATCAAATCAAATAAATAAAAATTCAAAGTTTTTAAAAACTCACAGAAAGCATGAGAAAACCACCAACTACCACTCTACAACAAATTCTAAAATCTTAAAGCATAAAATTCCTTTAAAAAATTACCTAAGAATTACATAAGAAAATGATTTTTCAAAAAAGAATTTTGCAAAACTTCTACTCACAGAGCTTTTTCCAAGAGAGCCGAGAGACTTTAAATTAATGGAAAGCAACCAATCACTGAGTTAAAAAACCAGATTATACATAAACGCATCTTTTAAACCGGCCACCAAAGATAGATGCCAAGAGAGATAACAATCAAATTTGTTAGGCTACGAATTGGTTGGTTGTCAAAAATGTAGAAATTTTCTAGTCTCTAATTTGGTTGGTTGTCAAAAATGCAGAAATTTTTAAATGTGTAAAATGTTCAAGATGTGTGTGGGAAAATGTAAACTGTGGGAAGAGTGTTATAATATAATCTTCACAGCAAGACCACTAATATGCTGACTTTAAAATCCTATTGTTGTGTGAAGGTTTTGGAATCAGAAGTAGCAAGACAATTAATGTATTTGTGATTAATATAAATTTTAAAGAAGTTAAAAGGGTAGTCATAATCTATAAACAGCATTAAAAAAGAAAATTTTATATTATTGAATTTATCTATTTTGTGGATAGTTAAGTTATCATTTCAAAATAAAAAAACTCAAAATTATATTTCTGTAAATTGATAAATGCAAATTACTATTCCATACAGGAATTTTAATTACATAGAATTTAAAAAAATCTCTTTTGTCAAAAAATGTTACTGACTACATTATTGTTAATAAGATGCAAATCTAAATCCAAGAATTCAACCATATTAGAGTTAAAGTTAGTTTTATATATGTGTGTAATAATTCTAAGTAACTTAATCTTTAAAGGCTCTTGATTTATTTATGGTCCAATCCTTCAGGACAACCGTTTAGTTATTTTAATTAGAAACCCGCCTAACGGGGACTTCTGGAACTACAACCATCCCCCCCCCAAATCATGTGATGTCCGACTGAATATAAATACCGAGATCATTGGAAATCCCACTCTCGCTCTCTTCTGTCTGTGTCTTTAATCATGTAACCGGATGTATTGAGTAATGTAGTAGTTTCTTTGTTCTGTGTAGTGTCGTCCATGCTTTATGTCTTTAATGTGCCTATGCGTTTCAAGATGTGCAATAAACTGGATTAACTTTCAAGACCGCCTCGTCAATCCTATCAGTATATAACATCACCCATCTTAGAAAATGCATCTAATATACAGTAATCACTTCCAATGGCCACGCCCTATCATTTCGTTCGTTACAGTACCATCCACTTGCCACATTATAGTTATAATTACCACTCTCCAGAAATATTATAGAAATATTTCATATATATATAGCATGTTTCGAGTCAGAGAATCAGTCTTAATTTTTAAAAAGGATCTTTATTCTATGAATTCTCGACACCATCTCAGATTAAGAGAAAAAGAACGCCAAAGAGTGAAATCTAGTCCAGCTGTGGGAAATATCTCGTATTTTATGATATGTACTTGAAAATTAATTCTGACGTATAGGCCTATTAAATAGTATAATGATCTGCGATCAAAAATGTTTAGTGGTTCGGCCATATGTTTCGGAGAAATAATTGGGTGATTAATTTTATTCATGAAGAGATGTAATGGAAAATAAAAGTTAAAAGTACAATATAGGGTATTTAATTTTAAATCATCTAATTTAATTATCCTTACATATATATATATATATATATAAAGGGTGTTTTTTAGAGGTATAGAACTTTAAATTGCAATAAAACAACAATGTATTATTCAATTGACATGAATTTTTTTTATACGAAAGATAATCTTGTGGCATTACATTTTAAATATGATTTTTAGCATATGACTGCCACGGCTGGCTCGGATGTAGTCCAATCTGGACGTCCAATTTTCGATGACATTTTCCAACATTTGTGGCCGTATATCGGCAATAACACGGCGAATGTAGTCTTCCAAATGGTCAAGTGTTTGTGGCTTATCCGCATAGACCAATGACTTTACATAGCCCCACAGAAAATAGTCTAGTGGTGTTAAATCACAAGATCTTGGAGGCCAATTCACAGGTCCAAAACGTGAAATTAGGCGGTCACCAAACGTGTCTTTCAATAAATCGATTGTGGCACGAGCTGTGTGACATGTTGCGCCATCTTGTTGGAACCACAGTTCCTGTACATCATGATTGTTCCATTCAGGAATGAAAAAGTTAGTAATCATGGCTCTATACCGATCACCATTGACTGCAACGTTGTGGCCTTCATCGTTTTTGAAGAAGTACGGACCAATGATTCCACCAGCCCATAAAGCGCACCAAACAGTCAGTTTTTCTGGATGTAACGGTGTTTTGACATACACTTGTGGATTAGCTTCACTCCAAATGCGGCAGTTTTGTTTGTTGACGTATCCATTCAACCAGAAGTGCGCTTCATCGCTAAACAAAATTTGCTTATGAAAATCGGGAACAACGGCAATCTCGTTTTGGGCCCATTCGACGAATCTACGCCTTGCTTGATGATCGTTTTGATGAATTGCCAAACCAAACTGCGAATAAATCACTTGACAGCTGTTAAATCGGTCGCCATCTTGGAAAGTAATGCCAACTTAACTTCTATACCTGGAAAAAAAAAAACACTCTTTATATATACATATATATATATATATATATATATATATATATATATATATATATATATATGTATGTATATGTATATGTATATACACTGGTGTGCAAAAAATTAAGGACGAGACGGTTTCTTCAATATAACTTTGTACAAAAGCTTTCCAAATCAACACGTTTAATACCGTAAGATCCCCAATACGTAAGGACATGTGTAATGTAAGCAACACTTACTAAAAGAGAAATCAGAGGGATAAAAAGAAGCATGATTGAAAAAGTAGCATGGAGCGCATGCGCATCCCTTTGATGGGCGTCCAGCAAGAAACATCCGGTCTTTAGTAGGGGATATGATCTCCCCTGACTGCTAGGCAGGTTTCACAGCGTCTGCCCATGCTGAGAATGAGGGTGTCAATGAGTTGTTGAGGCATTGCTGCCCATTCGTCTTTCAGCGCCAATCGAAACTCCCGAATCGTTACTGGTGGTAAGGTACGAGCTGCCAAGCGTCTGCCTAGAAAATCCCATACATGCTCGATGGGATTGAGATCCGGAGATCGTGCCGGCCAATCCATACGTTCAATATCCTCACTCTCTAAGAGCTGTTCGGCAGCTACTGTGCGATGACATGGTGCATTGTCATCCATGAAAAGGAACTGCAGACCCATAGCGCCTCTAAAAAGACGCACATATGGAAGAAGAATCTCGTTACAATAACGGGTCCCGTTGACTGAACCTGCGTCGAAGATGTGAAGGTCTGTACGACTACCAAGCATGATGCCTCCCCAAACGAGAACACCGCGACCTCCATACCTGTCCCTTTCAATGATGTTCGAGGGATGATTGCGGCTTCTCCACTCTCTCCAGATGCGTATGCGATGAGAATCGATACTCAAACTGAATCTGCTCTCATCTGTAAAGAGTACTCGTCCCCATTCATTGTCTCTCCAATTCCGGTGTTCCCGGCTCCACAGAGAAGGCCTTCTCCGATGGGCAGGCGTTAAAGGTACACACCGTACAGGGCGTCGTGCAAACAGACCACCACCGTACAGTCTTCTGGCAACGGTAAAACGTGATATCGGTCGTCCAGTCGCCTGTGTCGTGTGTCTAGTGATTTCTCCCGCTGTCTGCCGCCTGTTTCTTCTGGACTGTAAGACAATGTACCGGTCATCTGCGGGTGTGGTTCCTCGTGGACGACCACTACTGAACCCCCGGATAGCTATTCCTATAGTTTGAAATTGTCTCCAAAATCGTGAAACGATGCTGTGAGCAATTCCGAACTCTGCAGCCACACTTGTCACACTGCGGCCTTCCTCCAACTTCCCAATGATTCGACCTCGGGTAAATGCATCCAGATGTCGTCTAACAGATTGATTATTCACCATTTTTCGCTGAGGCAGCAACTCGGTGTGATTTTAACTGCTATACGGCGTGCAATCTCTTTGCCAGAAATACTGATCTTACACCGACAACATGCTTTATACTACTCAGACACTCCCCCATTTCGTCTACCTGCATATCTGCGCATGTGCTACCGTACATCACCTTACTTAATCTCCTGATTGGTCTTTCTGTCCGCTCTGCCTCTTCGTTCAGCTGATATGCTAATTTTTCGACTTCGTCCTTAATTTTCGCACACCAGTGTGTGTGTATATATATATTGAATATAAGGCTTTTCAGTGATGGACAAACAACAATTTTCATTGGTAGTTGTGGATTTTGGTTGAACTTCCCCAGACCTTCATTTTATGAATCCAGTCTCTTTCAATTATCTGCATAAGTTGTGCATATCGCTGGGCGAATTCTTCAAGTCTCAATCACAATTTGCTCTTGAGACTGTCCTGCTCAAGTCTTCCAAAAACTTATTACCTCATTCCATTATCCAAAAATTGGTAGTCACTCATTTCTACAGCTTGCTTTTGAATTTCATCGAATGTTAGAAAAACACTGTGAAAGTCGCCGAGGTGTGCGAACGAATGAAGCGCGGAATTTGGCTTGAGCGCTTCGAAATGCGCCGTCAACATTAAAGCTTACATCTTTTTGTTTGGAAGCTTTAATTTTCCTTTCAACCTTTACCTTTCGAGAAATTCGATTAAATAAACTAATTCTTTAAATTTCATACTCCAGTGTATCATACAAAAAAATGATAAGCAACTGTGTTCATTTTTTATTATTTTATTCTTTCACTAAAAATAATTCACAAATGTTCAAATACAAATTGAACAAAATATTGGAATAAGACTATTTTCTTCAATTTCGAAGTCCATTCAGAAACAAAAAATTCTCTCAAGTGACTGTTTATGCCAATATGTAAAAATGTAGATAAAAAGTAATATGTAAAATTGTACTATTTTAATGATCTCCAATTTAAAGAGTTACTGGTCACAATAAATTATCAAATCACATCACTGGCCAGTATTGTATTAAGTTTAATAAAAAGAGGATTCAAAAATGTGTTTAAATATTACTGACGTTATAACAAAAAGTTTATTTTTAGCCCCTTTAAAATGTATTTTAGCTCTTAATTATAAATTACAAGATTTAAATCATGTGACGTCTGTCGCAACTAAATCTTTTATGTTGTTTATCATTAAAGATTAAAATATTTTTTTAATATGTAATAAAAAAAACCACAAGTTTATTATTATAGATTTATTTTCCCCGTTAAATCAATGAAATACAGCAGCGTCGCCAAACTTTTTGACCTCATGGACCAGTAAAATCATAATTTAAATCCCGCGGACCACTGATAGAATTTTATAACTTTTCACGTATTATTTAGAATTGAATCATGTCTCAATGCCTCCTAAAATATAGCTTAACTAAATGTGATGAGTAAGTATATTCCCCGTTTTTCTGAGGACCAGTGACATTTTTTCACGAACCACCACTTTGGCGACCTCTGAAATACAGGACACATAAATTAAGTTAAATGAATTGAATACTCGAGGCTTAAAAATACATTCCGAATTAAAATATTAAGGATTAAGTGAATTAGACGTAAAATACAATAAATTACGTCAAACTGAGGTACAAAAACTATCATTATATATTAATGAGAGAAAAAATAGTTCTTCAGCTCCGTACAACTGCAAGCTAGTATTTCTTCTTGAACACAAATCGTAGTACATGAGGACGATATAAAGTATTCACAAGCGAAACGATACTTTTTCTATGCATAAAGATTTCATGGTATAATTTAGTTTTGTTACATTAAATATAGAGAATCTCCCATAGAAGCAAATCTTTCTCCCAAGAGACCTCAAGAGAACAGCAAAGACTACATACCAAGCCACGCAAATAACTCAGAAAAATAACATCTCCTGTCTGCTTACCAAAGGAAACTAATTCTGTGTGTGTGTGTGTGCTTAACATGCCTGTCTGACTGTTTTGTCAGATATAGAATGCTTAATTAGATGAACCTATAACATTGCTACATGCACAACACAGTAGCACTTTTTCATTTTTCCATCTCTTGTAGTACTATACGATTCTTATGGAAGAGGGAACAGGGGGAAAAACCTGAAAATATTTTTGTTATAGTACTGAAGTAGAGTTATTTGAAATATAAATTAATAAAACTTAAATATTTACAGATGTTTTATTTCGATTTTGTAGAGAGAGAGAGCCTTTTTATACTTTCTAGTCATACGTAATAAATATAAATACAGGGTGATAAAGTACTGCCATATGGATTCTACAGTGACATTAATTATAAATTCAATCAATCAAATTACGAATATAATATTAATATAAGAACCAAAAATAAAAAGATACTTTCGTTGAAGAATAAGAAAAGAGCCCATTTTAATACAAAAAAATATATATTAATTATTAGAAGAAATAAAAAGAATTTACAGTACTCATATATATATTGAAAGACAATAAAAAAACTACCGATCAATTAATAACTATTTCTATTTTCTTGATACAATTATTGATTACGATTAAAAGTCTTTTTCAATGGAATTTTTTATGAGTATTAAATGAGATAAATACCATCACATTCTAATAAAGAGAATAATTATCATTGTGTAGTAAATGAATTTTCAATATTAATCTGAAATTTTACTTTAAAGTATTGGTTAACACAATTATATATGAGAAAGGTGCGTGTGATATCCCCACATAATACTCAATCTACTAAAAGATTTACACTAAATATCAACTGACAGCAATTTCCAGTTTAATAAAAGGTACTGAAAAAAGGTTTTTTAATAAGCAAAAAAGAAGTCTTCCTCGAAGAATAAAAACATACGAGGAGCGTAAATTAAATAACGAGACTGATTTTTTTTTCACTTGTTTATTCCAATAAACTTACAATTCAACATTGTCTCCTTCAAAGTAACTGCCTTCTGAAGCCACACAGCGCTGGAGACGTTTCTTCCACTCCTCATAGCACTGGTGGAACTCGGATATTGGAATAGCCTTCAGCTGGTCGGTTACAGCCGTTTGAATGTTTTCCAGTGTCCCAAAATGATGTCCCTTGAGGTGATTCTTCAATTTCGGAAAGAGGAAAAAGTCACAAGGACTCAAGTCGGACGAATAAGGGGGCTGAGGAGCAACAGGAATGTTCTTACTGGCCAAGAAACGGTTCACTGAGAAAGGTTTTTCGGAACCCTTTTGGCACAGATCTTTCTCATCTTCAATTCATTTTTCAAAATCTGATGAACGGTGGTGTGATTCAAATTCAACTCTTCCCCAATCATTCTAACTGTCAAGCGACGATCTGAACGCACAAGATACCGGACTCTAACGACATTTTCAGCGGTTTTTGAAACTTAGGGCCTTCCGCTGCGAGGTTCATCTTCAATTGACTCTCTTCCTTCTGAAATTGCCTCAAACCACAGAAAAACCTGGACCCTTGACAAAACACTGTCTCCGTAGGCTTGCTGAAGTTTTGCAAATGTTTCCGTTGCGTTGTGTCCAAGTATGAAACAAAACTTGATAGCACATCGTTGCTCGTTGTCACTCATTTCAGAACACACAAGAAAAACCTGTTTCACTAAACAAATCACTACAGACAATTAACTTGACTCAGAGACTTCAAACTCATACTGATGACGCATCAAATGTTTACCTACCTCCCCTCCATGTCCCACTTCCTCAGTGTTGCCAGATCAAACACTACGCTACCAGTCTCATTACTTAATTTACATACCTCGTAAGTACAGAGAAAAGTCCTATTTGCTTACAAAAAGTCCTATTTTTACTCACAAATTATTCAGCTCTCTTACACACATATAACTAGCCGTTACGCACCCTCTTCGCTGGGTATTTCATAATGTCGTGTGAATATATATAGTTTATATATATAAAAATTATTGATATCTAAGTCCTAGCATTAAGCGCGTTCGATTATATTAAAAACATTACTATAACTCTCATCCGTTGATTTAAAAAAGTACAGGACTTCTGACTAATAATTTCGAAAATTGAAGTAGAATCTATTATGCTTCCGTAACCCTATCTCCCAAAGTGGATTTTCACAAAACCCATTTCTAGTGGATCTCTAATTAATTTGCCGAATTTCAAGTCTAAATTTAATAGTTCAAAAGTGGATTTTTTTTAATGAGATCCATAATTACCTTTTGAGAGTCGATTTCCGTAACATCTGTTATTAGCGGATCTATATTCAACAAAAGAAACATGCTTACTGAATTTCATATATGTGAGTCTAACAGTTCAAAAAAGGAATTTTTATCTATTACACCCCAAAACACCTCGCAACTACCTCGGGGTTGAATTTTGCAAATCCCTTGTAACGGGTCTACCCGCGAACCTTCTACTAATCTTCTTGGGGTAAAATTATTCATTTTAACTGTATCTTCTATTGAAAACTTTCTCTCGAAGAAGAAGACTCGATTTATTCAAATGAGTTGTTCTATTTAAGCGCTGACATTTAGGTATGCGATGTTAGTTGACGGATAGTCACTGGATGATCGATTATTGATAATTGGAGAATAAAAGTGATAAAATAGTGCTTAAGATTTACGACCGAAGGTCGTACAATTAAGAGAGATAACTACAGTGAATTCTAGCGTAGACGTCTAAAGTGCTCCAAGAGTAAGTAGAGTAGACTTATATGTTAAGTAGCCTTAAGTCGTGCGATTGCTTTTCTAATTATTTACTTAGTGCATTTCCTACCTTAAGTTGTGTTGATTAGGTAAAAGTGATAAATAAATTTGATTTTAAAACTTTCTATGGCTGATCATTGCTCGAACCCCCAAACACCAACAACCGCTGGACGGTTGTTATACCCTTTTGTAGCAGACCTATACTCCATAAAAAGAAAGTACCTACCGAATTTCAAGTCTAGATTTAAGTATTGGAAAACAAGAATATTTACTTATTTGTAACTCCCCTTATACCTTTGAAACGCCCCTTACGGGTCGATTTTCTCGAAAGTCGTTCTTAGCGGATCTCTACTCCGTGAAAGGAACATCCCTACCAAATTTCAAGTCTGTATATCTGATAGTTCCAAAACAGGAATATTTATCGAAAACGCCCCTTCAGCCCTCGCAATAAACCTTGGGAGTCAATTTTCGCAATTGCGTTCTTAGCGGATCTCTACTCCGTGAAAGGAACATAACTGCCAAATTTAAAGTCTGACTGTTTCGGAGATACCCTGATGAGTAAGCGAGTGGCTTTTTTCTTTTATATATATATATAGATTAACTTTTCATAAAAGTGCATAAGAGTTTGGCACAGAGGTCAAGATCAAAATTTCAGGTGACTAGAGTAATTACGTATATGTGTCACTGTAACACAGTTTCAGCGGTTCTTACATTTTTACTCTTCTTTTTCTAAGCATAAAAAATCAACTAGTACGAAGTTTTATCTAAGCAGCACGAAACATTTCTAATCTTATGCAAAAATTTCGGTCTCGTATCAGATTTGTTCGTTTATCCGCAAGAGAAAATTTTCAGCCTAATATAGTATTTAAAATTACTCCTTTATTAGAACTAATAATTTCCTTTTTTCTTTCATTTTTCGTAACTTATTTTTCAATTGAAATCATTTCTCATATTTTAAATGATATATTAACGCTATGCCGCACATAAGTCGGACTTATATTATCATATATATGATTATTACAAGTAAACTGTATTTATATTCTGAAATCCCAGGCGTTCTTTTACCTGTTTTCCTTTTACTGAGCACAAGAACGTAATACTGTTTGAAGCTTGGGATAAGAAGTTACGGGGAAATCGCAATCTTCAGTCTCGGGAGAATTTTTGTCTGAGGAAGATTTGTTCGTTTATTTTGAAGAGAGAAAAAGGGATTTCTCTGCGTACAATTGCTTTTCGAATCACGCATCTATTTATTACATCTAACAATATCCATAAAGTATTATTTTCTTCGCTATTTTTAATCGGATTATTTAACCTTTTTAATGATTATTCAGATTTCTAGGTTTATAAATCGTGTTTCTTTATTCTTATTAATTAAATGAAAATATTATATCAGTAACAATTGTTATTGTGCAAAATCAATCGATACTATTAATTAGTGCATACTATTAATTAGTAACAATAGCAATTGATTCGAGTAATTTTAATCGCATGTAAATTGTTTAGTTATGTAAAAAGAACAAAAGCTGACAAAAAAGATTCAAAATGAAGAAAATTAATAAAAATCTGTAAAGAATATCTGAATGTGTATCTTATCTGAGTTATCAGAAATTTTTATGACCCCTGTGCTAAAACATCATAAATCTCATTTTTCTGATGACTAAAATTTAATGGCTACATAATTTTTTCAACTGTATTAGCTACGATCCTTTAAAAAAAGAGTTAAATTTTTATTTTTTTAAAAGTGTATCTCTAAATTATTTTGCTTACTCACTCCTTAATGAATCATTTTTAAAATCAAACACCAGTACGTTTGAAATTAAATAATTCACGAAGCAATTTGAAGTTTCTTCCACGACGAATCTTGATTAAATCTGCAGCTCAGTAAATAATTCATCGTATAAAACGGGAAGAAAGACTTACTACTATTGGTTGTTTCTATATAAGTTAATACTGTCCTTTAAGGTCTTTCATAGTATTATAAATAAATCTTGGTAATTTTTCTTTTTATTTGCTTGTATTAAAACACACTAAGATAACATAATATGTTACAGGAGCTCAGATGATGAGGAAAACGCAATATGAGCTGGAAAGTTGATAAATAGATTTTAATGGAATGTCTTGGAAGGATTTTAAAGCATAGTTTAAATTATCACGCAGTTGCAATACACACATTTTTCTGCATGATGGCTTTGGATAAAATAAAGACTCAAATCAACGATACATTAATCCAAAAGTTTGTGATATTTTTGCTAGATTATACTGCCCCCCCTCCAACTTGATGAAAGTTAGGTAATACGAAGATATTCTTTTGTTAAGGTATCCGACTACGTTTGGAACCGTGATTTTAAGAAAGCGCATAAATGGATAATTTTCATGATACTTAGTGTTACTTAGAATAGAATACACGCATAAAATTATTTTAAGGACATTATGACAAAAAAAATTATTTAAATACAATATTTTAGCAGAAAATTAACAGAACAACCTTTTTTTCAAAACGTTCTTCTTTTATAAAAAATGCTTCTAAAATAATAATAAAAAAATTATTTTGCTTATATAAAGTAAAAACTTCTCCAGAGTAGTCTGAACTAGGATTTTTGAAAAATTCATATTATTTTCAGAGTTATTACCAATTGAAATAATTATCTGCGTTTTTCTTAAAATTCCTCCCCTCTGTTGTAGTAAAATATAGATAAATCCACTTCGAAGATATATATTTGAAATATTGTAGTTGAGCCTCTGTACAGAGGTCTGAGCTATACACAGGCAAAATATTATTATAATAGAAGCATTTTTCATAAAAGGGGGAATGTTTTGAAAATTGGTCATTCTATGTTCACTTTTTGTCAAAATATTGCGCTTAAATAATTTTTCATTATAATAATATTCTTAAAACGATTTTATATATACATTTTCTAATCTAAGAGACTTTAAATATCATAAATATTATACATTTAGCTTTAGCAAAATCACGGTTCCGAACGTAGTCGGATACCTTAATTCTTGTATTTGAAATGGCGATTTATTTTTTCTCTAATTAAAATAGGCTAACTCTCCTAGAAAATTTAAAATCATATTATACAGGGTGATTTGTTACCAGACCGACAAACAGGTAGGATGAATAGGGAGCACATAGATGACACAAAATCACTTAGGAATTCAGTTTCACAAATGCCGCTGTTACGAGCTATGGTGCCAGGAAGCAGATAAAAAGAACAGAAATAGCAACACATTAACGGGACAAAAACAATTTATTGAAAGGTTGTACTACAACAGGTAACTGAAATTATGACGAGAAGTCGTCTGGTAGGCTTGACAGCGACGCTGCATGAAATTCCTTACATTCTGGAAGATTCTTGGCATGTCGCATTTCCTCTAGACAGCTACAGATATTCGAGCGTTTCCTTCTACTGAAGAAACAGGCGCCTTGTACACCAAACTCTTTATATGAACCTAAAAGTATAAGCTCATGCACTTTCGAACACCTGTTGTAGTACAACCTCTCAATAAAATGTTTTCTGTCTCATTAATGTATTGATGTTTCTGTTCTTTTTCTCTGCTTCTTTGCACCACAGCTCGTAACTACAGCATCTGCGCTCCTGCATTCCTATGTGGTCAACTCTGTACCCCCTACACACCCTGCCAGTTTTTGGGTCTGGTAGCGAATCACCCGGTATATATATATATATATATATATATATATATATATATATATATATATATATATATATATATATATATATATATATATCAAGAATATTTATTGTATGTATGCTTTCTGTGAGTTTGAATATACATGTGTACTATCATCTTACTTTTTCGATAGAGTGTTTTAAAAACAACAGTTTCGAAGTGTTTATGTCCTTTTCTTCAGTATTTCAGCTAATAGAAATTAATTTTATGCTCTTTCATTAGCTTAATAATATTTGTACCTAATATTCCACCTTTCTTAACTCACTTAACGTATCCGAATACGTTCGGAACCGTGATTTTAAAAAAGCGCATAAATGGATAATTTTCATGATATTTAGTGTCACTCAGATTAGAATACATGCATAAAATTGTTTTAAGGACATTTTGACAAAAAAAATTTATTTAAATGTAATATTTTGGCAAAAAATTAACTTAGAATAATCTTTTTCCAATGATTTTCCTTTTGTGAAAAATGGTTCTATTATAATAATATTTTGCCTGTATATAGATCAAACCTCTCTACAGAGGTTCAACTAGAATTTTTGAAAAATTCACCTTATTTTCAGAGTTACCACCAATTGAAATAATTATTCGCGGTTTTTTTTAAAATTGCTCCCCTCTGATGCCATAAAATATGAATAAACCCACTTCTAAGTTATATATTTCAAAAATTCTAGATGAGCCTCTGTACAGAGGTCTGAGCTATATACAGGCAAAATATTATTCTAATAGAAGCATTTTTCACAAAAGGAGAACATTTGGAATAAAGATTATTCTAAGTTAATTTTTTGCCAAAATATTCTATTTAAATAAATATTTTTTGTCAAAATGTCCTTAAAACAATTTTATGCATATATGCTAATCTAAGTGACACTAAATATCATGAAAATTATCCATTTATGCGCTTTTGAAAATCACGGTTCCGAACGTAGTCGGATACCTTAAGTGCAATAGCATTTTAATTCAACTATAAAACTTCATTTTTATAAGTTAATCAAGTTCAGGATCATAATACAACTTTTTTTACAATTGATTTTGGATAACCAATATATATTTTATAATGAAATATAGTCGATAAAACAATTTGAGATACCTAAATTAATACATTAATTATTTGTACAAGCAATAAGAAAATGATAAATTTCATATGTTTTAGTTTTAAATGAGTAAATTACCCGTAAACTTATGAAAAAATTGCGCTCTCATCAACGCAACTTTAAACAACCTAAAAATTAAAAGTAAAAATTGCTGTTTTACAATTAAATAGAGTAAATTACACGGCATTTATGCCTTAATAGCAAAATTACTTGCCTCAGTTTCATTGGGTTCTTTTTATATTTTGCTTTTTTTCAGCGACCAATTTTTTTTTTTTTTTTTTTAATTTTTATTTTCTGGTTCGATTATTTTTTTTTCCTTATATTATTTATCTACGATCTTAGTATCGTTTTGATTTTCTCACTTCTTGCTTTTTTACATTACAATTTTTTTTTAATTTTCCGAAATCCTTCTTTATATACAACAGAAGGATAAAACATTTTCTTTTTTTTCACCGTTATACTTATTTACCGATATATTTATCCTTATATATAGATAATTTATAAGTTAAACACTTTCTTACAGACGATATATATATATATATATATATATATATATATATATATATATAATCGGTTCACCCTTAAACCGAAAAGTTATCCATCAAAGCCTTCCTTTCAATAGTTTCTTCTCCACTGTACTATTTTGTTCATTTCAAAGGAACTTTCCCTGTTATCCGATTGCACAATGTCTCGAATTCTACAGGCATAGTTTTTTTCTTCTTTTGAATCGTAATACAAACTTCTGACAACATTCCCCCTAAAAGACGCTGAAGGATCGATTATCGGTGGAGAGAAACCTTTGGGAAATAAAAGAGCAGGAAAGAGAGAGGAAATAGAATATCATCACTTTTGAAAATTAAGTAAACAAAGTATTTCGAAACACGTAAAGAAACAAAATTACAATAGTTGGCTTTACTGCGATGCGAATTATCATTTCATCATCCTCCGCTATGCTAGTATCTTTTTTTCTAGAGGAACATTTTAAGTAATTTACAAGTGCGCTCGTTTAAAATAACTCAAAGTATCATCAAAGTATAATGAATTGTTTTACGTTTCTTTATGTTTGGTTGCTTAGTAAATGAATATAAAGTTACGTTTCCTTATACTTTTATGTTTGTAGATGAGTTTAATCAAAAAAAAAAAATGATGAAAAGTTAAAATATAAATATAAAAACTGAATTCAACATACATTGTTTAGTGTTTGGAAATAATTTAAATATACTTACACATAGAGCATCAAAGCCCTTTTTAATTTGTTAGTTTCAGGAATTTAATTTAAAAAATTAAACAAAATGAAATGATGTGTGTTTGTGAGAGAGAGAATTAGGATTCGAATAATAAACATTTCTAATTTCGAACTGATTCAGCATATTATTTTAAAATATTTCGACATAATTATTGAACGATATTGTAACCAACATCAATTTTCACTTTTAAGGAAAAGAAAAGAAGAAAACATAATAATTAATAATCGCACAAATATAGGGTGTTTTTTAGAGGTATAGAACTTTAAATTGCAATAAAACAAAGATGTATTATTCGATTGACATGAATTTTTTTTATTCGAAAGATAATCTTGTGGCATTACATTTTAAATATGATCAAGCAAGGCGTATGTAAACTCGTGAGTTCTTTTCCGACCGTGTTCGAATTGTGACAAGAAAATAATTGCAGACAGGATTTGGTCCCACTGTTTATTCCATACCTTCTATGGGACATTTCTTAAAATCAAGAATATATTCAGATGTTACAGGATTACCATACATCGTCCAGCCGTGTCTACTTTTCACGACCCCGGCTTTTTTCGTCACCGCCCCTTCTTCTCTCCCGTTCCGACCTTTTTCTCCCCCGTCGTTGCCAGATCTCTTTTTTCTATATCGTCTCTCGTTCGACCTGTTGCCAGGTGCAGGCAGCGGTTCCTTACACGCCCCACCTAAGAGTAAAATTTGCCCCTTGTGGCTGATTTTACCATATCAGACACCAGGAACAGAAAATTCACAAACCGTGACACAGAAAATCCACAAACAGAACACACAATAATTGCAACAGTCAAAAGTCTTGATGATTGTTCTAGTGAAAGTTCCTTAATACAAACACATGAAATAATATTAATAGTTCACCCAATTGAAATAAGTGACTATGTTCCCAGAAAGATCTAAACTGTAATGGGATTGCAAACAGATACATAAAAAAACACATTATACAAAATAAAACAACACTAAATATATACATTACAGTTTTTATCTTAATCTAGACAATGTTTATTTCATTAACTCATGAATGAATGCTCAATGAGTTCACTAAATCCATATTAAGTCCACAGTAAAAACTTTCCTACGGCTCTAATTTGTCTTCGGCCGGTATGATTTCCGACCCAACCCATCTCACCCATTCTAATACAAAAGTTAATTTGTTTTTACGATTTTCAAATTTGCATCAGAATGTCTATATCGACTATTCGAGATACAACGAACTGCTCTAACATTCTTAAAACCTGAGCCGTTAAATTACATCCATAAGAAGTGTATTCAATCTTAAACCTCACTTTTTAGTCATGCAAATTCAAACGGCATAAAGCATGCGGCATAATTCTTCGTGAAAGAACGACAAAAATACCACTTCCACAAATCCAGTACCGTGACCCACGATGCTGCGCTATTCTTTTCTACAAAACCTTCCCTTTTCAACAAAAGATAAATCCCGGTTCTCGAAAATATCTTTAACAAAGCTTCACGGGTTACCTTCGCACTGAGACTAGTCACCGGCCTAGCCTCGCCCCATCTAGTGTGCTGATCAATCAGACATAAAATATATGTATGTCCCTTTGAACTTGGCGGATCCATTGGACCTATCAGATCCATATTCACCACCTGAAATGGCAATTCAGGCCTTGCCACAGGTGTAATGGGTGATCGGTCTTTAATCTAACCGATCGAGTGAGCTGACATTCTTTACATGACTCACAAAATTTCTTCACATCAGCCCTCAGACCCTCCCAAAGAAAGAATACTTTATTCGTTCAAGCGTCTTCTTGGACCCATGTGACTACTGAACACGGAAGTATGCGCTAGTCTCAACACCTCCGTTCTTCTGCACTTCGGGATTACCAGTTGCCCAATACTCTCCCCAGTATTTTATCTCTATGAAATAGATATCCATCTACTTCATAGTAGTTTCCTTTGCCTTCCTTAGCATGCTTCCAAACCAATGCTAACTCGGCACAACACTCCTGTTCGGAACGAAAACTATCAGCCACCATGATTCCTTTATCCATCTCAGCGGTCACCTCCTCATCCTTAGTACCCAATGTTCCCACTTCATTCCGACATGAAGTAATATTCCTTTGAGAATCCTCAATGTGCTCCTGTGCTTTCTCTGGCAGAATACCCAATGAAACCTCGGTTTCATCTACATTTCCGGAGTCAACCCTCAGGTCCTGAGAGCTTTGAGCCAGTGAATTCCCTTCACTCTGGGCTCCTCCCAACATATCCAAAACCTCTGGTGGAAGCAACACGTCTTCTACCAAAACTTCTGCCAAAGAACATAACACTTGCTGGTGCACCACATTAACCTGGCCACCGGTAGCAAGACCAATTGGAGCATATACTAAAGGACATTTAACCGCTGGACCGAAAATACCTTTCAAATAAATCGTGGAAGCTCCTTCAACCGATATTCCAGGAACTAAGTCTTTCTTGATAACAGTAATTTCCGTACCAGAATCCAATAACGCATGGACTAACTTCCCATCTACACTGATAGATGTTTTCACTAATTTACTTAATTTGTCTTCAATGGCCCCCTAGGAATGACTTTACCTAGCAAATCAACTCTAGCAGTGACCGTTCCATCTTCCAATTCTGTCCCTTCCGTTGACACCTTATTCACATTAAGTCTTTTATTATCTACCTCTTTGTTTTTCGGACAATCCCGCTTAAAATGTTTATCTGATCCGCAGGTGAAACAAGCGAATTTTTAATTTCAGTTACTTGACCTTTATCCAAGTTTTTCCTAGAAGAAAAATTATCTGACTTTTCTCCCCAAATGGCTGTTTACCCCAACTACCATTAAAACTTCTCCTTTCACTATCATTCCATTTAGCTCTCTCAGGTTCATCGTAGGATTTCCCTTTGGAAGCATAAAATATATCACAATGTTTGCCCAAGTCCCTGGGTTTGTACCATTCTTCCCCTTGGAGCACACCAATATGGGTCGCCGTCTCAGAATCCAACATTTCAAACATTTTTATCTGCTACGATCAGTTGATTAACTGACTCAAAATCATTCGCTTCTCTTAACTTACAGTAGTATAACCACATCGATGTTAAACGGGACGCGAACTGAGAGAAAGTTTCGTCAGAGTTACGTTTGGCCTTTCTAAAATTTTCTAAACATATTTTTTGGTGAGGGTTCATACTCCTTGAGCACAACCTGTTTTAAAGATTCGTAATCTTTTAATTCTTCTTCGCCTAGGTTAACTAATAAGTTTGACACTTTGTCTCCTAACATGCATAATAAAACCTTCGGTTTTAACTCGTCGCTAACCATTTCACTAGCGAAAGCCTTTTCAAGACTAGAAAAGAAATATTCCCACCCGTCTGATTTATTGGGTACCTTTACAGTTAAGAGCCTAACAATTTTAACTATTTCATCTAAAGATTTTACACGTGAGGTTTGACCATTATTTTGATTAGCACTCTGATTAGCGATCCTAGATAATTCCATTTCCAAGCGTAATTTTTCAATTGATAATTGTTCTTGTTGTTCTAGTTTTTGCCGCTGTTTTGTCTCTAACCTTTCGGCTGTAATAACTTCAATAACTCTTTTGCCTCTTCCTCCTTGTAATATTTACTAGAGATTATTAAATTCCTTAAAACAATTTTAGACATAGACGGATCAGGTGACTCATCTAAGTCCCGCGCTAATTGAATTAAGTCAATTTTCTTACTTCTAATGAGAAATGCCATTTTTAACCAAGCTAAACCTAATGCCGAATTACCTTCTGACAAATTTAACTACAAACACTTAAATGACCTAGTACTATATATTTAACAAGCAAGAAAACTTCTACTCGTTTTTCTAAGAGTACTCAAATTCAGAAACACAATACGAAATATGTTTACAATAAAACTTATATGAGACACAGTTATTTGTTACTAATCAAAACCTTTTTCAAAATTAAAAAAAACACAATTAACAACATACTTTAGCTACATTACCATAGAATTATTTCTCAAATCATAAATCTACTCTTAGTTTCTTTTTTTTTTTTTTTTTTTAATTAAAAGAATCTTATGCAGGAAACAAAAAACCAATATACATATACATCCTAAATTACGAGCAAAGGAAATAACCTCAGATTGCATTAAACTATCAACTAACTGACAAATTGCAAAACTTTTTGCTTAAAATGAAAAACAATCATTTAATATTAAAAAAAAAACATGCCACATTCTGAGTCATAAATAACCTACAAAATCTCTTATTTACAACCTTTTAACAGGAAGTCTACTTGAAATACATATACATTTTTAATGGATATTTTTTTTTCCCACTCAAACATACATTTTCGCAACCATTATTTCAAGATAAATTAATCTAATTCTTTTTTTTTTTAAATTCTGCAAACTGAATTGTTATGCAAAACACTTTCTATACCCAGATTTTAATTTTTGAGACAACTTCAAAACAGTAAAAGAATGATGATAAAAAGAAATTATAGTTTAACACTCTAGAACTCTAAATACCATATTTTACAACATTTAAAATGATACCCTATCATTTCCAGGTAAAATAAGTACACAATTTTCTTATTTCATCTACACAATAATCCAACAACATAGAATATTGCAATAAACCAATGAAATTTTCTTTTTTCAGATATATCTGCTTTTCTATTTTATTTTTAAAAAAAAAACAAATTAAATATGACTGCATCCCATTACTCTTTTTAAATATTCACACAATATTTTAACTTAGGGGGAACAATAGCCACTTACCTCGACATGATCGCTGTTTCTGTACTTGAACACTTTTCAGATCACGACTCCATTCATCAGAAACTGAAGAAAAATACGGCATCTGTTTATTCCATAGCCCAACTCGGCAGGTGATAGCAAATTTCTGTATGAAGATCATGATTTTTCACTTGAAACTGCTGCAAGAAAATTCCCGGGATGCACGTGGTCATCAACTTGAAGATACACTGCAGGATTCCATTTCCTTCTTAAAAATTTTCTTTCAAACTGAATGTCCACTAGACCTTGTTCACAACTTTGTAGTACGAACACCGATCAATTTGAAATATTTTGTTCCTTTAACTTTTGCTCCATTGCACCCCACTTCTGACACCAGTGTAAACTCGTGAGTTCTTTTCCGACCGTGTTCGAATTGTGACAAGAAAATAATTGCAGACAGGATTTGGTCCCACTGTTTATTCCATACCTTCTATGGGACATTTCTTAAAATCAAGAATATATTCAGATGTTACAGGATTACCATACATCGTCCAGCCGTGTCTACTTTTCACGACCCCGGCTTTTTTCGTCACCGCCCCTTCTTCTCTCCCGTTCCGACCTTTTTCTCCCCCGTCGTTGCCAGATCCCTTTTTTCTATATCGTCTCTCGTTCGACCTGTTGCCAGGTGCAGGCAGCGGTTCCTTACAGCGTAGATTAGTCGAATGGGTCCAAAACGAGATTGCCGTTGTTCCCGATTTTCATAAGCAAATTTTGTTTAGCGATGAAGCGCACTTCTGGTTGAATGGCTACGTCAACAAACAAAACTGTCGCATTTGGAGTGAAGCTAATCCACAAGTTTCTGTCGGAACACCGTTACATCCAGAAAAACTGACTGTTTGGTGCGCTTTATGGGCTGGTGGAATCCTTCTTCAAAAACTATGAAGGCCACAACGTTACAGTCAATGGTGATCGGTATAGAGCCATGATTACTAACTTTTTCATTCCTGAATTGAACAATCATGATGTCCAGGAGCTGTGGTTCCAACAAGACGGCGCAACATGTCACACAGCTCGTGCCACAATCGATTTATTGAAAGACACGTTTGGTGACCGCCTAATTTCACGTTTTGGACCTGTGAATTGGCCTCCAAGATCTTGTGATTTAACACCGCTAGACTATTTTCTGTGGGGCTATGTAAAGTCATTGGTCTATGTGGATAAGCCACAAACGCTTGACCATTTGGAAGACAACATTCGCCGTGTTATATACGGCCACAAATGTTGGAAAAAGTCATCGAAAATTGGACGTCCAGATTGGACTACATCCGAGCCAGCCGTGGCCGTCATATGCCAGAAATCATATTTAAAATGTAATGCCACAAGATTATCTTTCGAATAAAAAAATTTCATGTCAATCGAATAATACATCGTTGTTTTATTGCAATTTAAAGTTCTATACCTCTAAAAAAACACCCTATACAAGTACTTTCAAGATTACTCAGTGCATTCATTTCAAGCAAGAAAGTATATAATTAACAACTAATTAGGGAAAATAAAAGAAATTTTAAGTAAATTCCTCTAATAGATCGAATGGTTTTGCTTTCAGTTAATAAGATTATGCGAACACACATTATCCTTTTAAACAACAATATATCAATAAGATATGCATTATTTTTCCTTTATGAATGCTTAGACAAAGGATCTTTATAAGATTGATCTCAGAGTTGTATCCTTTTTATGTTGAGATGAAAAATACTTTTCTTAAAAGGGTACAATTATTTTTACTTTCCTGTTCTGTTTAAAAGAGTCGTTCAATAACTTGTTAATTTTCTCAACTTTTCCTTATTAGTTGAACCCTAGAGCAATCAAATACAAATAAATGTATGTGGTTTAGTTCTTTGAAGTATTCATAATAGACATATAAATATGTTTTCGCTAGTTAATGAAATGTTTTCAAACAAAAGTGTTTCATTAATCGATAATAAAAATGAATCGTTTCAGTACAAAACATTTTACTTTCAGAATTTTATATGAGTAGGTATTTCTATATATTGTATGTACACTTAAAAGTATAAAGTTAGAAGATAATACACTCAGTAATGTTGATATAGATCAGTGCTTTTTTTGTGTTAATGAATATTAAAAAGTCAAATGGTTAGCCACATTAAATTATTCAAAGAAAAACATTTTTATTCAAGAAGTTAATACATATTCTACTTATGCAACGTTTAACTATTGTTCAATTACTATTTCAAAATTATTTTTAAAATTGAACATTCTTATTTAATGCGAGAACCTAAAACATAAAAATTCTTAATTCAAAACGTTTAAAATCCTGTTAATATATGCGGGAAATAATTATATCGTTTTCTGAAACTTACCAGTCTTATTCAATCTAAAATGTAACATAAAAAAGGAGCGTTGAACAGTTCGTTAGTGGTAGCTATAGTGAAAAGTGAGTAAATACGTAGAGAACAGAGAGATAGCTAATTACGGTGCTCAAAGAACAGACAAACTGACAGCAAGGTTTTTAAAAACTGATTTATTGTTATTTGAAAGTAACAGTAAAAAATCAATTTTGAGTGAATAAAAAGAGGTTTGGTGAGTTGCTTGATCAAAAAAAAATGTAAAATTATTTCTTATGCCGCTTGAAATCCTCGAAAAAAGAGATTAACGGAAATAACAGGTTTCTATGTGAAAATCCAGAACCAGGGGTGGAGCGCGATTGTTCAAAAGCGATTATTTTTTCATTCCCACATTACAATTCCTTTTGATCTCAGAAACTTCAGAAGAAACCTAGTTTTGAAGTAATTATCATATTTGTTCTTAAATGTTCTTCTTTCACCTTAGAAAACAAATTGATAAAACAAAAAATTAAAAGACTTATTCAGATATTAATATCAAAACATTTCAATAAAATTCATGCTCTAAAAAAATCAGTTTACGAATTCTTAACAAAATGTAAGAGTATTACAAATACAGAAATTGTACTACAAATATGCCTCTAAAAATATTCACTGAGCTCTTATCAAAACTTGCCACGAATCTTTTTTGCAATTCATATGATAAATTTATAGAAACAAACTGACTAAGATTCTTTAGGAACTCAGACACTGCAAAACATTTTAGTATTTTAAAGTATCCGACTATGTTCGGAACCGTGATTTTGCAAAAGCGTATAAATGGATGATATTTCTGATATTTAGTGTCACTTAAATTAGAAAATGTATATAAAATTGTTTTAAGAATATTATTACAATAAAAAATTATTTAAATACAATATTTTGACAAAAAATGAACATAGAATGACCAACTTTCAAAATATTCTCCTTTTGTGAAAAATGCATCTATTATAATAATATTTTGCCTGTATATAGCTCAGATCTATGTTCAGAGGTTCAACTAGAATTTTTGAAATATATGACTTAAAAGTGGGTTTATCCATGTTTTACGACAACAGAGGGGAGAAATTTTAAGAAAAAAAACGCCGATAGTTATTTCAATTGGTTGTAACTCTGAAAATAATGTGCATTTTTCAAAAAAAAAAAATAGTTCAGACTCTCTGGAGAAGTCTTTACTTTATATAAGCAAAATATTATTATTTTAGAAGCATTTTTTACAAAAGGAGAACATTTTGAAAAAAGGTTAATTTTTTGCCAAAATATTATATTTAAATATTTTTTTTTATCAAAATGTCCTTAACACAATTTTATGCATATATTCTAATCTGAGTGACACTAAATATCAGGAAAATTATCCATTTATGCACTTTTTTAAAATCACGGTTCCGAACGTAGTCGGATACCTTAATACTTTTTAAGCTGTTCTCTGTTCTTTGTATAACTCTCTCAACATATTTGACAAGGATTTAACTAGCTTAGTTGTTTCATCTGTGGATGTTTCATTCCATTCTTCTACTCTTGACAGATTTGAGCATTTGCTTGAATGTTGTTGCGCTCTCTCCCTGATTATTCACTCGAGTAAAACCCACAAACGCTGTATTGTGCTTATTGTGCTGTATTGTGTTTGTGCATTTCAAGAATGTTGACAATTTAAAAGATTTAACGCTAAGATTGTATAACAAAAGGGGGAAATATTTAGAGAAAAAAAAGTTCTTTATATTCTTTCAATTTTATATTACACTACAAATTAAAATACGTTTAATGTGTTACCAATTTTATTTTTATGGATAACTAAACTGTAACTTTAATATGTTAATAAATATTTTCGCACACTGGACATTAATTTTTTTCGTATTTAAAGTTATTAAGTTCTAATGAATAAACTGCTGCTGTGAAAGCTTTATGATTTAAAATTCTTACTTCTCTCTCTGTCTCTCTCTCTCTCTCTCGCTCTCTCGCTCTCTCTCTCTCTCTCTCTCTGGCTATTTCTTCTTTTATTATTATTGCTGAAGGCCCAGTGGTCAAGTGGTAGCTTATCGCGCTTCCACACCACAGGTAAGGGTTTTATTCCCGGGCTGGGCAGGGTCAACTCAAACTTTTATCCCTACTGCAGTGGGTCGATAAATGAGTACCAAAAAAGCTTACTTGGGGACTTAAACACTGGGGGTCTCGCTTCAGACTGACCACCTGATCGGAACATCTGCTCATGTGCCTCAGTGCCCAATGGTCACGTTTACTAGAATGAACACAGTAGGCCCTGACACTCACGGGCTAGTTGCGCCACTGAGTTTGAGTTTATTATTATTGTTTATTTTTTTTAATACTTGATGAAATGAATTTAATGTAAAAGAAAGAAAAAGAACATTTTTAGTATATGTGCTTCATTAATTTTTAGTTATATAAACAATACATGACTTTTTTACTCGCCATTAGGATAAGAAACTATTTATACAATTATTATTTATGAAATGACAAAATTCCACTACTTTTCGGTTATCAAATTTTATAAATTCATGAGTGCAAAACAAAAAGTAAAGAAAAAAACTTAAAGCTCCCAATTACTAAAATGAGAAGTCAAATTTTAAAAATTTCTGAAATTCTATAGTTTTAATCAAAATCTTATCCAGTAGCTTTTTGAAAAGCATTCAAAATTTTCAAAACAATTAAAATTACATTTGTCAATTTGTTAATGTGCATGAAAGCAATTTAATAATGTTTTGAAGTCATGAGTAAACTTTAAAAAAAAATTACTCTCCAATGGTTACAATACATAAGTTAAATCAAAAATCATAAAAAATTTTCTTAAAATATATTTAAATGAAAATTTACAAACTATTTTCCGCTAGAAACAATTATTTGTATACTGATATACTTCAGTTTTCAAATAAAAATTTAAGCAATTGTAAATTGAATAACGAACGGTTTTTAATGAATTGAAAATGAAGAGAATTTCAATTTGTATAAAGTATAGATAAAATTTGAAAAACACATTCCGACATTTATATTTACATAAATACACTTAGATTATTTTTTAATGTTCATAAAAATCTCATTTTGATTCCTGATCTAGCAAGCTGAGAAAGATACTAGCATCAGTAGTGCCATCTATTGGATATTTATGTAAATAATTTGTTAACGCGAGAAAAAATTAATTCTTAAACAAAAAATAATATTCTGGATAGAGCAAAAATATAATCTGCATGCAAATATTTCATACTTCGTAAGGTTTTTACGAAGCTCGTATCAGAATCTTTTCTTTCTTTCTGAAGACAGTGAACTATTTTTTTTTAATATACAAAATATATTGTAATATACAAAATTAAGACACCAATCAGTATTAAAAAAAGAGGATCAATTGAGACAGATATGAATAGTGAAATAAAATTTTATATTTTCTATGTGATAATAAAAATAAAATGTTTTTCCCTGCTTACGTTGTCATCTTTTCATTAAATATTTCACACTTATTAGAAAATATTTTAGCATTAACGTCCCACTTCTCATTTTTCTACAGTATCACCAAATATTTTAATTGCAAGTGCGAATTTTCAGTTGCAATCTTCTTGATCAACGTAATTCTAATTAATAATTAATTTTACTTAAATCTCTAACCGATGTAGAACAGAAGACAGTGACAAAACAAAATCTCATTTAGACAATTAGTGAATTTCAATGTTACCTTACATCATAGGCGTAGCCAAGGCCGGATCTACGTATGAGCTGAATGGGCTGTAGCCCAGGGGCCCCCATTCCTCATTGAAGATAACAAACAGAAACAGATGCTTACACTCAAAATAGTAAAAAAATAATAAACCAGTAGAAAAAATACAAACGAGAAATAAAGTATCCGAAATATCATATCAAATTTATTTTTATTTTCGAGAGCAAGAGCAGTTTACTTTTGTTCTGCCACCCTTCCACTAAATACGCGGAAATTAATAATTAATAGACAGAAGCTCTATCATGGAGCGGCGCCGACAAGCATTGAGCATTTATACCAGTGGTCGACCCCCCGGGGATCGATGGCAACTCACGAGTTCTTCAATATTAAAATTCATTAACAAATTCTTACTATTCACAACTCTTAAGAGATTAAATGATTCAGCTATAACGACTATCGAACATGAATTAGCTGAACAAATCGATTTTAAGAAATTGATCAGAAAGATTTTAGAATTATAAGCAGAAAAAGAAGATTTGTAATTTTTGTTTATTAATTGTGTTACTTACTTTATAAATTTGTTTTATTGTGTGTGCTTTTGTTTTTAATACGTATATATATATTAATATATGTATATTATATTGTCCTGCTGTTCGCACGAACTATTCAGATTTTGTAGGTGTGTATCTATGTGTGTGTGTGTGTGAGTGTGTGAACACACAACTTATCTTTTTTAATAATATTTTTTTTTATTTTGAGGAGGGGTGGCATTATGCGTTTTAGTCCCAGGTGGCAAAACTTCTCGAGTCAATATTCATCAAAAAAAGGCGATGCTATCTGTTAGGTGAAATTTCAAAGGAATCAGTTTTCTTTTTTTTTTTTTTTTTTTTTTTCTTTTTTAGCTTTTACTGTACAACAAAGCGATTACTGTCATCAGCAAGATAAATTGAATGATTCATTTGAACAGAAAAGATCAGAATTGATCAGGATTTATTCTTATAAAAACTCCCTTTAAACTGATAGGCCAATAAATAATAATCATCAGCGTTTGAGGTTTTATCGAGTATAGACAATGATTTCTTTTTTTATTTTTTAAAATAAACTATATATATTTTGTCTAATTATCTCCGAAATATTCTATATTGTTTTGTAAAAGTTTGTTAGAATATTTTTAGCTTATTAAGCGCAATCGGTTGTGTTATTGTAATTTTATATGACCTAAGCTTTTAAATTTATTTTCAGGACAATCAAATCCTTAGTTTACAATATAAATATGTCTGGCAGAAAATATAAAAGTAGAGCGGAAAAACTAAAATTACTGTTAAATCGAGAAAATTAAATGTGTCAATATTTCAAGTTTTCTTACATTGAAACAAAGAAATAAGAATATAAAACGCAGATACAGTTGCAAGTGAAAGGGAAAGAAATGTAGCCAAAGAAAACGGAGAAATACAACAAACAAGTATTAATGATGAAAATATGCAAGATCTCGATGACCAGCTGCCTTCTGGAAAAGGTATTGTTCAGCCAGAGGACATCATTAATACCTCGACCGAAAAATGTTTAGAAAATGTTGGGTTTGAGTTTGAGAAATACGTAGACGTGGGTTCGTGGCCTAAATTGCTAAGTAAAAATTTTATTGATCCTTTCACATGAAATGAGTTATTTTCAAAATAAAAATCCAAACAATAATATCTATATTCTGTTTCGGTAAGAGAATACAAAGAACAAGAGAGATCATTTTCGAATAATCATTTCATTAAAAAACTTTAAAAGGGCAAAGTGCTTGGAAGATCTTGACTATGTTACTCAACCAGTATTGATAGTGTTTTTTTTACCTGCAAACTTTTTTCTAAAACAAATTCTCAATACACAACCGGCTTTTCTGATTGAAAACTGATAAAAAGTTGTTTAGAAAATCATAAAAATTCTATTGAACATAAAAATTCAATGTTAGTTTGGTTGTCCGGAAAAGAAAATAAGTCTGTTTTAAATAGACAGTTACAGGAGCAACTAAGAAAAGATACATAATATTACCACATATCCTCAAGCGTGTTATTGCGGTAGTAATTTTGGCTATAAGAGGTTTTGCATTTAGAGTGTGACGAAGCCGGTCACTTCCCCCCTAATTACTACGGACCCCTTGCCCTTGCCGACAAATGTTGCGAGAATCCCAGACTTTTCCTTAATTGCTGGGATGGAATTTTGGAATTGTGTCCTCGGCGTCACAAAGAGACGGATTAACAATGTGTTTTCGTTTACACCCGATTCTGGTGACGACAGCGCGTCTGAAAACATACAATGTGCACCCAGACATCGGCGCCCATGGGGCTAGAGATGGAATGTGTCGAGACCGACGGGGTCGGCAGAGGGACAACAGATCAAAGGAGTTGAGACCGACAGGGCGGCAGAAGAAAAAAAATCAAGAGAGCCGAGTCCGACAGGAGCGACAAAAGGGCAAAACATCTGAACAGTGGCGCACACAAGGGGGTCCTGGGGGTCCTGACCCCCCCCCAAAAAAAACTTTGATTTTTTTCCGATTGATTATAATTCTAAGTACATAGTACGCAAAATTTAATTAAGTATTTGTTATTAATGATTAATTTCATTAATTAATGCCAATTATTTATTCAATAATTAGTTTTTTACTGTGTTTTGTTCGCAAAAATCGACAAAATCAAAAGGAGCATGATACAAGAATGGTGAACTTTCGACCCCGGATCCCTTGAAAAAATTCCTGTGTGCGCCACTGCATCAAAAAAATGATTAGGTCATGGATTGGAGGAGAAAGAGTGGATATAAGGGGAGCGAGAGAGTCCGAAAGAAGATTGAGATTTTAGAGAGAGTGGTTGTGAAGCTCCTCCCGCGAAGAGACTGGATTTTTGAGGGTGCCTTTGTGAGGTCCCTTCCGCGATAAAAACGAGGGAGACCGCGAAGACTGCGGAATCCGAACTGGAGTGATCCGGGAACGGTCTGGGTCCCGATCAGCGAGTGGAGATACCATAGTCCGCGAAGTAAGGCGGATTTGGAGCCAGCGAACTCTCCCGACTCGGTGGGGAATTACCGAGAGTGAATTACGACATTATATACACTCTGTCGCAAAAAAATATATGCACCCAGAAGAAATTGAGCTACATTCACGAAATTTGGTATGCATGTAGTGTATATGAAAATAAACAAATGATTAAAAATTCAGAACAAAATATCATTTTATTAAGCGGTTACAGCTTGCAAAAGGTTAAAAATCAGTAAGTAGTAAAGCCACCTCTGGCAGCTATACAAGCCGAAATTCGGCGTGGCATCGATTCAATTAGATCACTTATGACCCCCTGTGGAAGATCCTGCCATAGTCTTTGCATCTGCGCAGTTAATTCTCCTGTATCTCGGGACGGCTGCAGTTGCCTTCCCAGCGCGTCCCAGACATGCTTTATTGGCGAAAGATCTGGTGACCTGACAGGCCATGGTAGGACGTCATATCCTTGAAGACATTGTTGGGAGAGTCGTGCAGTATGTGGACGAGCATTATCCTGTTTATAAATGGCACCTGGGCGACTTGATAGCATGGGTAGCACAATCGGCGTTAAAATATCGTCCACGTATCTGCGAGCTGTCAAAGTGCCTTGAAGGACCACTAAAGATGATCGTGTGTCCCAAGAAATTGCTCCCCACACTGTCACACCTTGTGAAATTGCTGTATGCCGCTCGACAATAAATGCCGGATCGGACCGCTGGCCGGTGCGCCTCCAGACACGTGTGCGGTGGTCATCAGCACTGAGACTGAATCGGGATTCATCACTGAAGATGACACGTCTCCAGTCTGTCACACTCCAAGTTGCCCGAGGTCGGCAAAAATCCAGTCGACACTGCCTATGATGTGGGGTCAGTGGTAAGCGTCTTAGCGGACGTCGGCTCCTCAAGCCAACTTCGGTCAGTCGTCTCCTTATGGTTTCTCTTGATGGCACTGGATGTCTGGAAGGAGGTAAGTGGCGTTGAATCGATGCTAGCGACGTTGTTGGTGCCGAAGTGGCCACTCCTCTGATTGCACGATCCTCGCGATCATTTGTGTTCCTGGGACGTCCTGACCCTCCGCGACGGTACACTCTACCTTCTGTGATCCACTGTTGCCAACACCGAGCAACTACCATATCGCTCCGACCGAGGTGGCGGCCGATACGTCTATTCGACCAACCTGCTTCTCTGAGGCCTATTATACGGCCCCTATCAAAGTCCGTCAGCTGCTCGTACTGCCGCCGGCTACGTCTTAGAGGCTTCCTAAGTCTCAATATAGTCTATCAAAGTCATCAGATTCGTTTGAATAGCCGTACGGCGCTCGTACTCCTGCTTTTAAACTCTCCCAATTGCGCAACTAATATGCGCATAGCACACTTAGCCTTGTCTCATTGGCTTCGAAATTTTAATCATTTGCATATCTCTTACTAGACTACATTCTTGCCGAGTTTCGTGATTGTAGCTTGATTTCTTCTGGGTGCATATATTTTTTTGCGACAGAGTGTATATTAGGCGAGAATGTTGAGAGGAAACAGCTATATATCATTTTGCTAATCCATTGTGCTAAAATATTTTCTGATTACGTATTGAAATAAATAGTTTTAACCCAGAGCTGTGGGAAGTCATTACAAGAGGTACTGAGGAAGTTTTTGGTTCTCCTCCTAATGGTAGTTTTATGGGTGCCCTGGAACTGCTAGCAGAGTTCAATCCATTCATTCGTGCACATATTGAACAGCGAGAATTACGACCAAAATCGTTAATATCATGCTTATCAAAAACAATATGCGAGCAAATCATTGAGATCATAGGTAAGCAACAAACATTTACTACAATTGCAACTCAGATAAACAGCAATGACACAAAGTACTATTCAATTGTAATGGATTCAGCACCAGATTTATCCTACAATGACCAACTTGCTATTGTACTATGATATTGTTTTCGGGGGAAAGTGTATGGAAGATATGTCTCATTAATTAAGATTAGTGGCTTATACTTATTTAATTCTCTACAAGAAGTTTTAGAAACAAATGGACTGTTATTGGATAATTGTAGGGGGCAGTCATTTGACAACGCTGCCAATATGTCCGGTCAATATAATGGTGTGCAAGCTCTTCTAAAAGAAAATAATAAATTCGCTAATTATGTACCGTGTGCTGCCCATTCTCCTAATCCAGTTGGTGCAGAATCTGTTAAGGTTGCAACTGAAATCGTGAGCTTCTTTGGTTTAGTGCAACATACAGATGTTTTCTGCTTCGACCCATTGATGAGAGCTTCTAAATCAAGAAAGTAAACTGAAATTTACCTTAAAAACTTAAGTCTGACCAGATGGTCTTGTCACTACGATGTTGTTGAATGTCTGCTGTTAATATCATGAATATTCTTAAGACATTTAGTGACAATGAAAAAGAGAAAATTGATTTTCGAAAAGAGGCAGTAAATTTATATAATAAATTAACAAAACTGGAAACTGCCATTTTAATTATATTTTGGGAAGAAATATTAGAAGGATTTAATTCAGTTAACAAAAAAATTAGACTCCTTGTTTGAACATCTGGGAAAGGAAAAAGTTAATTATGTCACTAAAAACGTTTATAAGCAATGTCCGACATGAATTAGGAGTATCAAGACGCAGCCAAAAAATTAAGTCCTAGTGTTGAAATGGAATTTTGCGATGTGAACGAGAGACGGGTTATTTCAAAATTTGCAGATAAATCCACAGAAAAAGTTGTGTATGGAGCAAAATTTAAAAGAGATATGCTTATTGTTGCATTAGATAAGCTAATCTTTTATTTAAATAAAAGAAGTCAAGTATATGCAGAATATAGTAAGAAATTTAAATTTTTGATGGATTTGCAAGATCACACACAAAGTTAGGGGAACATCGACCTGGAGATTGTTCGCGCTATTATTGATTACTATTCAGATGACATAGACCAACATTTAGCAAATGAAGGTGTGTGTGTGTGTGTGTGTGTGTGTGTGTGTGTGTGTGTGTGTGTGTGTGTGTGTGTGTGTGTGTGTGTGTGTGTGTGTGTGTGTGTGTGTGTGTGTGTGTGTGTGTGTGTGTGTGTGTGTGTGTGTGTGTGTGTGTGTGTGTGTGTGTGTGTGTGTGTGTGTGTGTGTGTGTGTGTGTGTGTGTGTGTGTGTGTGTGTGTGTGTGTGTGTGTGTGTGTGTGTGTGTGTGTGTGTGTGTGTGTGTGTGTGTGTGTGTGTGTGTGTGTGTGTGTGTGTGTGTGTGTGTGTGTGTGTGTGTGTGTGTGTGTGTGTGTGTGTGTGTGTGTGTGTGTGTGTGTGTGTGTGTGTGTGTGTGTGTGTGTGTTCATAACTTATCTAAAACAAACTGAGCTAGAGTCCTATACTTGTAGATATATTCAATTTAATTTTTGAAAAGAAACTTGTTGGTGTTTTTCCAAATTTGTATACCATTTTAAAGATTTTTCAAACGTTTCCTATTACTAGTTGTGAAGCAAAGCGTGCTTTCTTTAAAATATCCTATATAGAAAACAAAAATAGGACATCAATGACAAATACTAGGTTTAATTATTTATCACTTCTTTCTATTAATACTGATCTCTCCAAAGATTTAAAATGTGATGAGCAAATAAAAGAATTTGCTGCACAAAATGTAGAAAAAAAATTTTTTTTTATAAATTATGTTATTGTTTATAGCGTATTTAAATCGATTGAAATAAAAAAAAAATTTAAAAAACCCGTTACATTTCGTATAATTTAAATTTTCCCGCACAATTTTTTTTAGGAAAATGACAAAAGTTAAATTATTTAGGGGCCTCCATATATCGTTAGCCCAGGGCCCCCAAAGGTCACAGTCTGGCCCTGGGCGTAGCTACCGCCGATTAGCCATATCAATGATACGGAGCCCCCAAGCTACAGAGCCCCCAACATGTGTAACTACAGTCCAACTAACAGGATCCTCATGCATAACAAGGGCCCCCGAAGGAATTTTGATACAGGGCCCCCTCAAAACTAGTTACTCCAGTGCCTTACATACCGCGTTTATAAAGTCGTGTTTAAATTCTTTTAAGTTTTTCGTGTAAAAAGTTTTCAAATATATTGACGAAAGTAAGAATCACAAAGATTTAACAAATTAACATACTTTGATTATGCGTGAAAAAATAAATAAAATCCCTAAGTGTTTATTTCCAATAGTGAACAATTCCGAAACAATACCAATCAATTCAATACATGTTTTTATAAGGAGAAAACAAAAAATGATCATCCTCTTGACGAGAGATCCTGCATAAAAGTTAAATAGACCAAATATCAACTAACAGAACCAAAAAAAAAGGAAAATTATAATAACTTACTCCCCCCGACTATTTTAGATAAACGTATGCCGATTTTTATAATGATACTTTCAAGATTCTATTCAATAATTAGGAATTTATTACAATTTCAAAAAAATATTAAGATTGAAATATATTTTAAAGCTCAGGAAGAATATTAGATATGTGCATCTAAACGCTTATAAAACATAATAAAAGCATTAAATGCGATTTATAATAAATTTCAACAAAGATAAGAGATTGGATTACAAACTTTGTATTATGAAATGTTTTTCTTAATAGCCTTCCTCTCTCTGTCTGCTCTTTGCAAAAATAAAATAGAGGATACCTTCGTCTAGAGATATTTTGATGGTGTCTGTACAAACAACGATGTTTGTAGAACGGTGAAGTCTTATAGCAACAGGAAATTAATATTCAACACACTTGGCAAAAAAAATGTATTATACAAAATAACTACGTTCAGATTTTCCTCTTTCCAATATTACAAAGTTAAGTTCTTAAGAATAAATTTTTGTTTTTAAATAGATGTCACGCTTTATAATTACATAAATGTTTCATAAACAGATAGAATATCTGTAAAAATAATTATAAATGTACATTTTGGGTTATCAACAAAAAATTCGGTTTTTTAAAAAAGATCGTCTGCGAAATTTTCTTTTCCCCATTTAGTAAATTGGAAACTTCCTCAGTCACATCTAACCAGCATTTTTTTCCTCTCTATTACTCTGATGCACTGACCTTTATATATATATATATATATATATATATATATATATATATAAACGAGGGATATTCGGAAACTAAGGTCCGAATAGTCGTAGCTAATGGAATGTCGCGCAAACATTGAAATGCGCATGCGTACCAACTCCCGGCATACCTTGCTCGTCAAATGACGCCATTTGCATTGGTATTGTTGCAGTGTGGTAAGTACAGTGCTACTTCAAAATGTTTAAAACAATCGATCAGCCCGCTGACTGTGAAATACGGTCAGTGATTCGGTTTTTGACAGCAAAGAACGTTTCAGCAGCGGAAGTTCATAGACAAATAAGCGGCGTGTATGGCCCAAATGCGATGAGTAGCAGCAAAGTGCGTGAGAGCTTTCAAGGACGGACGGGAAAATGTTCATGATGAACCGCGTTCCGGTCGACCATTAGTGATCACAGATGATTTGGGCAATGCCGTGGATGAAAAGATTCGTGAAGACCGGCGATTCACAATTTCCACTTAAGCATTGGAATTTCCGAATGTGGGTAGAACAACTTTGCACAAAATCGTTTTCGAAAAGTTGAAATTTCGCAAATTGTGTGCACGTTGGGTTCCCAGGCTGCTTACTGAGGAACACAAACTGAAAAGAATGGCTTGTGCTCTTGATTTTTTGGATCGATATCATAAAGAAGGTGCTCAATTTTTAGAGAGGATTGTCACAGGGGACGAGACGTGGGTTTCTCACATAACCCCAGAGTCTAAACATCAGTCAATGGAATGGCGTATCAGAAATTCACCAATCATAGTCAAGGTCAAGCGGACAATCTCAACACGCAAGGTTATGGCAACCGTGTTTTGGGATAGACATGGGGTTTTGTTAGTCGAGTTTATGCAGCAAGGGACAACAATAAATGCAGCCGCTTACTGCGCTACCCTAACTAAACTTAGACGTGCAAATACAGAATAAGCGACGTGGTCTTCTGACGTCTGGAGTTCTGTTGCTGCATGACAATGCCAGACCCCATTCTGCAATTAACACACAAAATCTGATCAGATCTTTTGGATGGGAACAGATTGACGACCCACCGTACAGTCCAGACTTGGCTCGGAGTGATTTTCACTTATTCCGCTACCTAAAAGAGTTTCTCGGCGGCAAGCGCTTCGACACAGCTGACGAGGTGAAATAAGTTCAAGACTGGTTATCCTCACAGGCGGCAGACGTCTACGACTTAGGCATACAGAAGCTAGTAGAACGTTATGACAAATGTTTAAACAAACATGGAAAGTATGTAGAAAAATGGAGACACATGTAAGGAATTTAAAATATAAAGTGTTTTGAAAAAATCTGTAATGTTTTATGTTTTATAAGTAAACGGACCTTAGTTTCCGAATATCCCTCGTATATATATATGCGATAGATTTCGCCCTTAATAAACTATGATGCAATAGTTGTGGCCAGAAAAACAAAGAGGCTAGATCTTGATTTGTTCATTTGTTTTTGTTCAACATCAGGAGAATTATTTGAGTATGTTCCTCGAACGAGTGCCATAATACAAGACAGGGAATTATTCAAAGATCAAGTTTTTATATACAAGAAAGAACAGGGAAGTCGTACTATAAAAATAGTCACGTGTTTATCCAAAGGGAATAATTAGTTATTTTTTAAAGTAACATCACTGTTAAGGGAATATTGAAACTCGGTTAGTAAGGCACGTGAAAACAATTAAGGATTAATTTGGAATCTCCAATAAATCGATCAAATATTCGAGGTCTAAAGCAGTGTTTCTCAAACTGTGGGGCGCGAGCAGATTGAAAATAAAAGGTTTAAGAAAATAATTTTTTGAAATGAAGAAAATCAAAATGCTTTCTGACATAATAAAAAATGCACAGTTACACTAATATTATTTATATATATATCATCTGGGGATCATCAAAAATAAAAGATTCCACTTTAAACGTTCATTAGCTATCTTTGATCCTATAACCAAATAAAAAAAGACATTTTGTTTGGTTTACTGTAATCACACGATGAGAGATTTTTTTTAATACGTTTCTTTAACCCCTAAAATACTACTTTTGACTATCATATATTTGACTTACTGATATGTTTCACTCCATCTGTTTTTCTGTTAGGAAAGTTGTAAATAATATTTTTCTGTTGCTTTTTTTCCATGTGAATGAGTTATATGATATATGGGTAAGCATATTGAGTACTTTGAAGGATTATTTGGCCAAGATGTATTTTTACGCAATTCTATTTTAGAACTAATATCCTTTTTTTTTAATACACTTTTAACACGGGATCGGTCGCGCGATGTACAGAGTCATCTGATGTTCACGAAATCGTTAATTCTGGGAAAACTGTTTATTTGTTTCAATGATCTTGTGACAGAGCATCCTCCAATATGACAGTCTTAATGGGAACTAAAATGAATTTATCACATTTCGCCCTCTTTTTTTAGGGAGTTGCAAACGTTTTTTTTTACAATCAAGTTACTAGTTTTGATCGAGTTCCCTGCGCGACCACTTTTGTTCAAAAATATTTTCTATGAACATGCTTTATGTCCTTTATTTAGGGCACGCAGATTTGGAACATTTTCATTAGTTTTATTGGATTTTTTCTAAAAGAATGAAAGAAAAATGGAGAAGTCCTTGAAAGTAGGTAAGTATATTTCCTCTTAATTAAATTACTCACTGGAATTGTGGTTTTTATCGTGTATAGTAAAAATAATTATAAAATAAATTATAGTTTAAAAACAAACTAAAAAAACACGCTTTTATAATGAATCGAACTAAAGAGTAAAAAAATTAAAATATACATTACTTAAAAGTAACATATACAAAATTTAATACTTATCTTGCTAATTTGTACGGTTTATAATTATGATCGTATTGTAGCTTTAGCACCCTCCCAAAGTGCATTATTATTGCATTCAATACATTATTATTTTTGGGTGGGGGGCACGATAAAAATTATGATTGAAAATTGGGTCGCCAGTAGTTAAAGTTTGAGAACCACTGGTCTAAAGAATCAGTAATAAATATACCAACAAAATGTTTTTAATGTTTTAGTAAGAGGTAAAAATAAGACGCGCGTTTCGAAATAGGGATTTTGGATTTATGAATTAGATGTTATAAATAAAAGAGATTCGAATTTTGAGTAGATATCAAGTTATTTTACACACACACACACACACACACACACACACACACATATATATATATATATATATATATATATATATATATATATATATATATATAATCTAAATTCTCTACAAATGATTGCTGACTTTGGACAGCTTATATATAAAATAATTAATATAAAAGTAGGGTTGAACATGTTTTGTAGTCAGCCAACCTTCCCCCTTTATGTTAATAATACTGAGTAAAAACCTATTGAAATAATGGAATACCATTACAAGATAGAGGTAACTTACCTAAAAATTGCACTTAAAAAAGAAGAGCCCGCTCTAAATCTGAGTGCAATAAATAAGTTATTGCCAGATTCTGGACCGAAATGCAAATTCAAAGCATGTGAATGGCTGAATTGTAGCACTTAATAAAAGTATGAAAATAATAGAAATAAAAATTAAAAAGAGAGTTTACAAATTACCATTACTTTAGTGACACTAGAGTATATATGAATTAAATAATAAGTAATTTTATCTAATATTAGAATATGGAGGTAACTATAACTAGGAAAAATGATAAATTTATAAAGGAATTTTAATCTTTACTATTTAGAATTTCTTTATTCAAATAACTATTAATAAAATTAATTGGGTATTTGTGATTTAAGCAATATTTAGTAAAATGTTTAGAGTTATTTATTTTTTCTGACTTTTTAACTAGAAATTGATTGTGTTGAATATAATTAATAACAATATTTCTGAATATATAAACATGTACATTACTCTCTCTATGAGGAACTTTTATAATATTGAAATTAAATACTTCTCTTTTATCATAAATATTAGAGAAACTATAACATTATCTTTTAATTTGATATGTATATCAAGAAAATTTGCTTCATTGTCGTGACAATTTGTCTGTATTAAATTAAGATATTGTGGATATAAAAATTAGTGTTAGGTTTAAAATTGCCTTGCTTGCCAAAAATGATTATGTCATCTATATAACGAAAAATGTAATATTCAGCATTATTAATGAAACTATTTTCAAAATAATGTAAATATAAATTAGTAACACAGTTGCTAGCAGGGCCACCTTGTGGCAAACCCTTAATCAGTAGATAATAGTTACCATTATAATATATAAAGTTCTCTTTAAGTACAAACCTAAGTAGAGAGCCAAATCTATCATAATTAAAGTTTTTAAACAAATTATCTTATGCAATTTTACAAGTAAATTAATCATATATCATCAATATTAATACAGTTAAAAAGATCTTCAAAATCTAAAACTATGGACTGAAGAAATCTTTTTATCTTTCATTTGTTCAACAAGTTCTTGACTATTTTTATAAGTATGGTAGTAGATTTAAGATTATTTATTACATTTTGTATTATTTCTCCTGGACAATTTTGCCCGATTTCCTGATATATGTATTAAATCCATTAATAACTGTCCTAAACTTGACTGGGTCTTTATGAAATTTGGGAGTAAGAAATATATGTGGAAATTTAAAATTATTATTAATTTGAATTCTTAATTGTTTATGAAAAGCCAAAATGCGATATATTATTATTATTATTATTATTATTAAAATTCCTTTTAATCCCCCTTAAACCATTTTTAATTTGTAATGGTCTTGACCCTTCAGGACTCGCGCGTAAATAATTAACTGGCTTGCCCGCCTGACGGGATTTAATCGTAACTGTGTCTCTTAGAAATTAGAATTTCAGCAAATTTAAAGTAATCTCACATATGCATCATCGAACAATATCGCTCCAACTATCACAAGCTCCGTCCTCTGAAGTCATATGAGTTTTGGAACTTCCGGTTTCCACTTTATATAAAAGCCCAAGACTCTCTGAAAAATTCACCAAGCTTCTTGTCCTCGTCATGTACTACGCAAATAGTTTTTTTTTCTTTTGGTCTTTGTTGTGCCGTCCATATTTGTATTCATGCATGTGTTAAAATGTACAATAAACTGGATTACCATTCAACAAAATGATTCCCAATCCATCCATAATCTTCTACACTCGGCCAAATGATCAATAATGAAGTAAATAAATGATACACTCGTCACGATCCTACATTTATATCTCAGTAGCGTAACATTCTTTCCCCGTAGCCCCCGCTGTTTGTGGGGCCCTAAACCTGACTTTGCAGGGGTCCCTAATCTTCTCCGTTACACCACTGATATATATATATATATATATATATATATATATATATATATATATATATATATCAGTGGAATAGCGAACACTCCCGAAACCACCATACCGAGGGGAGGGCCCATAGTGTGACTGATGCCAATTTCGTAACCTTTGTAAGATCCGACTTGGGGCCAAAATCTGGCTCTGCGACTTGGGACCTACATATATATGTGTGTGCAATATATGTAGGTAGGTCCCAAGCATTTAAAAACTATAATACAATATAAATATTAACTTATACAGCCAATTTCATCTAAGCGAAATTTTCGCTGCTGCAATCAATTTCAACAAATGTATCAGAAACGAAATATCATTATGTTTGAAATTATGAGGACTCTTCTTTATCGAAAACAGTTTTTTTCTCCAGTGGGGCTGTGAATTGGTATTTTTACCATTGGAAACCTAGTACATACCCTGGGAGCTGGTATCACTCTTTAGTGCGGCACATTAAAGGTAGTACACCAATAGTCGTAAGCAATTTTGACGCCCAGTTTCCTCCCCGGATTGAGACACTTTAGCTCTGATGACGCGAACCTGTACTAAGACTTTAATTTTTCCGAGAGCACTCATGCTAAACAGGCACTCTATTGATGTTTAGCATTCCCTATAATCGTAGAACATGGATGCTATCAATATTCTGCATCATGAAAATCCACCGACTTGGGCCGAGGTTGAACCCATAGCCTTAGGTACACTAAGCAGGTCCCCAGCTGGCCTATCTTAAACATAACTGATGCTAAATTATTGAAAATGATGTAAATATTTTGATTTCAATGCAAAAGGGAATAACTTGTGGTTATCACATTATCCATTCCTGAAAAGGGAAATTGAAGTACGTGGTTTTATTCGTAAAGGGGTTTGCATCAAAATAAAGTTAAAATCCAATCTCCTTGTTTTTAACCAAAATTTAATTTTCAAAATATGTTTGTATTCATCAGTTATTTTTAGTAGAGGAATCAATCAAAGAAACTATTCGAAATCAACACTTTTTATTCTCTCTCGCTAACATTCTGGACTCATAAATTTCGTTTTGTTTAATCTAAAAACAATGAAAAGGTTAAGGTATCTGACTACGTTCGGAACCATGGTTTTAAAAAGCGTATAAATGAATAGTTTTCTTGATATTTAGTGTCACTTAGATTAGAATACATGTATAAAATTGATTTAAGGACATTTTGACAAAAAAAATTTATTTAAATACAATATTTTGGCAAAAAATTAACTTAGAATAACTTTTTTACAAAATGTTCTCCTTTTATAAGAAATGCTTCTAAAATGAGAATATTCTGCTTATATAAAAACTTCTCCAGAGAGTCTGAACTACTTTTTTAAAAACATTCATATTATTTTTAAAGTTACAACCAATTGAAATAATTATGTGCGTTTTTTTCTTCAAATTTTTCCCCTCTGTTATTGTAAAACACATGGATAAACCCACTTCTAAGTTATATGTTTCAAAAATTCTAGTTGAGCCTCTGTACAGAAGTCTGAGCTATTACAGAAAAAATATTATTATAATAGGACATTTTTCACAAAAGAAGAATATTTTGAAAATGGTTCATTCTATGTTCATTTTTTGTCAAAATATTGTATTTAAATAATTTTTTATTGTAATAATATTCTTAAAACAATTTTATAAACATATCATAAATCATGTCATTATATCATAAATATTATCAATTTATACGCTTTTGCAAAATCACCTTTCCGAACGTAGTCGGATACTTTAAAGACAATAAAGACCTGAGAAACCAAAGCGAATATGAGTGCAAACATTTTAAATGTAAACAGTCATTGTCTTCTTGTCTCAGTCCGATCTCGAAAAAAAATAATAACGCTATTCAATATTTTGTTGGTTGACCTACGACAGTAGGAATGTATGCTAATGAAGTATGAGTCACCAATTCTCGGAGGTGCAGTTCAGACGTAGATAATATCACGTGTTTTTATATTCTTCGTGTGAACCTTTCGGAACGCAAAAAATTTCATGAGTGTAGCTTTGAGGTTCAGAGATTTTGGAATGTTCTTTCTTCCATGTGATACAAAAGTTAGGTGAAAACCACTGGCGTAATAGTCCTGAGTGGGCCCCGTATCAAAAATTCTTGCACACCCTTTTCTATTGCCTTTTAAGGTACACAGTACCTATTTTTAAAAAAAAATTTTGAAGACACTAATAGTAAAAATAATTGATGTTTTATATTCATATTATATTATTAAGTTGATTCTGAAAACAAAAAGTCAGTTTGACCAGCCATTATTTTACAATTTTAAGAAATTAAGAATTTTTGAAGTTTTTTCAAACTCTTATAAAATGCTCAATTTTTAAATTTTCTTAGTCATTTTAAGCGATTTATGTTTCTCAGATTATTGCAAGCAAAAGTTAGTATGGATCTAAAAATCTGTTCCCTTGTTGATTTTTAATGATTATTTTTCTAGCTAAACCTGGAAAAAACACGATTTTTTTTTAAATATTAACTTTAGCATTTCTTAAAAATATAACTAGAGATCTCAGACCTAAATCCATAATAGCCATTATAGAACGTACGTTTGGGAGTATCTACGAAAAATTTCAAGACTCTATCTTGAGCAGAAAAAAAAGGCTCAGGTATTAGAAAACACTTATACCTTCAAAATAGAAAGTCTGAGAAAAATTCATTTAAAGTTTGTAAAACCATAAAACAAAACCTTAAAATGCCCGTAAGGCTCTAATTTTTTAATATGTTATGTTCCAACTTATGTTCTAAATCAAGAATTTAGTTCAATTAATTATGACTGAATTTTTGTTAATTCAAAATATAATTTTGCATGATAATGATAGTGTTTGTTACGATGACAAATTCAACCTTATCTTAACAAAATATTTTCATAAAAGTTTTGAAACGCAAAGCATTTATGTGCAACATAATAATAATACTAACTTAAGCTAAAAATCACCAAGTTCGTACATAAAATTTAATTTTTTTAGGTTTAAATTGGGGAAGTTTATAGCTAGTTTTAAAGTCACCCAACAAGAACTCAAATACCATAATATAGTACTACTATATGTTTACTATAATGTAGTTTGTATATCATGGAAATATTCACTTTTATCTGCAATACTTGTAGTCAGAATTCTTGTATTCAGAAGTCTTATTGCAGTATCAGAGAAGGGCTGGTTTTTCAATATACAATTTTCAGTAGTATTCCATCTGTTCCAAATATTGTTTCTCATAGCAATCTGAGAAAGTTTTAGCCGTAGCATTTTATCAACACGAAAAAAATAATGAAAAAACTTTTAAGTTACGTAGACTATTTTTTTAAAACAAAAATTGGCCTTGAAATCAAGCTTAATTAAGTAATTATGAGAAATCAAAAAACTCAAAACATAATCAAGCAGAAATGATTTTAGTAACGAAAATTGCAATTAATGACCATTTCACACTGAAAGAGTTGTTTGTGCTCAAAAATATTTTTAATTCATTCAATTTAAGAGGGTAAAAATGCTTTAAAATGAAACCGAAACCAAAACCTAAGCTCAAAAAACTTCAAATATCTTAAAATCTTATTTATTAGCAGATCTGAAATTTGTGGTGGCAATTTGTGGTGAAATTTTTGTGGCCCAATGATATGGGCCACAAAAAAAGCAAAAAAAATTTTTTTGATATTTTTCAAATTTGTAGGGGAGTGTGTAGCCTTAATGCATTAACAACTTTTCCTCGCATATGTTGGAACCCCTGTATCATTGATACGACGGTAGCTACGCCCCCGTGAAAACCTGATTTTTTAAAAAATCGTATTTTAGAATTAAAAAGCTTATTTTATTGACAATTGACTTCTTTAAACTATCATTTCAAATTGTTTCGTATCTTAAATTTTTAAAAGCATGTAAAGTTTTTAATTGTTTTTTTTTATTATTATTATTGACAAAAACTCGATATGGCCTTTCGTAAAAAAAAGCTTTCGAGAACTTTCAATAAAAAAAATTGAGGAAATAGCAGTATTTTGTAACATCTGTTTTTCAAAACGACTAAGTGACTGTCAGTGGCGTTACGGAGAATAATAGGGCATCCTTGTAAAGTCAGGTATTGTGCTCCAAGCCGGATCTTACAAAGGATTGCGTACTTAGCATCAATAAAACTTTGGACTCCCTAAATCCTAGCCCCCCCTCCCCGCAATGCCACTGTTACGCCACTGACTAGGACCCCCTGCAAAGTCAGATTTTGGGCCCCAAGCGGTACTTGGCGTCAGTCAGGTTTTGGACCCTCTAGAATCCTGGCCCTCCACCACGATGACTAGGTTGCGGGGGTGTACGTTACACTACTGGTGACTGTCATTTATGATCACTAGTTCGTGATTTACATTGATGCAGTATATTTACGTATTCGAGGCCTTATACTTCTTTGAGTTGTCGTGTAGTTGGATTTATACAAGTTAACTTTATACAGGCTAAAAGTCTCCACATTGGTAGGGTGTGGAAGTTTGGAGAGTGGGGTGTCGTCTCAGGTGTTCTTATCGTCACTTCAACATAGCTCAAAATTACGACATCCATCAACAGTTTTATTCGTGTTTTTTAAAAAATATCAATTCAAATGAATAAATTAAAATAATAATGCTTTCAATCAGATTTCTGAAGTGCATCTTGTTTTATTGAAATATGTAAATAAATTTTCTTCGTGCAATTCTGTTAATTAAAAAAATTTAAGTATGAAAATGCTTTTACAACGTAATGAAAAGATATGTTCAACATACACATGTAATATTTTTATACCTCTTTCTTCTATTTCCTAAAAAATGTATAAAAACTACAGATATCATTTCAACTTCAATAAAAAGAAACTACATTTTCATAAGTGTCCTTTTTCTTCCGAAAAATTTTCTTGAATTTTTCGTTTCAGATTTCACACAAAGAATTATTGGGGGGAAACCCGAACTCTTCTTTAAATCAGAATTTCCTATTGTTCTTTTGTTGTCAAATATTGCGGATTCAAAGGATCTGTGTATGTGTTCTTTGTTCGATCTCTCTACATCCTTCATTTCGTAAAACATCAAAATTGACAAACTTAAAAAAAATTTCGAATTGTTTTACATGGCTTGGTTAGCATTTTTATTTAGTGAACTAGTATTATGATTTTTCGTTCGTATTTTCTAATGTAGAAAATTTATAAAATATGTTACAATAAATCAAGACTCACAAATATGTAACAACATAAAAGTAACGAAAATAATGTAAATAACTCTTTCAAATTAAATTATATTTGTACACCGTTTAGTACATTTTTCCAGTGTACGTGTAAACATGCACTTTTTAGATTTATACAGTCACGATGATGTTTCCCAAAAATTATTATTATTATTTATTTATTTTGTTAATACCAGAAATATTTATCAATCCTCAATACCAAATTCAGTTACTTACATAATGAAATACTTTACGTTTAACTTAGACAGTTTTTGAATTAACGTTATAACCACACACAATATCTATATCTATTTATCTCTCTATCTATATTTCTATTTATCTAGATCTTTTTTCTTACTTTTTCACTCCCTAATGCAAACACCAGGGCTTAATTTCAATATTAACTTTTTTCATTCTCAACAAATTATTTCTAAATAAAAATATATACTAATTGCAAAATATTTGAGCAAGCGAAAAATTTTATCAGATTTATTCAATTTTAAGAATTTGTGCGGTATATAAAGAATTAATGATGTATATAGATTCTTATCTGTAATAACAAAGATTAAACTAAATCATTATTATTCTTATTATTAAATATTTGAAATATGTAAAGGTACAACTATACTAAAAGACCTCAAACTAAATACAGATGACTAAAATCTTCCAATACATTTGTCAAATTTTGTCTACAATACAGAAATGATAATACTTTTTTTACATTATTCACAACGCCAGGCTTTGTCGAAATTGTAAACGGATATTAGCTTTTCCTGTGCAACAGCCATGTTTCAAACAAAAAATATTATATTCAAACTAAATGCCATTATTGCTATGAGATACTTAAGACAAAGAACAAATTATAATTATGACGTGTGATGTAAAACCGATATGTTGATGGTTGTAACTGCAATTTCTGCTTATGAGTATTCAGTTTTACTTTTTTTTTTCATTTTTAGCAAATGAGAATATTGAGATAATTACCTTTTGTGTAATATTTTCTAACATAAAACTCAAATATTTAAAGAGAAACTAATTTCGTATTGGAAAGATTCCTTTTTATAAATATTCATAAGGGGGATTTCTTTTTAAAAAACACACAACGGTAATGTATCTGTTAAAGATCAAACACAAGAACTGCTTTCCCAATATAACTCATAAAACCTATTACATAGATTTTTAAATGAAACAGAATAAACAAAAGAAACGTATTGTCTTAATCTAAAAAACTGCTCTCATTAGCATTACTCTAATGAAAACATTTTATTTGAGAAGTTGTTCTCGTAAAATGATACTGGATTAAATAAGAACAATGCATTTATTTTTCTGTATGAAATTATTTTATTTTAATTACATAGTTGCATATTTTTAAAACGTCTCCCAAAGAATTACTGTATTTCGAAAGGAAAGTGTGCGTGCGTGTGTGTGTTATGCTTTCAGGTGGTATGTTTACTTATTTTAACAGTACTTATACAAAATATTCTTAATTTCTATATTAAATAAGTAATTTTTTTTTAATTTTTCCGGTGCTAGTTTGATATCACGGAGCATGACGCCAAGCAGCGCTTGTTGACGCTGGAATGGAATCCAAGATGGTTGGCCTGCGACATCAAATCGTAAGGAAGGTAGCTTTTTAAAAAAATTTTGAAATACATTGAAATATATTTCAAAAGAAGAATATAGGAAGAGATTGAGAATAACCAAGATCCCAATCAGTAAATAATATAAATTACTATATAATATAATAAAAAGTTACATGTACTAATAATATTATGTAGTATATAATTATAATCTTATGATATAATTTAATAGTAATTATGTATAATATTCATATATTATGATTTAATAATAATTATTATATATAAAAATCGAATTATATATATATATATATATATATATATATATATATATATATATATATATATATACATAATTTAATAGTAGTTATAAAAAAGAATAAATCATCACATTGTGTAATATATAAATTATTCTTAAGAATACTCATATAACATAATAATTATAAATAAATATTATAAAAAACAATTATTATAAATAACGAATATTATATGATTATTACATATAATAATAATTGTATTTTATTATTATATTAATAAAATAATTACATAATATATATTAACATTAATAATGAATATCAATTAAAAAGTACTGGAAACTTGCAATATTCCAAAAACTGCAAAATTATCAAGGTAACCATTTTGTAATGTTATCGCCCATCTTGGCGAACATAAACCACAACTTGGTGCGAGCCCCATGATATCAAACTAGTTCCATTTTTCCTGTTATACTTTATTTAATAATAGGATTAGTGTATTTTAATTTCTAATAATGACATATTTATGGTATTTCTATAACCCAGTAGTTTTTCTTTTTACCCACTAATTTAATCCTGCTCTTAATAAAAGGCTATCCAGAAAATAATATTTTCCATATAATTTAAAAAGGCAATTTATACCAATTCCTAACGTAATCCACGATAGACCTACTTTTACTCTAAATAAAATTGGCATCAAAATTATTTCAACCAATAAAAATTTTCAGTCTTTCAATCTAAATTATTAAGATTTTTCTTTTCAGCATTCATTTCATTTGTATAAAATTTTAAAAGTTTATAAACTCTATTAACTAATAAGAATTACACATTCTTCTCATTCAGTAATCTTCTAATAGATTGATTGTTTATTTAATTCAGTGGTCTTCAAAGTGGGAAACGGTTACCCAGAGTGTGTGAGTGCTCATTAACGTCGCACTGTAAAAGAACACGCGGACTATTGGCGACGGATGCCGTAATTCTGAACTATAGACAAGTGACAAGGATAACACCTGAGATGACGTACCACGTGCCAACAACACTTTGAGCCACGAAAGATTCAACGTGTTTCAGCTCCTCTACACAGCGGGTCTTCAGTGGTATTAGGGCTTGAACTCACATGACACGCCGGGAACTATCTTGTGACCATAATCAATAGACAGCTTCGGCCATATGGGAAGTTCGGAAATACGCCAAAAGAAGGGTTCAAAATCACTTTTAAGGTATCCGACTACTTGCGACAACTTTTTTTTGAAAAAAAGGAAATATGGAGATCTTTTTGTGATTTTTATATTTATATAGTATATTTTAAGGAAAAAATCCTAAAATTGGTAAAAGAAAAAAAAATTATTATTATTAAAATGGGAAAAAACTAGTAAAATGTACGAAAAATTACATAAACGGGGCCCGCTCTCTACAAAGATTTTATGAACAAATTCTCAATTTTTCAATTTTGATGTGTTACTTTGTTATTCCTGTTTGAAGTGATCTTCACGATAAGAAATATTTTAATTTTTACAAAAACTAGAGCACTTTATCTAAGTCATTATACGAAATTGCTTAAAAAAACATTGACTATATTCACATAAAGAGCTGCAAATTTTGAAATAAAACAGTTATTGATAAATCTGAAGATCAAAACACTTCTACTGTTATGCAGAACATAAGCAAAAAATTTCAGCTAATTATTTTCAAAACTTTTTGAGCAATCGCGGTCCCCGTTTGAGTTTTTCGAAAAAAACACGTTTCGCGTAAAACGCATTTCAAATTTTGACATCTTGTGTAAAGTAATGGCATTTGCTTTTACTAAAACGCTTGTAGTTTTTGTTCTAGTGGAGGGAAAATAAAGTACTTTTGGTATTGTTATTAAGTTAATAAAATGGTCTATAAAATAAAATCATAAAAAATTTTGCCGATTTTTGAAAAAAATCATGGTTTTAGGGTAGTCGGATACCTTAAGGGTTTTAATATGTATCACGAGAGTGTGAGGTTCTCTCATTCGTCACTACACCTGATTTTACAGAGAAGTTAAGCCTTTGGAGGGAGATGCCTCTAAATGTTCAAGAAGAAAGAAGTACGCACTAATCCCATTGAACTCTAATTTAATTTGTAAATTGGTTATTCATTTCAAATGTATATATATATATTGTTTAAAATAAAGTTGTACATTGCTTAAAATAAAATAAATAATATAATAACGCATGCAAATTATTAATATAATATTACAAGTGTTTGTAGTTCGTTTTGTTTTTGTTTTTTTAATCTTAAAATAAGTACATTTTTAATTTTACGCAGACAATGAAAATCCATTTTTACTAATGAAGATATCATATTAGATAGTTTATTAGAATATTATCCAATAATGAAAGTTTTCGAAATAGATACATATATTAACTTATTTACGCAATGTAGCAATATTTATTTATTTTTTTAAAAAAATCTTTTAGAAAATTGCCGAAACATTTTAGTTGTTTCCACAGTGATTTCCACGGAAGATAATCCATTCGACGAAACGAAAAGCGCGCTTACGATCTGAATCACGGCTTTCCCAGATGACTGATTTAGTACTTTCAGGTGGAATTTCAGCGCAATTTAACCTAGTTACAGGTAGTATTTTGTATGCCAAAGGAAGTATCGAGCCCCACCCATATATTTCTTATTTCAAAAGCGAGCCAGTAACATCAGTGCATCTGTTTCGTATTTTGAGGGAGCCTAAAAACACCTTTATATTCTTGAAAGAACTGTGCTTGCACTTTAATATCTCACACACCCCTTGACCTTACACTCATAAAGCCGCATACAAACCCATATAACATACACTCACTTCCATTTCCGTGAGTAACTGTTGGAGTGGATATCACTGATGCCTATCATATACTTGAATAACACGCGGAACTTGAATCATTGGATGGAAAAATGCAATAAAAAACGAAAAGCTACCGCTATAAGCTTCGCATACATTATTTGCGAAAAAAAACAATGGTTTGCTTATAATATCCATTCGGTTACAACAGCAGTAGTGTTATCTGCAGAACTCGTAAAATGGATTGTTGCAGAAATTCCATGGAATATTGCACTAAAATTTTACACATTCATTTCCATGGAAGTACTGAAATTTTTCAGAAACCTTGCTTTTTAGTTGTTCTAAAAGTTATAACACTTAGTTTAAGTGAATCCCAGATTGTGTAAGAGTACTTTTAGAAAAAGTCCAGGGATAAAATTCGTACCTTCTGGGATAATTAGGTAAGAAACACATTATTCATTCTTAAGCATTTTTGTTTCAGCGTACAAAAATGTTTTTATATATAATCTTCCGTGGCCAGAAATTCTGATAATTATCAGCCAGTGATCTCAAATCAAACTAAAAGGAGGTTCTCGAAAGATTTAATTTTACTATAGAAAGAAAGGTAGTAAAAGGGGAGAAAAAAAGAAACAATATAATAGAACTCAGACAAAAAGTTATTTTTCAGAAACTTACAATATATTCGGAAAAAAACATTAAAAAAATCCTTGCAATTTTTTAAACTGAAACATATCTGTGGTAAAATAATGTGAGAAAAAAAATACTTTTTAAAAATTAATAAATATATTTTTATACTATACAAAAATTTTCTTTCAGAAAATAAAATGGATGCATTATTGTTTCATTTAAACAGAAAAACTATTATCTATCAAGTTACACCCACGATTTCAAGCTAGTTTCATCGCAATATAGTTTCATCGTTCAGCATGGTTTTTGACCGTAATGATGATAGGATAAATTATTTTCCTATTGTAGATATATATATATATAGCATTTTTCCTACAGTGTTTCCTTCACGAATAGTAAGGATTCTTAGCCTGTCTGGGATTAAAAATTAATTAATTTACTTTAAGAAAACTTACTTACTTATTACTTTTTCAACTTTCTTTCAAAATATATAAGTGAATACAGTACAGGGGCGTAGCTACCGCGGTATCAATGATACGCGGACCCCAAGCTACAGGGGCCCCAACATGTGTAGCTACAATCCCACTAACAAGGCTCCCATATCTAAAAAAGGGCCCCGAAGGAATTTTTTGATACAGGGCACCTTCAGAGCTAGCTACGCCAGTAATACAGCGCCTAAATATAGTTAATTACACTGAATAACAATTGAAATGATTCCATGATTAACATTTATGTCATGAAACAGTTACATATAAGTTTCCATTTTAAAAAGATTTTGTGCAGGTGACCAGCCTTGCGAAACTTGAGTTTTGGATTTCAACTATCCCTCCCCCTCTCCCCCCATAGTGACTTTTTGTTAGTTTATATGTCAACCATTAAATTTACAAAAAGATTTAAATATTTTTTTCTATAATTTATAAGCAAAAATTATTACCAAAGAGAAAAAAAATTTAAGAAAAAGCGTGTAATTTTTCTTTCTACGTATAATTCTTTGCTAAACAAAAAAAATTGCAGCTATTTTATATATATGAAACAAAAAATATATATTTAAAGGTACAAAAATCAAATAGAATGTTCATTAAAGTTGACATATAAATAATAAAACATATTAACAATTTAAGTTTCTTCTTTTTATAATACAATAAATTAAACTTTCAAAAAACACTTTATTTTTTTAAAAAATGCGAACACTAAAATTTTTAAAATAAAAGCTATAATTTTTAAATAAAAAATTTTCGTCAACCTTATAAATAAAGTTTAGGTTGTGAACCAACTACGCGCATTTACCCTAAATCAAATAAAAAAAATTCCGCTTGGTTAAAAAGTACAGTCATCTTCTTTTTCGGCATATTTGAGACACAAAAATTAAGCTAAATATTTAAAACCATTCAGGCTTAAGTTTATAAATTAAATTACAAAAACTAGCAGCGCGAAAACATGTGAAAGAAAAAATTTCCAAATTAAATCTTTTAATATCTTTCATTTTAAATTATACTAAATACGTATTTTTTTTACCCCTCGTATCAAAATTAAAATGGAAATTCAGTTAATCATGCTTCTGTTAAAGGAGTATTTATCGCAAGAATTATAAAAAAATAATAATAAAAAAATAAATAAATAAATTTAAAAAAAAACTACTTCCTCGAATAAAATTCTGAAAATGTTCATTGAAGTTAAATATATTGAAACACTTAATTTTAAATAATTTAATCTACCTTAAAAAAGAAAGTTATCTATGTACATTTTAACTAGTGATGTGTGTCACTGTACCTTCAATCAACTACTAAGTTATATAAAAAAGAACTGATGAACATGAAATATATTTATTAAGTCGTATATATATAATTTTTATAATCTAATTTATTTCATATCTTCAACAGATATAATTTTTCATTTGTATTGTTATATTCCAATAATTATTTTCCGAACTCGAAAAAACTAAGTCCCTTTATTTACATTTAAAACAAAGCATACAAGAAAAATTTCAAATGAGATTATATCTCAGTTATAACTGAAATATGAAGTACAGTGTCCATTATGAAAATAATGAGCATAATGCTATTGTGACGCGACGATAGATGGCAGCACGGTAAAACCGGCTGGGAAATGTGGTGGGGGATATGCCCTTTCAATGCATCCGGTCGTCAGTTGAGTTCGAGCAGTGTGCGCGGAGATACGTGCCTCCGCTTGAAATGTTTCAACTTTTGTAACATAGCGCGATGGAGCGTTCGCTTGAACAACGATACGCCATAAAGTTTGGCGTGAGGCTGGGAAAAAATGCAACTGAAACATTCCAGATGCTGCAAGAAGCCTTCAAGGACGATTGCATTTCAAGATCACAGTCTGGGAAGTGGCATAATGCGTTCAAGGAGGGCCGGGAGGAGGTCGCCGACGAACCCCGTTTTGGACGCCCAACAACAGCCAGAACTGAAGATAACATGGATCGTGTGAGCGAAGTTTTGCCTACTGACCGTCGATTAGGCATCCAGCAAATTGCTGACACACTACACATGTCCACATTTGCGGTACATGGGACAGTGACCGAGAATCTGCAAATGCGTAAGGTCTGTGCGAAGCTTGTGCTGAAAGTGTTGACGCAAGACCAGAAAGAACTTACAGTTTTGCGCTGTCAAGAATTGTTGGATTTGATTCAAAATGAACCGGACTTTCTGAACTCTGTCGTAACCGGAGACGAATCCTGGATGTTTGAGTACGACCCAGAATCGAAAAGGCAGAGCTGTGAGTGGCACACAAAATCATCCCCACGCCCCAAGAAAGCGCGAATGAGCAAGTCGCGCATCAAAACGATGATCATTGTCTTCTTTGACATCCGAGGAATAGTTCATTGTGAGTTTGTTCCGCAGGGACAAACTGTAAACTCAGCCTTTTACCTGGAGGTGCTCAGGAGATTGAAACGCCGGATCGCGCGCGTGAGGACTGACATTAAAGACACGGTCAAGCTCCACCATGACAATGCCACCAGCCACACAGCCTTCATCATCACCAACTTCCTGGCCCGGAGCAACACCCCGGTGATCCCTCACCCCCCCTTACAGTCCCGACTTAGCTCCATGTAATTTCTTTTTGTTTCCGCGACTCAAGAGAGAGATGAAAGGAAAACATTGGGAAACCGTGGAAAACATCCAACACCATGTTATAACGTTCCTGAGAGGCATTCCCGTCGAGGAGTTTCAGGGTGCCTTTCAGGCGTGGCAAACACGTCTCCGCAAGTGTATTGATGCAGGAGGAATGTATTTTGAAGAATATTGAACATTTGTACAAATTACAATCAATAAATGTTTTTTGCCAGTAAATGTTCATTACTTTCATAATGGACCCTGTATATATACAATTTCTCTCTTAAAATAATAAAAATAATGTATAAAGTGTTTTAAGGAACTCAGAAAAAATAAATACTACGGTAGAATCTGAGAATAACATTCTGTAAATGTGTTTAGTAAAATAATACTTATAATTTCCCGTAACAGCCATTTTTATAACCCTTTATCTACCGACGGTACTTATAAGTACCACTCACTTTAAAACTACATAGAATAACTATTTTTACGAATACTATGACGATACTTATCAGGAATATTCTTTTAAATCCACTCTTCCAAGATAAATGGCAGCACGGGTTCTATGATGAGTATTTTCGAATAGTTTTATAGCAGGAATTGCGTTTTCAGCGGATTGTGAAGATTGTCATTTTTGTTCCGAAAAAATAGTTAATGTCAAAAGGTTAGTGTCTAATTTTTTTGTATGTTAATGAAGACCTTATTAAACTATTTGACTATTTATTTTAAGTAAATCGTGTGTATAATTAATTTTACAGTTGAATATCTTTAATTAATTAATTAGCTCTAACTAACTAAATTTCCCAAAGTTGAGTATTTTGTTTATGTAAATCCCATAATTCTCAATATAGTGATTTAAAAAATATTGCATGAAAAAAACTGCAGTAAATCATAATGCGGTAGATAAAGGGATAAGCAATGATACATCAATCGCAGTACATACTGTGTTAGTTCCACAATTCTCAAATAGACATTCAAAAGAGGTAATCTTATATATTTAATTTCTTGGAGTACCTTCAGTTGCTACAGATCTGAACTATATTTCGTATCTACCACATTACACGCGGAGGAGCACATGTTAAAATAAGTATTCGATTATTTGTTGTTATTTTAATTAAGTGATTTTCTCTTGTTTCTAAAACTAAAAGTACTTGATTTGTTTTTAATCGAGATATATATTATAAATGCGAAAGTTTGTGAGGATGTTTGGGCGTCTTTCACGCAAAAACAACTGAATGGATTTTAATGAAACTTTACAGTAATATAGCTTATAAATCAGAATAACACATAGGCTATAGTTTATAGCATAAGCTATAGTTTATAAAGATATTGTGAGAAGTGTCGAAAATATAACGATATTTGTCCAGTAAGTAGAAAAAAACTCTGCCATCTGCAAGCAATTCTGGCGTACACTGCAAAAAAGCCCACGTCAGCATGTATCTATCTTTTGTTTGTGAAAGAATCCTTTTTTGTTTTGGCTACGCAAGGCGCTCGCTTCTAATTAATTCCTGTGATCAGCATAATTCCTAATTTTTTTTATTTCAGAATAAAACTAAGTTTTGAAGGGAGAGGTTGTTATAAATCACTTTTTATTTGAATGTCTTTTTTAATGATTTTATTATGCTCATTTGGTAGTAAGAAATTGATCTTTTTTCAAAATAAATACTTTTATTGCTTCTGGTACTTACAGTAGATAAACTTTGTCTTTCACACTACATCATTTGGACATGATTGCATAATTTGTTTGCGGTTAGTAGTTAATTATAACACTATAATTTTAATTGAATAGGCGGATATATTGCATTTTTAAGTATAAAAATAATTATAACTACTGTAATATATTTTTTGGAGTGAGTTAATATTAACGTCACACTGTTCAGCTACACGAGGGTTTTTGGCAACGGACCACGTAATTTTGAACCATGGTCAAGTGACGTGGACGACACCTGAGCTGGCACCCCCTTCTACTAACTACCACACCACACCAACTTAGAAGGAATATTCTACCAATACTTAGCAGGAATATTCTTTGAAATCCACTCTTCCAAGATATATGGCAGCACGGGTTCTATGATGAATATTTTAGCGGGGAAGGCGAACAGTTTTGCAGCAGATATGCGTTTTCAGCTGACGGCGTTTTCAGCGGATTGCAAAGATTACTATTTTTATCCCGAAAAAATAGTTTTTGTCAAAATTTAAGTGTCTTATGTTTGTGTATGTTAATGAAGACCTTAGAAAGCGATCTGACTATTTATTTTAAGTGAATGGTGTATATAATTAATTTTACAGTGGAATATCTTTAATTAATTTATTATCTTTAATGGATTAAATTTCCCAAAGTGGAGTATTTCGTTTATGTATATCCCTTAATTTTCAGTGTAGTGATCCAAAAAAAAATATTGCATGAAAAAAACTGCAGTAAATCATAATGTGGTAGATAAAGATTTAACGTGCATCGCGCCCCCTACACGGCGGGTCTTACAAAACTCTAATAAAGCTCGAGCTATGAAAGTAGCTAGACATTTGCCAACTTGACTCTACGTTATTTTGCTGTGTTTTTCATTGAATCGCCATTATAATTTAGAAACGGCGTTGCTTGCGAATATTACAATTTTAACATAAAATAAATACAACAGAAAGTAATATTAATGTATTACACTTTCAGATATAAATTATTTGCACTATTTTAAGCGTTCATTACGCAAAACTTTTAACAATGTGTTACTTTTGCTGAGCAGAGATCAGCTTAGTGAGGTATTTTCAAAAATCGACCCTCAAGAGTGTTACGGGGAACTATAAATAAAAAAAATCATTTTTATCGGCTATTAGATCCACATACTTAAAATTTAACAAAAGTGTTTTTTTTCTTTCTTTCTTTTTTTTTTTTTTTTTTTTTTGTTTAGCTGATATATGAAAAAGCTTTTTTTTTTTTTTTTTTTTTTTTGTTTAATTTGCAATTCACGTAAAATTAACTCATTAAAAACTTTTTTATCCTTCAATCTGTGTTGTTTAATTTTTCAGTTCACCCGTGCGAAGAACGGGTATATCAGCTAGTATGAGATAAGTTAAATAAGTTGGTAAAATTACTAATTACACTCTCTGTATAGTTGACTGCCAATCAAGCGATATGGTAAATGTGATGTTCACTTTATTTTGGCGGATTATTTAAAAAGCAATTTACTTGACTCATAAGTCATAATGTTTGATTTATTCAAGTCAAAACTAAAGTCATTTGTAAGCAACATTCTTTTAAACCCGCCCTGGGTTTAAATATAGAATTGAGGGGTGGGGTGGGGGCTTTGGCGAAGTTAATTTTTTAGCAACCGAAATTATAGGCGCCAAGCAATTTAACTTAGTGATAGGTGTTAAAAGAAATTACAAAGTGGAATTTTACAATGAAAATAAACAAATATTAATGAGAAATTAAAAAAAATATTTATAAAGATATCATTAATGCATTTAATTAAGTTGTTTGACGATCGATTCCCGTCACCGAATCCAAAGGGCTCCCTATTCTACACCCAAAAATGAAAAGCTTTATCTATGTCATTACACATAGTCAACTATTAAAACCCCATTTTAAATTCTGGTTTGAAAGGTGGTCAACCAATGACCAATATGTTACATAAATAAAACTATTGTTTTGTAGTAAAATGTTCTTGTATGAATTGTAGCATTAACCTGTTTCAGTATGCAATATGGTTTAACCAATTGACTGAACATGGTATTAAGTTTTTATCAATTAGCACTGTTAGTAGAAGGTGTCTTGAATGTAGGAATAAATACCACTTTAGACAACCCATTTTATCCTAATCAATACCAAAAAGATTCAGGATTTATTTAAATTTTACTATATAAGTTTTTGTTGACAATTATTAATCTCTTTAGGAAACTAATTTCTTGAAAATTTTAAGTACTTTTTTAGCTTATTAATTTAGTTATGGAAAATGTCTTAAAAGTTCCCATGAAGAAATTATTTAAGAGTTTGAACAATTTCAATACTCTTATTTTAAGATTCCTTTCACTCTCATTTTCGAATATTGAAAGAATCAAAATTAACTGAACAGAAATTACAGAATGAGTAAAATTGAACATAGTATATTTCAAGAATGTTTTTTTACTTTTCGATATTAGACATTAAGTATATAAAAATTAAATCTACTTAACTACTAATATTTAATGGATACTTTGTGTTATTAATGATTGATCTGCATTGTTTAAATTAGATGTATCACAGTACTTACATATCATAACAGCCTTTTGGTAACATTATGTGAAACGAAGCACATGATTGCCAATTCAACGCATAACTCACATGCAAAATTGGTACTGACAACTTGGTGAGTTATCTTGAACGTTGTTGCCATAATATGTAAGTACAGATTTATCTTATAATATAATGTAGAAAGGAGTGGCATAACGGAGAACATTTGGTCCTCCAAGTTGGATTTTACAAAGGGTAGGTACTTGACGGCTGTCAGGCTTTGGGTCCCCTAGGACCCTCCCACCGCAATATGGGGCTGTATGTTACGCCACTGCAGAAAGGCTGTACTTTCATGACCATAATTCTTGCTTCATTTCATATAATCTCGCCCAAACTGTTACGATAATATGCAAGTTCCAAAAATTAACACAGCTTTGGTACAAAATCTTCTGTATGCAGGTATATTGTACTTGAGCGGAAACACACAAGAAATCTGCCATAATATGTACAGATTTATCATAACATAGTTCAGAAAGGCAGCGGCGCAACAGAGAACATTTAGGCCCCCTGCAAAGTCAGGTTTTGGGCCTCCAAGTTGGATTTTACAATGGGTAGGTACTTTGCGGCTGTCAGTCTTTGGGCTCCCTAGGACCCTGTGCCCCCCGCAATATGGGGGTGTATGTTACGCCAAGGCTATCTTGATTCTCAGGCTGCGACAGACAACCCTCCAAAACCAGTCACATGACCAAAGGAGGGACGATTCTCCCCGGGTTTGACCATCACTTCAACAGTCTTCCATTAAAGCTTATGATATAGTGCTTTATCTTACCACGTGTTTTTATATATGAAATGTAGTGAACATAAGTAATACCATTAGATATAAAGAAAGATAGGATATTTATATTATTGTATAACTTTATTCTTGAGTCATTATTGAATTTATTTTAGTTTTAAAGATAATTGAGTATAATAAACTGATGCATTATGCCATTTATTATTAATTTGTAAATTAAGATATTTTATTCTATATGAGAAATTAGTGTTTAAATATATATATATTCTTAATCTATCAAACCCTTATCTTAAAAATATTAAAAGTTTGATTAATAACACAGCCTAAAACTCCACACATTTTACAGTAATGTTTCGTTATTGTTATGCACCCAACTGTTCATCAAATAAAAGACATATCCATACATTTTCCTGGCTGTCCATCCTATTTGAATGAGATAACATATCAGCATATTTCAGTAAATTGCTAAATATTCTTAATACGGTTAAATGTTTTTGAAGAAATCTGCTTTATTAATTCTGTTTATCATGTTATGACTATTCAATCTTAAGAAAAGTATATTGAAATTTGTAGTATAGGAAAAATTTTGCAAGCTGAAAAATAATTGCGCATTAAAAGCGTGTTATCTATGCACTCGGATAAATATGGTACTATTTCACAGAAAAATTTAATTCCAAATTATTCAGGAGCAATAATTAATGTTAAAGTAGATATTAAGGATTTCACACACACATACAACGAAGTATTAAAAATTTCAAATAAATTAGAGGATATCTCAATAGAAAAGTATAAAATTTTAATGTACATTACGGGTTATGCGTGCATAATATAAAATTCGGATGCTCTCTCCGATTGCAAATGTATATTTCTTTCAAATAAAGAGATCCATTTCGATTCAGAAATGCAGAACAAAACATTTGAGACTTCTGGATAGAAGAGATTTAAAAATGCCCACGAATATATTGCTATGAAAGTCATTTCAACGCAATATTTCATTTTTAATTTGTTAATATTGAAAACATTCGAATCAAGATTTCTTAAAGTTAATTGCCAATTATCCTATTTACAAGCACAACAGAAGCGTACTTGGAATTACATGAGTTGTGGAACGTCTCACAATCGTTTTATTCACCTTGTGTAAAGTGTAACACACCTGTATTTTCATATTTTTAAAAAAATATTCATTACATTCGGGAATATATGCTTAAATAATTATTCAAAAAAGCGCAATGAAGAAATTTTAACGGTGAAGGATAATCGAAAAATAAAGACATTTAGGTTCAATTAGATAAATGTTGTGTGTGTGCTTTTTATATTTCATATTGTTTTATTTATTTAAATATTCAATTATCGATTGGTGTTACTATCATCGATGGTTCAGTTAATCAGTGGTAGAATGCTTTTATATCAATCAACTTTCATATCATCACAATCCGTTAGACTCAATTAAATTCAATAAATCATCGAATACAAGTGTAAGATTAAATAATAAGTTTAATGGAATATGGAGTGCGTCTGCACTCGGTCACGTACAGAAGATCTCTGGTGTCAACAACACATGTTATTACAAGCAGTGCCCTCTACACTGAGGGGGTTCTACCATTACTCCCCACTTAAACTCCTGCGGAGTTTACATTAAGATAATTCAAATTCTAAGGTAATTCAAGTAAAATTCATGCAAAATGAAATAATACAAATAAAATTCATGCAATGTGAAATAATACAAATAAAATTCATGCAATGTGAAATAATAAAAATAAAATCCTATGAATTCAATTCTCAAATCACATGCATCATCAATAATTCTGAAATAAAATTAGCAATTCTTAAATCACATGCATATCAATAATTCTGAAATAAAGTTAGCAATTCTTAAATCACATGAGTTATCAATAATTCTGAAATAAAATTAGCAATTCTTAAATCACATGCATTATCAATAATTCTGAAATAAAATTAGCAATTCTTAAATCACATGAGTTATCAATAATACTGAAAATCAAATTAGCAATTATGTAAATAGAATAATATAAAGGTTAAAGTTCAAGAAATTGTAAAATGTTCAATGTTCTTTCCTACAGTTGCAGGATCAACTGGAATAGGTAAAGGCACTACCTTTGTGATGGCTCGTTTTAAAATACCTGTTGAGGTTTTCACATTAACTACTCTTACAAGACCATCACTACCGGGAAATACTTCAAGAATACGCCCCATAGGCCAGTCCAGGGGCTTGGTGTTGGGATCCTTTAAAAGAACGAGCTGATTCTCCATCAGGTTAGGGTTCTGTTCACTCCATTTAGCACGGGTCTGCAGATGGGTCAGATATTCGGTGCTCCAACGGTTCCAAAATTTGTCTCTCAGAGATTGAACGAGTTTCCACCTGGAATGATAGGACAAAGAATCCGAAGCAGTATAAGGTTCAGGAAAGGATGAAATTGCACAGTTCGTCAAGAAATGCCCCGGTGTCAAAGGGTTAAGATCATTGGGGTCCGAAGATAGTGGAGACAAGGGACGTGAATTCAGAATTGCTTTGATTTGTGCCATCAACGTAGTTAACTCTTCGAAGTTCATGATAGCTGATTTCGCTACCCTCAATAAAATGCGTTTCATGGACTTAATGTTTGCTTCCCACAATCCACCGAAATGGGGAGAAGCGGGTGGAATGAAGTTCCATTCGATTCCCTCTTCCGCGCTGAATAGCTGAATTCTGTTGGACTTGCAAATTTCGTTCCATTCATTAAGAATGTTTCTTGCTCCCTTGAAGTTCGTTGCCCTTGGCAACATCATTTGATGTTTTTGGAATTCAGATAGGGTCGAATGTTTCAATCTACCTCCTGGGTCAAATAATCGACCTGCGGCTTGTAACAAATATCTTTTTGTATTAATTCTTTTAGAAAGAAATGTTCCTAAATCGCTGGAATCAAAATAGAATGTGTCAGATTTTTTCATTCCAACCAACTCCTAAGACCTTTGAAGCTATCAACGTGTTCAATGACTCTTTATGTTCATCTACTTCAAAATTTAAATTTTTTAACCTTTGATTTAGCTCGGAAGAGTTGGTTCTCCATTTCCGAAGATCCATACTTGCATCTTCCAAAATTTGTTTACTTTCTATGCAGGTCGTCAAGGCTGCTTGGACACTGACATTTCCACACAGAAAATCATCAACATACAATGACTGGTTAAGATGGTTAAAGGTATCAGGAAAAATATCCACATATTTTTTAAGATGATGCTTTATCGTAGCTGCAAGAAGAAATGGACTTGATTTTACTCCAAATAAAACCCTAGTCATACGGAAAATATCAAGCCGTTTGTTTTCTAAATCAATTCCTGGATTTTCATCCCAGAAAATCTTGTAAAATCCCTTTCACTTTCGTCTATCTCAATCATCAAAAATGCCATTTTTATGTCAGCTACAAATGCAATTGGATTCACTCTAAATTTGATTAATAGAAAAATAGGTTAGGTATAAAATTTAGCCCTGTGTGTAAACAATCGTTCAAAGATAGCTGTGATTTCGCATGTGATGACGCATCAAATATGATTCGCAATTTGCTTGTAGTTTTATCAGTACGTATTACTGCTCTAGGTGGTAGATAAAAAATATTATGCTTTAGATTTTCTTCTTCAAATGGAACACGTTCTATGATTTTCTCAGAAAGATAATTATTTACAACTAATTTGTAATCTTCAAATAAGGAACTGTCATTTTTAAAACGTGATCTTAACTTTAGAAATCTTTTCCTAGCAACTTCTTCATTATTTTCTAATAATGTTTTCATGTTAGGTTTCCAAGGGAATTTAACTTTATACCGCTTATTTTGGTATGAAATTCCCGCTTCAAATTCAGACATTATATCATTATCAATATTTTCCTCATCGGACACCTCTGCTTCTATTCCTAAGTTCTCTAAATTCCAAAATTCACTAAGCTGTTTGGAAATATTGGATTCATTAACAATAACACTCATTGTTAAAATGTCCTCAGAATCTCTCTTGATTACTGCTGAAACTATATTATCAGTGTCCCTTTTAGGAGACAAGTCATCATGTCCATTCTGAAAACATATTGAGAAATGGTGGGATCCATTACAAATAGGACACGACTCCCCTGTGACACATTCCCTTGCTCTATGACCGTGCGACAAACATAAATAACAACAGCCCTTTTCCCTTAAAATTTCTCGCTTTTCGTGAGCACCAAAGGAACGGCAAGTGTCGAGTTCATGACCTTTGTTGCAGTATAAGCATTTTCGGCTTCTAAGTTCTACTTTCTCCAAAGGGGTGGGAAATGAATGGGGTCGGAAATGTACTCTATTCGGGGGTGGCTTCATGCGTTGTCCGAGGAAATAGGAGCCTTTTATTTTTTGTTCTGTCTTGCGGTAGAGGGGAATAATGACATAGTTTATGACTGTTTATTTGAGAAGCTCGTTCCCTACAGCGTATTTCAAAGTGTAGGAACCGCAACAGAGCGCTCAGGTCAAACCCTTCGTCCTTTTGAGAACGATTGAATTCCAAAACGAGTTCCGAGGGTATCTGTTTCAACAGGATGGGTGTTAATAAGTTTGAGTAGGATTCTCCTTTAACTCCTAAACTTTCAAGACTCCTTATTTGCGTTTCTGCTCTATTGTACAAATTTCTTAAGCCCACAATATCTCAGTAGGGTTTCTAACAGGTGTTAAATTTAATAAATTGCTCAAATGAGCGTTAATTAACATGTTTTTATTTCCAAATCTATCTTTTAATAAATCAAGAGCTCTATCATAATTATCATCAGAAATTGGAAATCCATTAATGCAAGCAAGCGCATTACCACATAAATATGATTTTAAATAATTAAATTTATCAACTTTGCTTAGTCTATTGTTATTATGAATAGAGCTTTCAAATAAATTATAAAAATCTAACCATTCAGAATAATTTCCAGAATACTTATTTATATGCAATTTAGGTAAATTTATGTTCATACATTCAAAACTATTGGAATCAATAACTTGGATATTTCGAGAAACTGTATCAACCTGGATAGAGTCAGAATTTATTCTCCTAATTTTAGAAGAAAGCTTCGTTTTCCAAAATATAATCTTCTCTTTAATTTCTTCCGAAGCTTCTATATCTTCAGAAATAGTGTCAACAGACAAACGATCTTCAATTAGTGTATTTAATAAACTTAAGTTACTTTCTTTGTCATTTAATTGCTCTAAAAAGGCTTCAAATTGATCAACAGGTTCATTTTCATTGTTGATCTTTCCTTCAATTTTATTTATCAATTTTGTCAACGAAGAACGTACCGCAGTACGCTTCTTTTTAAATTTTGAGAGATCTTCTGACATTTTAATCTTCTATTCAGGTATAATTCAGTTTTTCAATAAAAATTCGGCTTACCTGAATTCACTGTCGACGATGATATTCCAACCTCTTGGTCGAGGGTATCAAAAATGATTCTTTCATCAATTTCATCAATTTTCATTAATTTCAGGCCGTTGCACCAATGAGACGATCATCGCTGGTTCAGTTAATCAGTGGTAGAATGCTTTTATATCAATCAACTTTCATATCATCACAATCCGTTAGACTCAATTAAATTCAATAAATCATCGAATACAAGTGTAAGATTAAATAATAAGTTTAATGGAATATGGAGTGCGTCTGCACTCGGTCACGTACAGAAGATCTCTGGTGTCAACAACACATGTTATTACAAGCAGCGCCCTCTACACTGAGGGGGTTCTACCAATTGGTATATTATTCAATATGCATGTGTGTGTGTGTGTACTTCCTTATACTTCATTTTTTTATTCTATATAGATTTTATGTGCGCATGTTTAATAGTTCACATAACTACTACTTAAAGAAAAATTCTATTTATTTACATTATTCGTTTAAATCATTTTCATGAAGATTTTATCATTCGAAGTATGTTAAATGTAAAATATTTTTTGTAATAAAAAAAATTTATTTTATTTTTAAATATTTTTACATAGGCATAATATTTATTTCAAACGCATAAAAAAATCATGTAAAAATTGGTTTGAATAATATCATTACAAATCTAAATGATTCAAAACTTGAAAAAAAAAAGTGTAATCAATATATTGCCTCATTAATGATATATTCTATGTGTGTGTGTGTGTGTGAAAAGTATTTTTTATTTTTTGTCAGATTTATAGCTAAAGTATTCTTTTCCAATGTATATATTTTCTAACGTATAATCTAGAATCTATTTTTGCTTTATAATTACTGTGGTATCTAAAGCTGTTTGAGTCATTTCTATATTTGTATATATTTTTACACGCATTACATTCTTCATTTGTATATATTTTACGTGAAGTTTGCATTTGTATATATTTTACGTGAAGTTTGCATTTGTATATATTTTGGCAGGAATTTTGCATTTGTATATATTTTTGCGTACATTTAATCTTTATGATTCATTGATTGTGCAGCAAAATGTTGCTAAAAATTTACATGTTTTTTTTATTAATATGCCTCTAATGCTTTACTTTTTCTATTTTCTTGGCAAGTAAATGTTTCTTTTGTTATTTTATCTGATATTGGAAATATTTTACATTGAGTCAGTTTTTACTTAGAAGAACTTTACTTTTACTTTTTAGAACCTTTCACGAGTGATATTTCACCCTTTTTCCTGGAAAATATTAGACATCCTTCTAACGTAATTAATACATAACTTTCATCTGAAAATATTCTATAGGAGGATTATAAAAAATAATCAATATAAATGTGGAAATATTAGTCTACGACCTGAAAAGAAATAAATGTCGTAAGCTTTATATTCCTGACAGCCACTGCGAGTAGCAAAACATTCCTTCCTTTCGTGACGTCATCAAAATGCTGTTGGGGCCTGGTTCTTCAGGATGGCCTTGGTTACGCCTTTGCAGAAAGGCTATACTTTGATTTAAAACTATTATGATATTTCTAAAAGAATCTTATTAATCTGATATTTTTTATGTTAAAGACACAAGACCAGTCAAAGTACGTTTTAATTCACAGCATATTGATCTTTTGATTTATAACACACGGTTAATGTAACCAGTGTTTTGTTTATTTGGATGAAAATGAATGAGATATATATATATAGAGAGAGAGAGAGAGATTTAACCCGATTAAATCTATTTTATGTGCTTTTATTTATTTATTCATTCAGGACCATGATTACATGTATGTGATCACTTCAGGGAATGATGTGAGATTTTATTTTCCCCTTTCTGAGTCCGTGATCATACCAATGTTATCTGAATTTGGAATGATTATAAACCATAAATTTTTTTGGCGTATTTTATTACAGCAGTTGAAATGGAGTTGGGCTTAACAGCGAAAATCTACTGGTCTTGAACGGGTTGGAGAAAATTTAGATACTTACATATTATCGCAACACAATGCCAACATTCAAAATAATTTGTGAAATTGGCAACCCTGATTTTTCATATGTTGCACATGCTATTTTTTTTTACTCAACCATGTGCTTCATTTTATATAATCTCGCCAAAAAAGTTGCGATAATATGTAAGTACCAAAAATTAATAAAGCTTTGGTACAAAAACTTCTGTATGCAGGTATGTTGCACATGAGCCGAAACACGCAAGAAATTTGTTCAGTCTGACACACTGGAAGCACCATAATAAAACAAGCAATTATTTTTCCAATTATAGGTTTTGCATTTTTTCATGTAGATCAAGATTTTGGTGTTTTTATTTCTACTGTATTAGCTGGAAAAATATATTTAGTGACATTAATATTTTTTTAACAGATTAAAGCTTAGATGAAGAAAGTTTCTTCTTCTTAGATAATGAGACGTTGAAAACTAATTCCTAAAGCTGTCCCTCAATTGTTTCAGTGAAGAAAAAGTGAAAGAGACTTGTATCTCAGAAAATTATCATAATACTTATTCATATTCAATTATACTTGTCGACTTTTAATATCAAGGTTTCTTCCATGGAATTACAAAAGCAGAAAAATAAGATAGGTAAAGAAACCATCTTTAAATAACTTTTTTTTATACATTTCAGATTGGAGGGGAAAGGAGACAGCTTCTCGTTTTTCGTTTTTGAGTATTAAAATTAATGTTATAATTTGATATCGGTACACTACGTACCAAGTGTTGTTGTTGACAATTGTCAAGTTGGGCGATAACATTACAATACGGTTACCAATACACTTAAGTTAGGTTCTGTGGTTGCCATCCATTATTTTTTTAATTTTATTCTTTTGTAATTTTATTTTATTGTTTATTGTGTATATTGTTTGATATTATTATTCTGGGATATTAAAATGAATTTTTATTGATTTATATTTACTGCAGTATTCTTATTAATTTCAGACAATTTTAAGTAGATTTTTTTCACAAACTTAACCATTTCCATGCTTCCCGTTGTCTAGATTGTAGTTTTAGTCTTCTGTCGTTTATTCATAAATGGATATTTCAAATATTATTGGTGAGTACTAAGATCTTTTATTAAAAGAATATTGCCACTCCGCTTTAAATTAATAAGGGGAGCGAGAGAGTCCGAGAGTGAGGACTGGATTATTGAGGGAGCCGTTGTGAGGTGCCTTCAGCGACAGAGGAAAAATGATAGGGAGACCGTGAAGTACGGCGGAATCCGAACTGGGGAGATCCGGGAACGGTCTGAGTCCCGATCAACGATAGGAAAGCAATACTGAATCTGCGAATTAAGGCGGACTCTGAACCGGAGAAACTTTACGAGAGGGAACGGATTTGGAGGTCCCTCCCGCTAAAGAATTGTGATTCAGTTATACCTTAGTCCGCGAAGTAAGACGGATTTCGGAACCGTGGAAATTGCGAAGGAGCAACTGCACGGTGGATTTGGAGCCGGCGATCTCACCCAAACTCGTAGTGGAACTACCAAGAGTGGACCCTTTTTACGTACCCTAGGTATAGGACTTTCCTCTACAGTGTCATTTTAGGATATCATTTTATGTGAGAGATATGAGACATTGCAGCGAAAGAGACTCGAAATCTGTGGACCCTTTTGCTAATTAAGTGTGATCGAGAATGTTTTTTATGATGATTTTCTTACTCAGAAATAAATAGTTTATCCCAGAGCTGTGTGAAGTTGTTACAGTATGTATCAATTTAAACAAAACAATTGATAAAAAAATACTCACCTGGGGACTTAATGAGACTTATTTTAATCTCGGGTTTCTAAGTTTTAGAATTTTCTTTCTTTCCATGTTACATAATATGTAAAGAAACTATTCCATTCTTACTTTGTGTTTAGAAATTTTTAATATGAAAAAATTATACTTTCATATATTAAAATATTATGATGTATTGTGATTTCCATCATAATGTTTCCAAGACACTTATTGAAAGACTGATTTTAGATAAAAGTTAATTTTCTGTTTGTATAGGATTTTAAAGTGACAATATAGTGCTTCTAGAAAAACAAATATAACTTTTAATGAGCCAAATTGCTTACAGATTTGTTTAACTACTGCATCAAATCTATTTTTGTTATTTTCAAAGATTTAAATTTGAGGTATAAGTTCAAAAATAATAGTTTATGATCATATAGCAGTTGCATTTTTAAAACCAAAAATTATATTTTTGTTGGAACTTGTGTATCATCTCAAAAATATTGGCGATATTATATAAAAGAAGTACATGGTTGTTAATTCAGCGCGCACAAAACATGGCGAATTATCTTGAACGTTGGCACTTTTGCGATGATACGTAAGTACCTTTTTTGTAACACAATAAATGCAAAAAGAATTCAGATTTTCGAAATTAAGTGGTAAAAACTTCATAGCATGTAAATTAAATAATATATAAGATGGCAAAAAATGAAATTTACAACTTTGTATCACATGTTTATATCCCTTTAAATTTGATTTGATGTATATTTTTATGTTAAAAATTCGTATTGGATACAACTGTATCGAAAATAAATAACATACATGTAGGATTTTCCCTATGAAACATTTTGTTAAAAGGTTGAGTCATATCCTTTCCAGAGGACAGTTAACGTCAATTTTGTTTATTACTACATTCCGAAGCAGCGCCGTCTAGTGAGCTTTCGTAGCTCCGGCTTGAATAATTTTTCGGCAGAGGCCTACTAACCACCGCCGATTCAACACGTCACGTCTTTAGCGCATTTCGCGGCCAGCGCGAAATCAGTCCTAACGTCTAAGCATGAGAAAGGTAATTAATTCCCCCGTCTTCTAAATGTGTAACTCAACTTTCAATTAACTTAATTCCTGCATGTCTTTCTCTTTGTAAATATTCCCTTTTGTAAATATTTCCCTTTAACTTTAAATAAATTCTTTTTTACTTAAATGAAGTATCTGTGTTTAAATGACTTTGATTCAATTAATTCATCACTCACCCTGAAATACTTACCCCTAGACAACCACCTCGCCAATCTAAAATCCCGCCTTCTGAAGAGTCTGATTTTTATTCGAAGATTTATTCGGACTCCCACATACATACTCATATTTGACCCATAAATACTCATAAATGAGTGCATTACACACTCATTTAGCTGTTATATTCTCAAATTTGATACAGTAACAGGTTCAAAAATGAGTATGTGATGTTTTCAGTTTTGAGTACGTATTTGTTGCCGAAGATGAGAATGGGCTATTCTCAAATTTGAGTATGTTTGCATCGGAGCTATTTTGAGTATGTGACGTATTCAAAAGTTAGTGTTTTGTACTCAGTTCTGAATATTGGTTTTTGCAGTGTTAAGACAGTATCAATTCCTTCTTTTTCTAATGAGTCTAATTTTCAGTTTAATCAACAATTTAATTTTTATGTGTTTCTTTTTTAATTATTGAGTTATTTTTATACTATACTTTATATTTCAACAAAGATAAATCAGCAAATCAGATTTTCACTATTTACTCTTTTCGAATAAAAAATATAAAATGGAGAGTGAAACTATTTCTCAAGAAGGCATTATATATGTCTGTCGCAGGGAAATGGTTAAATTCGGGATTTTTCATGAAATCCCTAAGGGAGAGGATCAATTCACGGAAGATGTTAAAATAAGAGAACTCTGTAAGGGGATTTTCTTAAGGAAAATAAGAGATTGGATCAAATCCCTAACATGTTTGAGTGAAATGATGAAATAATTTTATCAAGAGTTTAAAAGTGTTCATTTAGCAAATATGGTGCATTATTAAAAGTAGAGAAAAATACAATAATCATTGAATTACAAATTATTTATTCGAAATTAATTAACAAAATAATTAGATAATAAAGGTGGTATTTTTTTAAAAAAAAAATAATATTTGTAATAGAATTTCAAACATTTTTTTAAAAAAATTATACATTAATGTAGTATATTTCAGGAATATATTGCTTTATTTGTAACACTTTTTTTTAGTTATTACTTCCCTTTTTAAAATAGCTTTTTTTTATTATCAAAAAACATTTTTTATGTATAAAGGGGGCGTGATCGAATGTCTCAATTTGCTTACATGTTTCAATTGAAGTTTTATCTAGTTTCTAATTTTCAGGCATACAAAAGTGATATATCAATCAAAAGATAATAATGCAAAGAATATTGGAGGGGCACGAACAAATTCAACTCAATAAAAACAATGAACTGTACTTCTTTAAAAACTTTAATGAAATTGAGACTTAACGTATGCTCGGCTCGTTGCCTGAACTACAACTGCGTTTCATCGGAAAACATTTCTTATAACCCAAATGACGGGCGCCTTGACGCTCGCCAAATTGACAATAAGTTACAGATGGTAAAGGCAGCGTTAACATTTCCATCCGGCCTTGAAATGTAGATTTCAGAACAATTTATAAAAAATTTAAAACAATTAATTAAGGATTCGATTACAATATTTAAAGAAATGATTAACATACAATAAAATGTAATATAAGAACATACATTATTAAAATGTTGGATTAATTAATTACAATCAATCTTTTCAATAGGCAGCACACATATTTTAGAAACACTTCGTTTCAGAATACCTGTGGCAGTTTTGATTACAACTACTCTTACTTTACCATCTGAGCCACAAATTATTTCTACAATTCTGCCTAGTTTCCATTGACATGGAGGGATATTATCCTCTACTATAAGAACCATGCCATTTATAGCAACGTTTCTTTTTTCCCAGAACCATTTCGTGCGCTGTTGAAGATAACTCATGTAGTCCCCTTTCCATTTTTGCCAAATATCTTGTACAATTTTTGTAGTTAACTGCCATCGAGACAATCGGTTTATCTAAATGTTTAACAAATCTAGTTCAGGAATGGAGGTCAAAGAACGCCCAATCAAAAAATGTCCCTGAGTCAAAGCCTGATAGTCGTTTGGATCCGATGACAAAGGCGAAATAGGTCTCGAATTAAACACTGCCTCAATCGGAGCTAAAACTGTTGAGAGTTCCTCATATGTCAAACGCGCGTTTCCCACAACACGGCGTAAGTGATACTTTACAGATTTCGCACATGATTCCCATAAACCTCTAAAATTTGGTGACCTAGGTGGGATGAATTTCCATGAAATACCTTCCGAAAAAAGAAACGAGTTAATCGGTCCGTTTGAATTCATAACTAATTGAAATAGCCTTTTGAGTTCAACATTAGCCCCAACAAAATTACCTGCATTGTCTGAATAAATATCGGCACTTTTGCCCCTTCTCGCAAAAAATCTTTTAAGGCAAGCAATTAAGGCTTCGGAAGTAAGGTTGGTAACTAATTCTATATGCATTGCCTTAGTGACAAAACATACAAATATAGCAATATATACTTTGTACAAGTTATTCTTTTTTTGCGTTTTATTCTTTATTAAAAAAGGGCCACAAAAATCTACTCCTACATCATTAAAGGGGGGAGACCATGTAGTTCTCTCTTTGGAAAGAGTACCCAAAATCTGAGTTTCTAAACGGGGTTTGGCTTTAAAGCAAATAACACACTCATGAACAACTTTTCTAGCAAGATTTCTGCCACTTATGGGCCAGAACCGATGTCGAACACTGTGCAAAAGGGACTGTGGTCCAAGATGATAAAATTTGTTATGAAAATGCAACATTAGAATATACGTAAATTTGGATTTAGCTAGTAAGACAATCGAATATTTTGATCCATAATCTAATTCAGAATTGCCCAATCTACATCCGACGCGAATTATTCCCTTGTCATAGATAAATGAATTTAAAGATTTCAACTTACTATTACTCGACACTGTCTCACTTCGTTCAAGCATTTTGAAGTCCTCAGAAAATTCTCTTGCGTGAACCCTTCTAACTAAACAATGTTCAGCATCTGTAAGTTCTTCTGAAGTTAAAGGTTCCCTGCGCTTATTGTGGGGGTTCTTGGCATTCCTAGCAAACCTTAAAACAAAACTAAAAATATGAAATAGTTTTAAATAATTATTAGTCAAATTTAACCAATTATCCAAAATAACAGAGTTTAAAGTCAATTTTAGAGTCTTTCTTCAGTTCTTTGGTAAAATCATCACTCTTAGTATCTAAAGTTACTTCACTATGGGGAAGAGAGTAGCAAATGTTTCTGGATCTTTCCACCACAATTCACAGTTCTCAAGACTTTCAGGACTAAGTCCTCTTGACACCAAATCACTGGGATTTTGCTCTGATCTGATATGTTGCCAACAATAAGATTTTGTAATTTCTTGTATCTGTGACTGATTGATTGATTGATTGAATATTAACGTCGCATTGTTCAGCTACACGAGGGCTTTTGGCGACAGGACCACGTAATTTTGAACCATGGTCAAGTGACGTGGATGACACCTGAGCTGGCACCCCCTCTCCTAACTACCACACCACACCAACGGGAGGACGTTTCAGCTCTCGACAGATTTAACATGCATCGCTGCCCTACACGGCGAGTCTTTAGTGGTACTGGGCTCAAACTCGTGACAAGGCAAGCCACGATCCGATACCTATACCACTCGGCTACTGCGGCCACCTTGTATCTGTGACACTCTGTTCCCTACAAAAGTTTTTAACAGCCAGGGATCAGTCTGCACAACCATCCCAACACAATCGTTGAGTCTGTCCATAAGTACACGCCATCAAACTTTAATTTAAAAATGCAATCACCTTTTTCACAAGTTTTGATAATATACCAGCTGCGCAGAATTCCAAACGTGGAATACTGATACGTTTGATGGAAGCTATTCTACTTTTACTGCAGAGCAACCTCATCGATAACTGTTCAGATGAATTTGTACAACGAAGATAAATAGATGCACCAAAGGCTTTCTCAGAGGCATCTGAAAAACCATACAATTCCAAGGACTTGTAATTTTCTTTAAGAGCAAAATGTTGCGCCTTTATTCCCTGAAGAGCCTTTAGGGAAAAAACGAATTTCTTCCAATTTCATATTTCATCTTCTAATAAGAGCTGATCCCAATCTCTCTTGACTAACCAAAGATTTTTCATGAATAATTTCGCAGTGACAATGACAGGGGCCTAACAGACCCATCGGATCAAAGATTCGAGCAATGTGTGATAAGATTGACCTCTTTGTCCACTCTGAGTTGTTGGTTGGATCACTAACTGAAAATTCGAAAGTATACTTCGATTTCCAAATCAATCCTAGGGTTTTTACTTTTTCTTCGTCTCGATAAAAAATGATATCCTGGGCTCCATATAAGGAAGTTCTTGCAGCATATCTTTACTATTTGATGACCATTCGTGAAGCTTTATACCAGCACAACTGAGTAGTTCAATGAGCTGTTTCTGAATTTCTTTTCCAATTGCAATGTTGCTTGCACCTGACACTAAATCATCGACATAGAAATCAGTTTCTAAAATTTCTTCAGCTTCTGGAAACTTTTCTCGGTTGTAAATTGCAATTTGCTTTAGAGTTCTAGTGGCTAAGAAGGGAATACTGGTTGTTCCATAAGCAACAGTGTTTAATCTGTATGTTGAAATTGGATAGTTTTTATCGCTCTTCCACGGGATCCGAAGATAATTTTTTTGAGATGGAGTGATTAGAGTAATTTCATACATCTTTTCGATATCAGCCGTGATAGCAATAGGTTGTTTTCTAAATCTAATTATGATCGAAAAGAGCTCATCTTGAATCATTCCACCATTAGCTTGTAAGGAATTGAGGGACCTGCCATTAGATGTAGGACACGAAGCATTGAATACTACTCTTAATTTTGCGCTACTTTTCTCTGGACAATAAACACCGTTATGAGGTATATAATAAGTTGTGTTGGGTTCAATATCTTCTTCAACCTTTGTCATATGACCCAATTGTTCATATTGTTGCATAAATTTTTGATACAACGAACAAAGTTGAGGATTTCTGTAGAGTCGATGCCAAAGTGCATTTAGGCGTCGCCAAGCTGTCTCCTTAGATTTACCTAGTTTTGAGATATCTTCCTTGAATGGGATATCTACAACATAACGACCCGTCTCATCTGTAGAAAATGTGTTTTTAAAATGATTTTCATAAAAAAGTTCATCCTCATTTTTTAATTCCCTCTCTTCCTCTACAGATTCCATTTCCCAAAACCGAGAAATCGATTCCTTTAAATCTACCTCATTCCTTGATAAAAAAAAAAAACAACTTTTAATTGGTTGGCTAATTGGAAGCTTTCCCGTAACCAAAAACCCAAAAACTGAGCTTTGTAGAATAATAGAGAGAGATTCACTGATTTCCATTTTTTCATACTGTAAAATTTTGAAAAATACTTCGGCTCCCAATAGCATATCCACCTTACCAGGTTGGGGGCTGCGGTAGCCCAGTGGTTAAGGTATCCAACCATGGCAGGCATGTCATGAGTTTGATCCCAGTACCACTAAAGACCCGCCGTGTAGGGCAGCGATGCACGTTAAATCTGTCGAGAGCTGAAACGTCCTCCCGTTGGTGTGGTGTGGTAGTTAGGAGAGGGGGGTGCCAGCTCAGGTGTCGTCCACGTCACTTGACCATGGTTCAAAATTACGTGGTCCGTCGCCAAAATCCCTCGTGTAGCTGAACAGTGCGACGTTAATATTAACTCAACTCACTCACCTTACCAGGTTTAAGGAATTCTGGATCAGCCAACTGAATACTTGGAGGTAATTGTATGCTAGGAATATTTAAAGTAACACTGAGGAGATCAAATCAGTTATTCTTGGAATCACCAAAAATTCCAATTCCACTTCAAAACTTTCATTTCTATTTGAAATAGTTCCATAAACCCTGGATTTAACTGTCCGCACACTTTCATCAATCCCCGAAATTGGAGCATAGATTTTTTCTCTTTTTAATTTCAACAAGGTCACGAATTCGGAAGATATCAGATTTATTTGACTGGCTGAATCAAAATTACTCTACATTTAAGCCTTTCTCCATAATAATTTTGAATGAAAAAAACAGCTGTTCTTAATAAAACTGTGGAATTCTTTCTCGATTCACTGCCTTGACCTTGTACCATCGCTTTTAAAGAGTAAATATTCTGTGGTTGTGTTGGTGAGTTTTCATCGCACACATAATTAAATCGTTTTCCGTATTCAATTGATCTTGTGGCGGCGGTCTGTCTGTTGAATGCTGCTCCCCGTTTGATTTATAGAGAAGTGTATTATGTTTCCTCCCACACACATTACGCATAAATTTTGATTTACAGGCAGAATAATAATGTGAATTGCGCAAACAAAGTCTATACTTTCGAGCAAAATCATATCTTTGAAGACACATTCATATTTTGAAAATTATTACACTTGTTTAAAAAATGAAAGCCCTTGCATAAAATACATTTTGCGGTTTCGCTTGAACTAATTACTAAATAATTTAGGCTTGAATGACAGTAGAAGAAGCCTAAACTTATAGGCTGGATCTTAGGCGAAATATATATGCCAGGTGGCTTGAATAAAATAGGAGAATTTTTATTTGATTTTATAAGAGAGTTTCGGTTAATACTTTCAAGAGAACCATACTTCTTTTTTCAACGAACTCAAGAAATTCATCTAAGTTTGGAATGTCCGTAGATTTTAAGGTTGATTCAAATAATTTCCTGGTTTCTTCTGAAAATTCGTTTCTTGTGAATTTTAAGCCTTTTAACAACCTTTATTTACATTATCTACGAAATAACGCAATTCTCGGGAAGTTTCATGCAGAATTTTTTCTTGATTTATAATTGCTTGTAAATGCGTATCAAAAATTGCTCTTTTATTTTCATATCTTAGCGTTAAAGCTTCAAGCAATGCTTCAAATGTATCATCGCAGCATTCGATTTGCTTTGCATGACCTCTAAGAGTGAAACGTAAATAATACAGTTTCTGCGAATTTGTTAGTTTTTCGTTATAAGAAATTAAACTATCAAATTGATCTTTAAATGTGCTCCATTCTTCGTACAAACCGCTAAATTGCGGTAAAGGGATGTCTGGTAATTTTATACTAGCTTGTCTACTTTCGTTTCCGGACAGAACATTATTTTCTTTTCGAATAACTTCCGACATTGAAACATTTGTATTATCAAGTTTAGAGAGTAAGAAATTAAATCTCTCTTGTAAAGACGATCTTCCAAAAGCTCCAACTTCCGGTCAGCCTCTGTTAAATCCGCATCCGATGGAAGGCTGCAATGGTCCTTTCTGAGACTTTCAATTTTATTTCACATCATATAATTGAAGTCTCAGTTCCAAACATGAAGAAGTTTCGAACTGCTCCAAACTTGTAACTTTTGTCTTCAATGCCCCTCGTAATCTATTCAAACTAGTTAATTCCATTATACTGAACTTTTCTGGTTCGAAACTATTAAACTAATCACTATCCGGTCGACTTGACCAAATCATGGAGAGGCACGAATAAATTCAACTCAATAAAAACAATGGACTGTATTTCTTTAAAAACTTTAATGAAATTGAGACTTAACATCTGCTCGGCTCGCAGCTTGAACTACAACTGGTGTTTCACTCCAAAACATTTCTTTTAACCCAATTGATGGGCACCTTGGCGCTCGCCAAATTGACAGTAAATTACAAATGGTAAAGGCGGCGTTAACAATTATAACTAAATAAAACTAAAAATGATATTTAGATCATTTTGTTTTGATGTGTCACATCAGAAACTCGTCGCTGCCTGGCACGGACGAGGAGAGAGGGGAGGTAAAAAGGGAGGGGTAACAAGCGAAAACAGCTCTGCCAATGCTGGCTTGCTCATTTCATCATTTCACTAAAACATTAAGGGGATTTGATCAAATCACTTACTTACATCAGGGAGATGACCTCAAAGAGTCGTTAGTTTAACATTTTCCGTGATTTAATCCTCTCCCTTAGGGATTTGATGAAAGCCCCAATTTCATCATTTTCCTGCGACATGTATATGTGTGTATACACAGACATAGAGACAGAGGGGACACTTTTCCCCGTTGTTCTTAGTTTGCTTAATTTTTTTAATGTCAGAAGATGAAATTTAAATTGATTGATTGAATATTAACGTCGCACTGTTCAGCTGCACGAGGGCTTTGGGCGACGGACCACGTAATTTAGAACCATGGTCAAGTGACGTGGACGACACCTGAGCTGGCACCCCCCTCTCCTAACTACCACACCACACCAACGGGAGGACGTTTCAGCTCTCGACAGATTTAACGTGCATCGCTGCCCTACACGGCGGGTCTTTAGTGGTACTGGGCTCCAACTCGTGACAAGGCAAGCCACGATCCGATACCTATACCACTCGGCTATCGCGGCCACGAGGAAATTTAAAACCCATGATGAATACATGTGATCTTTAAAGGATGAATATTTTTTTTAATTCAAAATAAGTGTTTTCTGTGTGTGGGGTTGTAAACGTTAAAAAATTCAAAGAGCTGAAAAGCATGTAACAATTAATCAGATAAAATATTATAATGTGAATAAATTTAACCGGAAACGAGAATTTTCTTTTGTTTATCGTTAAAACAAATATTTTTTTTTAGATAAATTGTTTCTTAGTTTTCTTCTTATTTGAAATATTTACAGAAACAATAAAAAAATCCATGAAATTAGAAAAATTAATTTTGAATTGTTTATATTCAAGTATGCAAAATAATAGAAAGAAAAATATGACAGAAATGTAATTACTTTAAAATACTGCAAATGATATAAAAAATATCCCTATTTCCTGCTCTATTCCATTCGTTGAAATTAAAATTTTAATCATTTTTCATAACTTTTAGGGTATAGGATGAAGTTTCCCACTCTCATTTGGTTCAAATCTCCTCCATAGACGCGATACTATATGCTTTCGCTATTAAGACTTGGCTCAACACTTTTTATTTAGTACCTAAAAAAACAGAAATTTCACATCTTATAGCCAGATAATTTAGCTTTCCATCAACATGGAATTTATTTCCTTAAATTAATTACAAGTAAGGTAGAAGCAATGTTTTAAATATGTGTGCACCTGTGTATGCTTTCGAAATGTTCCGAGCTTAAATACACTCAGGAACATTGAAAATAGCGACCCCAGAAGAAAGCATCGGATTGAAATGAAATTTAATACACATAATGACACAGATGAGAGATTCACTTGATCTCAAAAACAAGACAATTAAATGAATACAGGGTGTGCAACGACACAAATACTGGGCAACTTCAATAGCGCGTTGGACCACCTCCAGCTGCAATACATGCCACCACAAGGTCCGGCACTGAGTTGATTAGACACCTTATGTTGTCCTGAGGCAGATGGGCCTACAAATCTTGAACAGCCAACTCCAAATCATGTACAGAGTGACACGATGGCATCTGCCGTTTTAGCTCATTCCAAACGTGCTCTACCGGGGACAAATCGGGGGAGCGGGCCGGCCATGGAAGAGTCTGAAAATGACGTAGGAAGTCTTGAGCAACTCTTGCTGTATGCGGACGAGCATTATCTTGCTGGAAAATTGCCCCTGGGAGACCATTTAGGAAAGGTCCTACATGGGGTCGAAGAATACAATCAACGTAACGTTGGCCCGTTAAGGTTCCACTCATCATAATTAAATTGGACCGGCTATCATAGGCTATGGCCCCCCAGACCATTACACCAGCTGTGCGGGCAGTGTGACGTAGAACAGAGTGGGGGGAATTGTACCGCTCACCAGGGCGCCTCCACACCCGTATACGGTTATCATTTGTCCCTAAAACAAACCGGCATTCATCACTAAACACAACCTTTTACCAATCTGTGATATTCCACATTGATCTGGCTTTGCACCACTGTAGACGTAGTTGCCGATGTTCCGGTGTTAAAGGGAATGCACGGAAAAGGCGCTTGGATTTAAGATTTCCTTCTGCAAGGTGTCTGGAAATTGTTTGCGGAACAATTGCTACGCCTACGTCTGCTCGTATCGTTGAATGAGTCACTGTGGGGTGCACAAGTGCTTGCCGCACGATCCTTCGATCCTCTCTCCTCGTGGTCTTCCTGGTCGCTCCATACCCGGTTTTCCGCGGGTGTGTACCTTCTCGTGTCCACTGCTCCCAACAATTTCTAACGGCACACTCTGAACGATCCACCAGTCCAGCAACACTGCACGTCGACCAGCCTGCAGTTTTCCGCCCGATAATCAGGCCTCTCTCAAACTCGCTTAACTGTGAGAAATGTCATCTAGCACGTTTACCTGGCATGTTTCGCTTACCAAAGTCTTCCTACGATCGGCGGGTAATCGTCACGTTTATGAAGCTTCGAATTTGCGCTGGCTTATATAGCACCCTCTTCCTGATTGTAGCGCCACCTCGGAGTGTATGAGCATGCGTATTGGCACAAAACTTGGATCATTTGCATATCCCATTACGCTGTACTTATTTGCAAAGTTTCGTGACTGTACTTAGCTTCCTTCTTGGCTCGCTATTTTCAATGTTCCTGAGTGTATTTAAAATGTCTAAAAACTGCTAAGACAAAAAAAAATTATGTATACATATTAAAAATCAAAACGAAATCACTAAACAATTTAGCAAATTTAAAATAAATTAAAGATACAAAATGATCATACATTCTTCTTCATTTGGAGACAAAATCGAGTTCCATAGATAAAAACACAAAATCCATATAATCTATCAATTAAAAGATTAAAGATCAACCAAAATCTGGGTCTCAGGTATATTTAAAAATTTATCGCTAACGTTTTAAATGAATCCATATATATGTTACCGTTAAAGTGTGAAATCCGTTATTTCATAGAATAATTAAGTATTTCATGAAATAGGTAGACATGTTATTTAAAAGTGTATAATATTATTATTCTACGATAACTAGACATTCTATAAAATAACTATTACTTGAAATACGGCACTTGAAAGTTTTTTGGACCAATTCTAGATGCTTTTAGTCAGTTAGGAACCGCTCATAGCTGCTTTACAATGATGTGTCTGTATGCTTCATTACATTGCTTTTAGACGTAGAATTTAGACCAGTGATTCCCAAAGTGGTCTATATAGACCCCCAGGAGTCTATGACGATCTGCAAGGGGTCCACGTTAGCAAAAAAATAATTTGGGGGTCTATGAGATGTAAGGGGGTCTATGATATTGACTCTCATTAAATTTGATAGTGACTTTAATTTAAAAAAAAACTAATCAAGTGGAGACCAAATTTTACTTATTTGACAAATTTATTTACTAAATTTAATGAGATTAATTTGAACTTACATGGGGGCAGCATAAATTTTATTAAAACAAGAACCATTTCAGCGTTTCTCTCCAGAGTTAAACTAAAGAAGTATAATGCTGGAGGTCCCAAATTTTCTCAATTTGTCACAGACAATCTGTTAGGACGTTTTAACTTGCGTTTAACATTTAAATGCCTTTTATTCAGATTTTGAAACCAGGTTTGAGAATGCTTTGACTATGGTAATACCACAATAGGCAAGGAATTCATATGGTCACAATGAAAAAAAAAGCCACATTATACAATAGGAACTGATCATAATAAGCACTAACGATTATCTTAAAGTTTAGAAACGGATGTCAGCAATTTTGGCTTTAAAAAGTCAAACCTGTTATTTGTCCCGAATTATAGAATATTGTGAGGAAGTTTTTAACTGCTTTTCCTAGTGTGAAGAAGGTTCAACGAGGTTGCCAATCTCCAAAAGAAAAAAAAAGAAACTGGACACTTCTAACAGGGGAGATTTAAGGTTAATCCTGACAAGGTTGATACCAAATGTTGAAAATTTGATATGAAAATCTGGTAGAGCCAGATTCATCCCTCTCATTAAATTCATTTGTTTTATGGTTTAGTTATTTTATTTAACAGTTTTATTTATTAATTTTTAATTTAATTAACTAACATGTGCTTTTAAAATTTTAAACACTATACTTCATTACAGTTAGAAATTTAATTCTTTTAAAGTAGGAGAAGTAGTACCAGCTGTCAAAAAGACATTTAAGTTGATAAAAATTTGCAAAAATTCAATATTAATTCAGCAGGAGTCTATTCCAAACCGAAAAGCATGGTAAGGGGTCTGAGACATAAAAAAGTTTGGGAACCACTTATTTAGACGGTGTATTTATGTTAGCGTTTTACATTTTGGATTATTGAGAAATATTTTTGCAACTTATTTTCAAGCAATGACTTCTACGGCTTCTACAGGAATGGGAAACCAACCTGTAAATAGGAAAGATTCAATGCAAGAGAAATTTCAGTTTATATTAAATAAGAGTGGGACAAAGGAAAACACAGTGCAGTGCATTTACTATTGAAAAATTATTACATTTGATAGAAGTAAAAAGAGCTAAAACAGTACAGAAAAAGTACCACGTGACTATTGGTTACTCCAGCATTATGATATTCTTGAAGTTTAAGTTGTAGAAAAGTTAATTGTACCAGTAACAGATGTAAAACCTGGTTTTATTGTTCAAATGACATGCTCTTTGATATTTTATATGAAACACATGTTTCTATTGGACATGGTAATAGAGACCGCATGACAAAAGAACTGAATGGTCGATATAAAAACATTATTCAGAATGACATTAAAGCTGTTTTTGAGTGTTTGTGAACCTTGTCAGCAAAATAAAAATACGGGGCGAAGACATTGTGGTTAAGCCCATGGTATTTCCGTATCTGAATTAAGAATATCAAGTAGATCTCTCGTAGATTTTCAGTCTGAACCTGCTGGAAACTATAAATTTATTTTAGTTTTCCAGGATCATTTGACTCGAAGTTTGCGATTTAAGACCTCTCCAAACAAAAAGAGCAGAAGAGGTCGCAATGCATTTGCTCTATATATTTTTATAACTTGCTGCCCCATAAATATTGTAATCCGACAATGGTTAGAGTTCTGCTATAAACTTATATACTTGAAAAAAAACTTGGCCGGAACTTAAGAACGTACATTGCAAACCTAGACATCATCAGAAACAAGGTAGCATTAAGAGGGTTAATCAAGACGTCGAAAACCTGTAAACAATTTGGATGTAAAACAACCAATCTACTTCATAGAGTCATGGCCTTAAATTTATTGGGTTCATGAAAAACAAGGCACTTCTCTCTCGTTCTGGTATAAAGAGAATGCCTTACGAGGCTATGTTTGACTGTCTTTCTAGAGTTGGACCATCCACAACTCCTATTCCAAGAGAAATGTTTGATGCAGTAGAGTAGGAGTCTTCAACCTTTCACGTGCGCCCGAGGGGTCACATCAGTAAATTCACAAAGATTCGCGGGCCACTCATCTGTCAAAAAAATAATGTGATCAGCAAATCAATATAAAAAAGTGGGATTTGCCTTACAAGACCACAGTTGATTCTAAGGGATGAGACTCGTGATGTTAAAAGATTTGTATACATATACAGGGTGTCCCAAAAACAGCTCCCAAACTCTGCACAGCCAAATTCCTCGTTGGGAGTACGTAAAAAAATCCCAAAGAACTGTTCCTGTACAATCAATAGTTTACGAGAAATATGTCAAATGATAATAAAGGAATGATGATGCATGATGGGACACCGGAATATTTCTGTTCTCCTGCGCGTGATTGGCTTTATACGGCATACACCGGGCACTGGATTGGACGTGGATCACCGTCGGAATTTTTTCCAATTGGGGCCATTTAAAGGAATTGGTGTAAGGAGACGTAGTGACAACACAAATGGACTTAGTTGCTCGTCTGCGTGCTGCATATACTTCAGTGCCCACCGCGCTGCTGCGACGTAAGATCTCATCCATTCCAAGGCGCATTCAAGCTTGTTCGATATACATGGGGAGCATTTTGAACATCAGCCCTTATAAATATTTGAAAAAAAACTGTTGGTACATCCAGTACGTATGTGCCTCATACTTTGTTTTCGTATTTTTCTTGAAAACTATGGATCTTACAGGTACAATTCTTTAAGCATTTCTTATGTACTCCCAACGAGGAATCTTGCTGGGCAGAGTTTGGGCGCTATTTTTGAGACAGCATCCTGTACTGGTAACAAAAAAGTTAAAAAACAGGGTCATCGCTACCACCGTATCAATGATACGGGACCTTCTAGCTTCAAGAGCCCCAAAATGTAAATCGTAAAATGTTTGGAGTCCCCCAAAAAGGGCTTCCAAGGAATTTTGATACGGGCCCTACTCAGGACTAGATACGCCAGTGTTAAAAAAGGATGGCAAATTAAAATACTTTAACTTTTAATTATGAAAAAATAAAGATGATTGTTCAATATGATGTTACAAAAAAAATTTAAAAAAAAAAAACTTACAGTATTGGCGAGTGACGGTAGTTATGTTGGTCCCCATGTGAAATTTGACATTGTTTTTGCTTGATTAAAGCCGCAATATCCGATTTAATTTATGTTGTTACAATTCGTAAAGTTTCCTCCAAATGTCTATCTGTCAGCCGTGTTTTTGTTTTTGAAAATTGAGAGGAGGAGAGAACATTCTCATGAAAACTTCCTTCTCACGATAATCAGAAAATCTGCCTTTGAATTCCTCTTTCAAATTTCAAATGCACTGTACATAATCAGTTGAATCCCTTAATTTATCTTGAATTGAACTGAAGATAAATTAAGACGAAAATAGGTTTTGAATAAAACACCAAGAATTGGAGTGGCAAAAACAAATACTCAAAGTCTAATCTTAAGAAAGAGCATCTTTTACAAAACAAACGTTTTCAGACGCTTTTAAGCTAGTTTCTCAAATTTAAAATTTTCTTTATTTAAAAACAATTTATGAATACAAAATTCTAATTTAATAAACGAAGTTTTCGAACGTTAATCTTTACAGATTTAGGAGAGTCCAGGTTAATTGACGAGACGACGTCACTGATGGGATAATGTAGCAATATATGTATATATATATATATATATATAAGGTTGGGGGAAAAGAAATCCATTATTTTTGCATGAAATTCAAAACGTTATTTAACATGCTTCGGATTGTCCAATTTGGGTCAAATATGTACCGTTTTGTTGTATAATTTGTTGCTATTTTAAAGGTAGCTTTATATTGCCTCTCTCATAGAAGTCTTGACCTTTAATGGCGAAAAACTCTAGTAAATGATTTTCACAATCTTCTCTTGATCCCTATTTCTTATCACTCTGGAAGTCTTGAAATGCAAGAAAAAGGTGGTAATCGTTTGGTGCCAGGTCCAGACTATATAGTGGATCCAGTTGTTGTCATTAGATATCTGAATTTAGTGTTTGACCCTAAGGAAACAACTCATAATAAATTATTCCTTTCCAGTCCCACGAAATACACAGTAGATCCCTGGATGTTAGTCTGGGTTTGGCCACCATTTGAGCTGCTTCATCGCGCTTTGACCACCATTGTTTTCGCGCAATATTGTCGTATGTGACCCATTTCTTATCCCCAGTCACCATCTGCTTAAAAAATGTGTGAATTTCATTCCGTTTGGCCAGGGCTTCGCAGATGGAAATTCGATCCATCTTGTTTTTTGGTGTTGCACCCAAACATCGAGCTTCTTTTTGAATCCAACTTTGCTCAAATGGCATAAAACTGTTTTATGGTCTATCTTTAGCTCCTGGGCAATGCTACGACTACTAGCATGCCGGTCAACTTCAATTATTTCTGTGGTTTTATCGACATTTTCGATGACGGGCGTGCGGGCAACTTTAACATTCAAAATGCCTGAACGGAATCGACGAAACCAAAATTGCACGCAATTAGCTGTTACAGTATCGGCACCATATGCACCATTCACAATTTCAGCCGCCTGTTTTGCATGTTAGCCTTTATCAAAGAAAAAGTGTAAAATGTACCGAATATTCTCTTTGTTGACTTCCATTTTTGATACCCTGTTGTTACAACGTAACAAAAGAAAAAGAACATTCCACTTATAGAAAGATTCACTCTTTGAGCGCAACACGCCAAATATGGTGAACCTACAGTGTGAATGAACTGTGAAGCAACCCTACGTTGGCGAGAACGCCAGTTGCTCTCCTGCCATATACAAGTGATGTGAACACCGTCTCCTTCCCTTTCCTTTTCCGTAAAATGTAAGTCATGTATTAATAAGGTTTTTCACTTTAAACTTCCTTTCAATTAAGGCCTGACTCCGCGCTGAAAATAACACATTTGTGTGATTAAATTTTAAAATAAAGCCATGAGTCAAAAATTAACTTCGTATTTTTCAGTTGTGTTGTGTGTGAGATTTTGCATATATTGTGATTTCAAGAATTTGAAAATGTCGCTTAATTACACTTCTGACCAAAATAATCCACTATACGATCAGTAACTCCACACACACACACATAACACCTGTAACTCACAACTGAATGGACCAAACAAAAAACAACAAAATAATTTTTTTAGTGTGAAATATCACCTTGACAACGAGCATAAATTTAAAATTGTCTGATTGATACTTCACGAGATATCGACACTACAGCCATCAACCAAAAAAATAATGAATTTCTTTTTCCCCAACCTAATATATATATGACATGTTTTTTGAAGTCAGAATCAAACTTAAATTTTAAAAGCAACTTTATTCAATCATTTCTACATCTCTTCTTACGTTGAGAGCAGGGTGAAAAAAGCACGCCACCGGGTGTTTTAAGTGGTTAACACTTAAAACACAGGTGCAGTAAGTATCGAGGATTTTATGATTGTACTTGGAAAGTTAATGCTGACAAATAGGGGCTATTAATTCTAACGATCTGGAATTAGACATGTTTATTGGCTAAGCCATATGTTCAGAAGAAAAAAATGGGTGATTAGTTTGATACTTGAAGATGAGATGAAAAGTATGAGTTAAGTGCTAGACAGGGAATTTAATTATCCTTACATATATATATATATATATATATATATATATATATATATATATATATATATATATATGGGGTGATTCTAAAATAATGGGACAAACTTTGAGGGGTGGTAGAGCTCTACTAAGACAAGCAATTTTTTGTAGAAATTTTCGGGTGGAAGTGATGCGTTGAGGATCAAACAGAAAAAAATAGCTCATTTGTGACGGGGCTTTATCGCGTCTTCTATTAAAACCTCTTGGGAAATCTTTGGGGCCCGAATGGCAATTCTTTCCAACCAACTCAAAAAGAGAACACGTGATTTTGTACATTAAGAACTATGTATATATTGGAGCTTTAGTATTCGCGTGAAGTTCTATGGGGAGATCTAATAGTGCTAGCGAAGTTCTAAGAGGAGAAAGTTCTAGGGGAGTGTTTGTACTTTTTACACCCCCACTATTGTCGCTTGTCACGCCCCGTACATCACTTCTACGAGTTTCCTCATACCGAGCGGACGTACTCTCCCAGTCGTCTCGTCGTAGAATGTGTCTCATTGCTTTAAGTGCCTCTTTGTCTAATTTTACTTACTTTAAATTCAATGTTAATTTGTTATTGTTGTTTACCTATGTTAACCATAATAAATATTTCTTTGTTATGGATTAAGGTTTTATTTCTCTCTCTTGAGTATTATCGACGTTAATTTTATTGTCGGCATCGCGCCGCATTTAGGCCTACCACCCCCTATTTTCATTGGTCCGTCGAGCCGGAGAGACAGCGTTTAAAATGTTGATAATTTTCCTTAATAAACAACGAGGCGCTTGCAAAAAAAATATCGCGAAATGTGCAAATTTCCTAAATACGTTCCAGTTGTCCAATGACGAAAACGCAAACTTTATAATTTTGAATAATAAATGAAGTACCGTTAGAAAGATTATAGAAGAACTAAGTCAACTGAAACATTCCTACATTACCCTTCCTGATGACACAAACCTCAAAAAGATGCCCTGAACATAATAATTGATCTCCAAACAGAAACTCAAGAACTGGAGGTAAGAATTCAAATTATCTTATCTCAATTTAAAAAGACAAATTCTACAAATGATAATGAGGTAGTTAAAAACAAGATCAAATTACCGGACTTACCTCTGCCTACATTCAGTGGAAAATTTCAAGAGTTCGAAATGTTTAAAAGTCAATTTATGAATGTAATTGGAAATAATTCTTCTTTAAACAACACTCAGAAATTATGTTATTTAAAAAGTGCGCTAAAAAATGATGCTTCGCTTATTCAAAGTGATCAAGATTCCTTTGAGTCACTTATGGAAGCATTAATAAATCGCTATGAAAACAAAAGGGCACTTGTGGATATTCACATAAACGAAATGCTTTCGGTGTCCAAAATACAAAGTGAAAATCCTGCTCAATTACGATTTCTTATTGATACGGTGCGTAGTCACTTGCGCTTCTTAAAAAACCTAAGGATGGATTCAAATGTTCTCTCAGATGCTATTTTGTTGTATATGTTAAACTCCAAAATAGATAGGGAATCGCAAAGACTATTCCTGGCCGCGGTAGCCGAGTGTTATAGGTATCGGATATCGTGGCTTGTCTTGTCAAGAGTTCGAGCCCAGTACCACTAAAGACCCACCGTGTAGGGCAGGGATGCACCGAGTGCTGAAACGTACTGCTGTTGGTGTGGTGTGGTAGTTAGGAGAGGGAGTGCCAGCTCTGGTGTCATCCACGTCACTTGACCATCGCTCAAAATTACGTGGTCCGTCGCCAAAAGCCCTCGTGTAGCTAAACAGTGCGACGTTAATATTCAATCAATCAAAGACTATTCCAACTAAATCTAAAAACAACAGAAAAAAGTTTCTAATTTGCAAGATTTGTTTTCATTTTTAGAAACTAGATGCATCCAATTAGAATCTATTCGTAAAACCGATTTCGATACAAAAAATATCCCAGTAAGTTATAAAAATACTTACTTTCCAAATATGAAAACTTCCACCAAGTGAAAAACATTTCTTGCAAAGTATGAAAAAAATAAAATGTGTGTTTATTTCCTGAGTGCAATTCCTCTCACCCGTGATATAAATGCATTAGATTTAAAAATCTTTCCATACAAGAAAGAAAAGAATTTGTAAGAAATAACCACATCTCTGTAAACTACCTAATCATATAAATAATTGTCCTAGTTTATATACAGCTGTATTACATGTAGAGCTAACAATAAAAACACAATGCACAATGTTTTGCTGTGTGAAACGAAATTAGCTCCCCCAAAGGAGAAAATTGTTTCCACCCTGGGAAGCGAAAAGGTCCTTCATCGGAAGAGTTGACCTTTGAACCCAACAGCCGCGCAATAGCCTTTGCTTCTACGAAAAGAGGTGGGTCATGGGGGTTGAAAAGGGGGTTACTCCCGACGCCTGTTATTTACGTTAACAGACCCTTAAGGAAATTGAAACTTAGATGTGTTTTCGACTCTGCCTCGGAAAGCTCCTTTCTAACGTTACACGCAGCTGAGCGTTTGGGTTTAGACAAAATAAAAACGGATTTTACTGTTCAAGGTTTAAATAACTCCTCAGCAAAAATAAATATTTCAGATTTAGTCATTCCCCAAGGAATTGTTCTGGCTAATGAAGGATTTAACCAGCCATCTGAAATCTCGTGCCTGATTGGCAGTGAACACTTTTTCGATATCTTTGGAACAAAACAAATTCGAGTTTCAAACAGTAATTTTAGATTAATTGATTCCAAATTTGGTTATGTTGTCACAGGATCGTACATCGACGAACCGTGTTATTTTACGCATTGTTTTCTTTCTAAAGGTTGAAACACTTTAGATAAAACTTTACGCTCTTTCTGGGAAACAGAAAATATTTCTGAAGAGCAACCTATAATTAGTAGTGAACTGTCTTACTGCGAGAAACACTTTGAAAAAAACACATTTTAGAAAACCTTGTGGCAGATATTCTGTTTCTCTACCATTCAAGGAAACTATCCAGGAAAATGTTAATTTAGGGGATTCCAGATCAATTGCTTCTAAACGCCTTGATCAATCATGGAGACGCCTAGACCGAGATCCTAAATTAAATAATTTTTATACAAAATTCATCGAAAAATATCTCAGTTTAGATCACATGGAAGAGATCACAAACACAGATGATATAACATCAGAAGGATTCTTTCTTCCTCATCACGGTGTTCTAAGAGCAGGGAACCGCTCTCGTCCCTAAGAGTGGTCATTAACGGCACTCAAAAAACTGACCATGATATCTCTCTTAATGATGTGTTGTGTAAAGACGGGGTTATTCAAGATGATCTATTTTCTATAATGCTTCGTGCCAGAAATCATGCCTATCTTTTTCCGCTGTGACATTAGTCCTATGTTTAGGCAAATAGAGATTCATCCCCATCAGAGACATTTTCAAAAAATTCTTTGGAAAAAAGGTCTGAATGAACCTGTCCAAATTTTTAAATTAAAAACTGTAACTTATGGAACAACTCCCGCATGTTACCTTTCCACACGAGTGTTAAAGCAACTTTCGCTTGATGAAAGGGAAAACTTTCCCAAAGCAGCTGATATCGTCCAACATGACGTTTATTTGGATGACATCTGAAGTGGGTGCTCCAATTTAAATGAACTGAAATCACTAAAGACTGAACTTACTCGGCTATTTAAAAGTGCTGGAATGTCTCTGCACAAACGGTGTTTTTCACATTCCACTAATGATTTCCCTGATCTACACTTCGATCAGTCATCTGAAGAAAGTATCACAAAAAATTTGGGTGTTTTGTGGAATAGTTCATCTGACACCCTTTGTTTTAAGTTTCTCCTTCGACCAATCATATCTTTGCGAAGAGAGATGTGCTCTCCCAGATCGCACGTATTTTCGACCCACTTGGTCTCCTAGGGCCTGTAATCAGCAAAGCCAAATTTTTCATGCAGCAATTATGGCTCTTAAAATTGGAATGGCATGAGAAACTTCCTGTTCCTGTTGCCGCAGAGTGGGCTTCTTTTGTACAATCTTTACCTGTTTTGGAAAAGCTAAAAATTCCGAGATTTGTTCTATCAGAAAATCTAGAAAGCATAATTCTCTATGGATTTAGTGATGCGTCGTAGAACGGATTTGACGCTGTTACTTATGTTTCTGTGATTAAAAACAACGGTGACCGCCATAGTCAACTTCTGTGAAGCAAATCAAGAGTAGCACCTCTCAAGACTTTAACCATTCCCAGGTTAGAGCTATCAGCATGCCTTCTACTTTCCAAGCTAGTAAGAAAGGTTATAAACGCCTTAAAAATGAACCTCTCTCAAGCAATTCTGTTCTCAGATTCTACTATTGCATTAAGCTGGATTAAGACTCCACCTCACCTGCTCAAGACTTTTGTAGCTAATAGAGTTGCAAAAATACAAGAGTTAACTGTGAACTTTTCATGGCATCATATTCCTTCTAAAAATAATCCTGCAGACCTTGTGTCCAGATGTTTAAATGTTTCAGATTTAATAAGCTCCCCTTTGTGGCGGAAGGGTCCTGATCCTTCTATTTTTATAAATGATGAACTTTTAGAGAACATTAATGACTGTGAAGTGAAAAAGGAATTTAAAATTCCTCCATCCAAGAACATATTGCTCTCCAGTGAATTTGATTCATGTAACCATATATCATTTCCATTACCAATAATTATTGTAAATTAATCCGTGTAATTAGAGTTCTATTTTCAGATTCCTGCTGAACGCCAGATTTTTAAAAAATGAACGAGTTTTGGGTCCTTTTTCTCAAAAATAGATCAATCAAGCCGAACTTTGGCTCATAAGGGTAGTGCCAAAAGCAGAATTTAGTAATGAAATTAAAAAAAAAACCTCCTGAGAGGTGAGCCAGTTCATCGTAGCAGTAAGTTATCTGCATTAAACGGCTTTGTTGATGAAAATAATATTATTAGAGTAGGTGGAAAACTACAAAATTCATCTTTGTCAAAAATTCACAAATATCCTATTGTTTTACCTAGTAAACATGTTGTAACTTTGATGATCATAAAATATTATCATGTAAAATACCTTCACGTTGGTTCAAAAAATTTGCAATATCATGTTCGTCAAAAATATTGGCCAATTAATGGCAGAAGTCTGACACGCCAAGATGTGCATAATTGTGTCATTTGTTTTAAAAACAAAAAGAACCCCATTTTATCCAATTAATTAATGGGCGATTTGCCCAAGGAAAGGGTTAGTCCCTCATATCCATTTAATAATTGTGGAGTCGATTTTTGTGGTCCATTTATGGTTAAATTTAAAAATCAGCGTAAAGGAGTTCTTAATAAAGTATATGCTTCAATATTTGTATGCTTAGGAACTAAAGCATTTCATTTGGATTTTGTCTCTGGCCTTACTTCTAAAGCTTTCATTGCCTGCTTGAAGATTTTTTGGAAGAAGAGGCAAGAGTTCTAAGATGTTTTCCGATAATTGGAAAACAATTGTAGGGGCAGATATTGAATTAAAAAAATTGCATGATTTAGTTAAAGCTCCTGATGAAACATTAGTTAGTTATTTTAATGACGAACATATAGACTGGAATTTCATTCCTCCAAAGTCTCCAAATTTTGGTGGTTTGTGGGAATCAGGTGTTAATTCCTTTAAAACTGATTTAAAAGGTGTAGCTGAAAATTCAAACTTGACTCTTGAAGAGTTTATTACTTTACTTGCCGAGATTGAAAAAAGCTGTTTTAAATTCTAGACCCCTATCACCACTTTCATCCGATTTTGAAAATTTGTCACCTGGTCACTTTTTAATTGGTCGACCTGTTACGGCTATTGTAGAGCCCCAATTAATCTTAAAGAAAATATATTAACCAGATGGTAAAGAGTTAATTGGCTTTCGCAGCAGATATGGAAAGTTTGGAAAAGAAATTATTTAAATAATTTACAAGAAAGGAGCAAATGGAGATTCAGTAAAAATAATGTTGAAATAGGTACTCTGGTCTTAATTAAGAATGAATCACTTCCTGGTACCAAATGGCTTACTGGTAGAATTTTAGAAGTTTTTTATGGTAATGACAACAAAATAAGAGTTGTTAATCTTAAACTGCCTGATGGAAAAATAATTAAAAGAAATGTCAGATATCTGAACACCCCCTAACCTTGTACACCCACGCTATTGTCGCGCCCCCTACAACTCATCACTTCTACGAATTTTCTCATACCGAGCGGACGTACTCTCCCAGTCGTTCCATCGTAGAACGTGTCTCATTGCTTTAAGTGCCTCTTTGTCTAATTTTACTTACTTTAAATTCAATGTTAATTTGTTATTGTTGTTTACCTATGTTAATCACAATAAATATTTGTTTGTTATGGATTAAGGTTTTATTTCTCTCTCTTGAGTATCATCGACGTTAATTTTATTGTCGGCATTCCGCCGTATTTAAGCCTATCACCCCCTATTTTCAAGGAGTTGTATGAGTGTTTAGTGAGCTCGAAGCCAGAAGATCGTCCATTTGCCGGAGCAAGTTGGATCAAGGATTATATTGACGATATAAGGACTGTAGCTGTTCGCCGTGGAAGAGCGGTAAGGAAGATTATTAAACTTTAATACAAGAGCGGATTCTAGTAATGTCAGGGAATCATCCATAAATATAGATTCGGTGGTTATTGTGCTATTTGGAAGAATTACAGTTTATGTCTCATCACTCCTGATCATAAGCCTCCTAGAATTGCGTTGCTTTGATGAATATAAATTGAGATAACAATAAACTAATTTTAGTATGGAATCTCTGAGTGGTCAATCTTTTATCCCGTCAAACGAAGGTCGCGTGGATGATAAAGAGATGATACCCCTAGCCATGGGATATCACACATTAACGGAAACATAAAACGTTTATTAGCAGCATACTTACCGAATGATTCCGTACAGAAAATGTTAAAACAGTTTTAGGAATTGAATCCACCAACAGTCCAACTCTAAATGCTTGGTTGGCTGACATGTAGACGACATGCTACAGTCCTTGTACTTGTGCCGGGTGTTTCGTAAACATGGTTCATGATTATTTCTTCCTGGTGTGTTGTCGTACAGTCCTCGATCTACCTTTTCCTACAGTACGGGAGACAAAAGAATCCTTTTCACACTACAGTCGATGTAACCGCTGAAACATTTTGTGGTTTGGCATGCGTCCACTTGGAAAGCGTTCCTAATACAGCCGTAGCACTGCTCTGCTGTTCTCATTAGCAGCGCCGTACATTAGATGCATGTCTGCCTTTTCGCTATTAGTAAAATCACCCATTACGACCGAGATCTCAAGTGTAAATGCCGATTTTAGTGATGCAGAAAATCAATGGCACACCGCTTTGCTGTCTTCAACTATAGCCAATACTGTCAACCAATCATACCATAAAGATCGCCAAGCATGCATCATGGTTGGTGTGGCTACAATTTCTAAAATTATTTTAACATTTCTTATGCGTAATCCCTCGTTAAGTATGCTGCTAATGAATATTTATCTTTCGTTAATGTGTTATTGTTTCTGTTCGTGCCTCACACACAACGCGGCACTACCGCCCATATATTCATGTAAAAAAAATTGTTTGTTTTAGCGAAATCTATCGTCCCTCAAGGTTTGCCCCATCATTTTAGAATCACCCTGCATCAGAATTATCTTACAAATAAATGGAGACAGATTATTAAGCGCAGTTCGTAAGTTCTACGACTTTTAATGATTTCTGGTTTTCCAAGAATTCTAAATATTTAGAAGAGTTAAGCATAGGTACTAGACGTCGATTACATAAAAGAAATTCACTGAACACAAATTATTACATCTCCCCCCCCTTACAAATATACATAAGCAATTCAAAATATTTTACAATGAGCCGAAATTTACTAATGTGTAATGCAATTGCACTAAAAACTAATTGCCTTACTAACTATTTGCAACACTTATAACATTCGATAACAATTTTTTCACAAAAACAAAGATTCTTATTAAGAGCCGTGTGAACTCATTCTTATCTCTTGATAAGAATCTTTGTGTTCATTTACCTCATTACCAACCCTTTGAATTTAACATATCATTTATATGGTATATATTTAAACAATCGTTGTCAATTAAATAATCTACACTGCTGGACAATTGCTAAGGACGGATAACACTATCATCCATAGCAACCACAAAATGAAAGGAAGCAAAATGTGGAAAATTAGAATAAGTGCGGGATATTACTAAGAAGAAGTATGAGTATGCAAATTTTTTTTCCACGTTTGTTCATCACGTGATAGCGTTCATAAGAGCTTTAAAGGTTTTGACGCGTGTGGACAGTTGTTGTTTCAAGTCAAAGTTTTACAGGAAAGATTTAATAGACGAACTTAAAATTTTTGGCATGTCTTCCCGACATCACATAGATGGTTTTATGCGTGGCCGAATTATTGGAAAGATCGAAGAAGGGCGAAAAATAACAGATGTTGCCAGGGAGTTCGACATCGCTCACAGCGTTGTTTCACGGCTGTGGAAGTCAATTTAAAACTACTGGAATGTGTAGTAGACGGCACGGGGGAGGTCGTGTTAGAAGTACGACGCCTGCAGAAGACAGATATATCGTCCTATCAGCAAAAAGGAACAGGCGCACCACAGCTCAGCAGGTGGCAAATCAGTTTCTTGCTGCCTCAGGAAAGCAGATCTCCCGAAAAACTGTTGCCAGACGTTTGAGGGGAGGAGGACTATACGCACGCAGACCTGTTGTGTGTGTCCCATTGACCAGACAGCACCGTACCGCCCGTTTACAATGGTGTCGTGAGCATCACAATTGCACTGAACAGGACTGGGCATGCGTACTATTCTCAGATGAGAGTAGGTTCAGTCTGTCATCGGATTGTAGACGCCAACTCATCTGGCGCGAGAGTGGTACTGCTTATCGTCCAGAAAATATCCAGGAAAAGGACCGATATCCGACATGCAGTATCATGGTGTGGGCCGGCATCATGATCAAGGGCCGCACGCGCCTACATGTGGTTGGGAATGGGACTATGACGGGCCAACGATACATTGATGAAGTTCTACTTCCTCATGTACGTCTTTTCCGTGGTGCTGTCGGTGATAAATTTGTTTTTATGGACGACAACGCAACATGTTATCGAACACTCGCTGTTCAGGATTGTCTAGACAGCGAGGGTATTCAACGTCTCGTATGGCCAGCGCGTTCTCCAGATCTAAACCCCATTGAAAATGTGTGGGATGCTTTGGGGAGGCAAGTTGCTGGTCGAAACTATCCTCCGACAAACAAGAACACCCTCATCCGTGCGCTCACAGAGGAATGGGATAAATTGCCTCAACAGCTGCTGGATAATGTTGTGCAAAGTATGGTACGACGTGTGGAATGTTGCATCGCACTCCACGGTGGACATATCCCGTACTGATACCTTCTTTAAGGTGCCTGCTGACTTTTAGATGCATTTGTTCCATTTTTCCGACCGCAGATCAATTAAAATTTTTTTTTCTTTCAGATGTTTCACAGCTTTTGTACTTTCCAGAACAATAAATATTCTTTATTCTAATGTCTGAACAGTGTGGCAACTATATTTTATCCTACTAGGCCTCATGTCTCGCTTAATGTTATGCTACATAGCAATTTGTGATCCGTCCTTAGCAATTGTCCAGCAGTGTATATTATATTACTTTTTATATATAATGCACTTACATTTACTTGAGTAATTCTAATAATTGAATATTAATAGCAACTCGGAAAGAAGAAACAGTACATTTTAAAGAAAATAATACAATTCTTTATTTCAAGTTTCTACAGCAAAATTAACAAAATAGAAGCATTCTCATTCTTATAACACACACACACACAATGCGAGATATAACTCTGAAACATACAAATATCAACAAATTTGATGTAACTATGTCTTTAACTCCAGCATATAAACCAGGGGTGGCCAAACTTTTGGGATCCGTGGTCTACTCCCCATTTAAAAAATTGAAGGCGGTCTACCAATGGCAGAGCTAAATTAACATAACGTACATGTTTATATACTTATTTTAGGTAACAAGAAAAAATGGTAAATTATCTAATTCTTCTAAAAAAACTTAATATTAATATTTACAAAATAAAACTTTACTGACAAAAATAATCAAAGTATTCATATATCAAAATTTGACCATCCTATTCACTTCATTTAGTTGAAATTTGTCACTGTATATATGCGCGACAAGTTTATCATATTGTAGCTGGTACAAGCTTATTGCAATGCGTAAACACGAAATTAAATGTTCATCTGTTAAACGCGACTGATGTTTGGTTTTTATGGCGTTCATGGTTGAAAACAGATTCGCGCGCAAGGATACGTCGATCCAAAGTATGATTTCAAATACAAAATCAATTTGTAAATAGTTGGAAACGTTTCCTCAGAAATTAATTTCCAAAAATCAGTATCGCTAGATGCTCTAGATTTAAGAAATGTATCGCATCTTAATTTCAGAATTTCTTCCTCAACCGTGACTGATGTGATATCTATTAAATGTCCTATTTTTTCAGATACTCTATCAATGTTGACATTTTCATTAAATGGAAATATCATAAAATGGAGTATTTCTTCCAACCTAATTAACTCAGCGAATCTTCCAAATTCTTCAAACAAAACATCTAAGTGTTCGGCGAAATCTTCGAAGTCACGGTTTGGATTATGGATGCACTCTTCCTCCATGTTTTTGAAGTTTCTCAATTCATGTTTTCTTAATTGAGACGCATACCTTTTATCGTTTCTTTGAAAGTTTTAATGGCGCTCATTATGTCTGTTAAACATTTATACTTTCCTTGTAGATTTAGGTTTAAGTCGTTAAGTTTTGTAGAGATATCGCAGAGAAAAGCTAGTTTCATATGTGTGTGAGCCATTTCTCATCTTCCAATTCAGTAATGTGCTCTCCTTTCATTTGTAGATTTTTTTTTTATTTCTGGTAACAGTACGAAATCTTTTTTAAAAAAGGCTTTGCCACCTCACGTCGATGTGCAATAAGAGATCTCCGTACTATGATTCGGTTTCTTCCAAAAGCGCCCGAAATTGTCGTCTCTAAAGACTTTTTGAACGAATTGAATTGACGATTTTAAAAGCAATTTGCATTATATCATTAGACTTTAGTATTTTTGAACACAATACTTGTTGATGGATAATGCAATGATAGCTGGTAAAGCATGGAATTTCCTCATCATTATTGCACAAGGTAATAAAACCAATTCGATTCCCGACCATGCTGGAGCTCCATCTGATGTAATAGAGACCAATTTATATATTGGAAATCCTGTCTTATCAATAAAGTTTTTAAATGAATTGTAGATATCTTGGCCTCTCGTTTGTCCTTTCAATGGAATTATAGTTAATAACTCTTCTTTTGAAGTCATACCTTCGAAAACCATTCTCACAAAAATGCATATCCGTGCATTCATCAAATTGAAGTGATAGGAACTTACAAGCTTTTAAATTGTCATTTAATAAACCCTCCAAATTATTATTCATAGCTGCAGTCCGTCGCATCACAGTGTTACGCTACAAAAAATATTATTTATTGACGATATTATTTCAGATTTGTTTTTAAAATCGTGGAAAGGCACTTCTCCCGCTTTACAGAAAGCTTCTTTTATCAATTCTCCATCGTCGAATGTTTTTTTTTTTCGCTTTATCAATTCTGTAATTTTAAACGACGTCAATGTTACTGATTTAGCTTTGGTGCCTGGTCTCGTAAACAACGATTGCTGTAAATGTAAATTCGACTTAAATTCATGCACTTTAACTTTTCGAAGTTCACTTCCAATTGGAAAGTCTGTAGAGTATTTTAAGTGCATGGTTTTAAAATGTCTTTTGACGTTTGCTTTTTTCGATAGTGCTACACTTGAGTTCCATATGAGACAAATACATTTCTCCACCATAACAAAAAAGAAATCATCTTCCCACTCATTGTGATAATGGTATGTTTTACTTGTTTTAGCACTGGTACCTGGCTGGGTCATTTTGGACGGGTTGTTGAAACAACAAATTATCGCATCAGTGCGATAGGAAGCGAGCGACCTGCAACGTAAGACCATTAAGTGAGAACTGAAACTAAACGGGCGGGTGTGACGGGTAGACTAGTCGACTCGCCGCATCGCTATCATCGTGCCGGCTACTTGATATAATCTAAGCATTCCACTTTGTCAAGTTGTTTCTATTTAATTCTCCACTGTAAAACGACAAATTCATTGTATTACTTTGCACAGTTTGTTTTAGGTTTTAAAGCGTAAACTGAAGAAAATTTTTATTTTAAAAATAATTCATTAATTCTGTGTCATAAGTCATAAATTAAATTGTTAATATCCGAGGTCATTATCGGGATGGTCGCGTGGACTACCTAAAATGTCTTCGCGCTCGACGTCTTGGCCACCCCTGATATAAACAATGGATACCATTTTTAAATTTTTGTATAGAGTTTAAAATTGAGCCACATTGTCAACGTTACAGTAAGATTCGCCTGGCATTTAAAAATGTTATAGGTGGCGCGGCAATCGAAACTAGACAGAGGAGGAGAGAGACAACATGGCTGAATGAGCAGGATGATAGTTACGAAGGCGAGAGTAGAAACAAAATAGTGTTAACAAATTAAAATTAAATGTATCGTAGTTAACTTTTTATGTTGTTTTTGTGTTGTGTGTGGCTGTCTTTGGAATAAAACTCTTTAAGCCACTATAGACCCGATTTATTGTGCCTGGTAGCTGGTGAAACTTCATTTGAAAAAAAAGAACCTACAATCATAAATTAAAGTTAATTGGCGCAGTCGGTATGCATAGAGATTTCATCGAAATACCAGGTAATAGGGAGGAGTCTAGACTCCCAAATTAAAGTTATTATTGTTTGAATGAAAATGAAAAAATAGTGCATTATCAGTAATTGTATTTTGTTTTGGAATGGAGGATATGTTTACAGTCTAACTGATGTACGTTGAGTCATTATAAAATCCCTAAAATAAGAAACATTATTCGGGTGATTCATTATAATCATTAAATGATCACCACGAGAAATATTTTAGTTTTTTGTCAGAGAAAACATTTTTTTCTTTTGATTTAAAAATTGAGAATTAATATCATCTATTCCAAGAGTTTAAAAAGTATTATTGGGTTTCACCAGAAACGTTATGAAATATTAGATATATTATTTCTATGGAACATCAGTTCAGATATTTACGGTATTAAAATATTACTGGATTAAAATTCAAATGTCATTATTTATCTCTGAATTAAGCAGAATATTAAATTGAAGTGCATAATTTTTTTTATGTGAAATGTGCATTATTTGTTGAAAGATTTGTTCATTATTTCACTCAGTTACATAATACTTCGTGAGTAGTATTACCGTGCTAATAACTGTATACCCTCGCGATTCGTGCTAACAGCTGACACTTATGATGTTTTCTGGATGTACACACTAACAAACCACCCCCGCGATACACACTGCTGCTATAAATATACTTCAATTATATAGTTTCCGTGCTTTTATTCATTCTTAGAAACTAACTTGTATTATAGTGTTTGCATTGTAATACAATTATGTAGATTAAAATAATTTCTTAAAGAAAAAGCTCTATATATTACCTGTTCTTCAGCATCAATCAATATAAAGTGCTGCTTCTTGTAGTCTGTAAGATATTCGGCTAGCCAATATGGAATTTTAATGCACACATTAGCCAGCCGAATATCCTGCAGATCTCTTGCTTTGAGACTTCATGGTTTTTACACAAAAACATCAACTGGTTGGGTTTCCTTGATGGGCTATTTTTCTTGATCTTTGGTCTAGGTAATCAGTCAAGATAATTGTATTTTCTACACCTACTCGAGCATTTCTTCTCAAGTTCGGAAATGAAATTCACCATACAAAAATTTCGAATGTGAGTTTTTCCGACACCAACTTGAGCAATTTTTCCCAAGTTCGGAAATGAAACTCACTATCCAAAAATTTCAAATGAGTTTGTTTTCTACAGCAAATCGAGCATTTCTTCTTAAGTTCTGAAGTAAAACTCACCATACAAAATTTTCAATTGAGAGGGTTTCTGACGAAGAGTTGAGATTTTTTTTTTTCGAGTTTAGAAATGAAACTCATCATACAAATGCAAATGTTATCGATAGAAAAACATCAATACATCACATTAACAAGCTTAAAATATGAACTATGTAAAATGTTTAATTATATCTTGAATCATTTTATCTGGATCTACAGCTGATTTGACAGCCTGAAGAATCACTAAACAAGTGAGTTGATTTTTTTAAATCACAGTTTACACAAGTTCAGTGTACTTCAGGCCTCTTGAGAGAAGAGGTCCTGTACACTTTATTACTTCAAATACATACATAATTTATGAAAATAATGTATTACAAAATAATCAAAACATTTTTCAAATAATGTATTACAAAATATTCAAAACATTTTTCAAATAATATATTACAAAATAATCAAAACATCTTTCAAAGAATAGTTTCAACATGTAAATGAAACATGTAATGCACATTTTAAGAATATAAGATATTATAAAATACATAATTTAAAACATTTTTCAAATAATAGTTTCAATATATAATAGTAACATACTTTCAAACAAAATTTTCATCATGTGAAAGCATTTATATAAACATTATTTGCACATCTTAAAAATCATCATTCTCTATCAAAAAGTGTCCATACGCAAGAGAACTAATACCATCGTCATTTAAATATTTTTTGTCATAATATGCAGATAAACTGGTTTTGTTTTGTGCAATGGTCGTTAGTTCATGCTTTTTTGAAATAATAGATGCTTGCTTATGCTTCAAAATTGATTCAGATTCTGTAACACTTCTTTATACATATTTATCGTAAAATTCTTTACAATTGATTTTTTTACACCTTTAGCGGTTTTTTTACAAGTTTCACAAAAGGAAAATGCATACATTTTAGGTTTGAGTCCTATGAACTCTTTAATAGGTTTTATTACCTCACTTTTGAGATATCCCAATTTACCTTTATTTTTTATATCATGTAAAAAATTATCGGAAGGAAAATTACTGCAGTCCATTACATCAAAAAATTAGTTTTTTAAATCTTTGTACACAACATCTGTATAAATGTTAAGATAAAGAGAGTCTGTATCCATATATAATAGCTCACACAATTTCTGTTATATTTCTCTTTGAAATGTGAGTAATAGAGCTTATACATATGAAGTTTGGATAGTTCTAAAATACAAAATCCACCATATATAGGTTTATCAAGAATGAGATTAGGTTTTTTCATTTTAAAAGTAGTAAAGTTATTGTTAATTGTGGTTCAAAGTATTCTAATAAAGGACTAGCCATATTGATTTTATAGTCTTTTTCCGTTAGAGAACCTTTCACTAAAATTTTCTTACGTTGATTTAGCAAAAGGCGACCAAAGAAACTGTTATTCATTTTTTTTAAAAATGATTTTGTAAATTCATCTGTAGCTAAGTTCCATTTCTTGTTATTAAAATGTATGTAATTTTCTAACCAAGGTTGCTGCTTAAAAGCCAATATTTTATAAATTTTAGACACCACAATACCTTGTTTAACATAATATTTCAGATTTAAATAATGCGTAATGTAATTTTTTTTAGGGTAAAAGTTCGGGGTTAGTTTTTTACTAGGTAGTGTATGTCGTAAATTAAATTTGTTGCGTAATTTTTTTTGGAATAAGGAGAAAGTACATTTCATATGTAATTTTTAAATGCTCCACAGCTAAAGGTAAATCATTAGTTTTCTCATGAATGTTTTCGGGATATGTTAAATCTACTTCGAATATGAAGCCTACATTAGAATTGATATCATGGTTAAATATATTAAAATTTAGAACTGCTTCATTAGTGAGCCATGTAAAATGCCCTACACAGGCAATGGGAGACTCATCACATAACCATATAAATTATTCACATCCAATGCTAAAATATAGTTGTGACATTGATCTGGATCATAAGTTTCAGCTATATATGGGTTGTTTGCATGCATGTACCTCTTACCTAGGAGACTTATCCCTCCTCTCATTTGAGACTCAAACCATATGTAATCGTTCACGTCGCTTAATACACTGCTGGACAATTGCTAAGGACGGATAACACTATCATCCATAGCAACCACAAAAGGAAAGGAAGCAAAATGTGGAAAATTAGAATAAGTGCGGGATATTAGTAAGAAGAAGTATGAGTATGCAAATTTTTCCCACGTTTGTTCATCACGTGATAGCGTTCATAAGAGCTTTAAAGGTTTTGACGCGTGTGGACAGTTGTTGTTTCAAGTCAAAGTTTTACAGGAAAGATTTAATAGACGAACTTAAAATTTTTGGCATGTCTTCCCGACATCACATAGATGGTTTTATGCGTGGCCGAATTATTGGAAAGATCGAAGAAGGGCGAAAAATAACAGATGTTGCCAGGGAGTTCGACATCGCTCACAGCGTTGTTTCACGGCTGTGGAAGTCATTTAAAACTACTGGAATGTGTAGTAGACGGCACGGGGGAGGTCGTGTTAGAAGTACGACGCCTGCAGAAGACAGATATATCGTCCTATCAGCAAAAAGGAACAGGTGCACCACAGCTCAGCAGGTGGCAAATCAGTTTCTTGCTGCCTCAGGAAAGCAGATCTCCCGAAAAACTGTTGCCAGACGTTTGAGGGGAGGAGGACTATACGCACGCAGACCTGTTGTGTGTGTCCCATTGACCAGACAGCACCGTACCGCCCGTTTACAACGGTGTCGTGAGCATCACAATTGCATTGAACAGGACTGGGCATGCGTACTATTCTCAGATGAGAGTAGGTTCAGTTTGTCATCGGATTGTAGACTCTAACTCATCTGGCGCGAGAGTGGTACTGCTTATCGTCCAGAAAATATCCAGGAAAAGGACCGATATCCCACATGCAGTATCATGGTGTGAGCCGGCATCATGATCAATGGCCGCATGCGCCTCAATGTGGTTGCGAATGGGACTATGACGGGCCAACGATACATTGATGAAGTTCTACTTCCTCATGTACGTCTTTTCCGTGGTGCTGTCGGTGATAAATTTGTTTTTATGGACGACAACGCAACATGTCATCAAACAGTCGCTGTTCAGGATTGTCTAGACAGCAAGGGTATTTAACGTCTCGTATGGCCAGCACGTTCTCCAGATATAAACCCCATTGAAAATGTGTGGGATGCTTTGGGGAGGCAAGATGCTGGTCGAAACTATCCTCCGACAAACAAGAACACCCTCATCCGTGCACTCACAGAGGAATGGGATAAATTGCCTCAACAGCTGCTGTATAATGTTGTGCAAAGTATGGTACGACGTGTGGAATGTTGCATCGCACTCCACGGTGGACATATCCCGTACTGATACCTTTCTTTAAGGTGCCTGCTGACTTTTAGATGCATTGTTCTATTTCTCCGTATGCAGATCAAATGAACATTTTTTTCTTTCAGATGTTTCACAGCTTTTGTACTTTCCAGAACAATAAATATTCTTTATTCTAATGTCTGAACAGTGTGGCAACTATATTTTATCCTACTAGTCCTCATGTCTCGCTTAATGTTATGCTACATAGCAATTTGTGATCCGTCCTTAGCAATTGTCCAGCAGTGTAGTTGTAACTCGACTTTAGTAAACTTAAGTCCTGCGTTCCAAGTTAACTCAGAACTTGTTAGAAAATGAGCTGAGTCTAGTTCATAGTATCGCATCGCTGTTCGACGAAACTAAGAAAATATTTCTGCAAGCATAATAGTTTCTACATTTTGGTATAACTCTAAATGATCTGCAGGATTTTTACATTTAAATACTTTAAAAACTAATTTTGCATATTCATATGCATCCTCACTAATAGGGGAGTTGGTAAGGATGTTGAAAAAAGCTTCTTTTGATGGCAATTGAGTGTCTTTTAATTTTGAAAAATCATTAATGTAAGAATAAGGGAAAACCTCTTCCCTTTTTAATAGATAGATAGATTCCCTTAGATATCGATTTTTTTCATTCTTATAAAAATTATTAAAAATTTTAAAATTGTGATTTGAGGTTTTAAGATTGTTGACTAAAGTACCTAATGACGCATCTAAAAATTGAAATTAATCTAAAAATTTTAGTGCATCCAATGAAAACATAGTGAATTTTTCCATATGTACAGGTATAATATTAATTGCACTTATGGAATCAGATGGTAATTTTTTTAAAATTAAATGAGAGTCATAGTTTCTAGAATTGCGAATTACTACAGCTATAAAATATGTAGCTCTATAATTAAAATTACAGGACTGATCTGCCAAACCTCTAATATAGCCCATGCCCCAATGGCAATGATCTCGAACTCGAACATCATTTCGTTGAAATTTTTTCTTGCAGATGTGACACACATCTGGATCATAAGTAGAGTTTACATTTTCAATCATCTCCGTTGTTTCATTTATTTTTTTTAAAAAGTTTTTTAGAAATATTTTGTAAAGTACTTTAAAAATGTTTTATTACATCTTCTCCAGAGAAATATTCATGAAAAATAATATTGTCATCAACATCGGTTACTATTATGGTATAACTATTGCTTCATGTCTTTCTATCATTGATGTATAGCTCTGTGATGGAAATGGTAAAACCGTTGATACTTTTTTAGTTAATGACTCGAAGTCAACGTATACACAAAAAGGGTGATATAACATTTTTGAAAGGTTTGTAAATTTTAAGATTGTATTGGGTTTAGGAAGAGTAACTTTTTGTGATTTTATATCTTGACACAAAATACGATGCGAATTTAGTGTGCTCTGTCGAGAAAACCCGCATAAACACTTTTTACAGAAAAAATGTACTCCATTCCTTTTGTTCATTAATCTATTAAAATTTTTAATAAGAAAAAAATGTTTTTCGTATAAAAGATCAATCTCACAACTAATTTTTGATTGTGTACTTACATACAATGGGAATATTTCATTTTCCTCCCAACTATATACGTTAATTCTTAATTTATTTCGCTTTTCAAATAATCCTATTTTTGAAATTTCCATCGGAAATGAAAATCCATTTAAATTTTAATTTCTTCATATATTTCTTATATTTGAAAGATAGATTTGAATTATTTTTTACAGGGTATAATTTTGCTAGTATGCTGTAAACAAAGCATTTATTATCATTGCATTTAATATTTAAAACGGACTTTTTGTTTTTTAATTTAGCCGGAAGACAAGAATTACGAAATCCACCCCTTTGAGCATGATAGTTACCTATATGAAGATCTAGGAAAGTTATGCTTTTGATTACCCATCCACTTCCATTCCTTAAAAAATTTTCAATGTTTACAAATATTTTTTTTAAATGCGGAATCAATTGCATTATAAATTTGAAATTGGGACAAAATGCGTTCGGGATAACTACAAAAAAAAAAAACATTGGTTAACTCTTCATCGTCAATTGTCTTAAAAAATATTACACTTACACAAAAAATCAATCGAAGTCGTAAAACTGCACCAGTGTTTAAAACATTGAATATATTATCCCGTGCCTCTCTGTAGAGAGCATGAGGATCTTGATACGCAACAGATGCACATAAAGTTCTTGCATAACCTCTAAATGAAGACACAGTTTCTCTAAATTGCATTACAATAAAAATTAATTTTGTTTGAAAATTATGCTAAATTATTTCATAAATGTATGTAAATGAAAGAAAGAAGTAAATGAAAATTTAAGTACAGTCTTTTACATAAGACAACATAGCATCACATGCTTTTTTAAGATCTCTAGCTGAGGCAGAGGAATGTTTAAGCGGTTTCGGATAATTTCATTACTGGGGTCACTACATTTGCTTAAACCGACATAATATTGACCTCTGAATTCTTTGAGTTCCATACCAACTCCTTTCCCCAAATTTATTGAATATGGAGGAATAGCTTTCTTTTCTTGAGAGTCGCAACCCAGATCTAAGTCAAACTTCGATTTAGAACTTTTGCTTCTTTTGTGGTGGGTTTGATTAGGATGTCTTCCTCATCATTATCAGAAAGATCGAAAATGCGTTTTCTGGCTAGGATAGAATAAAAATCTTAATTTTGTAACTTAAAAGTTTTAAGAGGACACAGTGCGATATTCAATTGACAAAATCAACCAAAAAATCCAATCTAACTTTTTAGCCTAAATTATTCTTTATATACAAAATTTGAAAGCTTAAACTTAAAAAATGCAGAATTATGATAGATTTTACGTTCGTTTTTATTCACATCTCCCTATGACAAATCAAAACTTTTTTCCTTAAAAAATTAAATGGCTAGCTTTTTTATGAAATTTTGAGCACAAAATCTGTTTTACATAGTATATACACAGGAGGAAACTAAAAAAAATTGAAAATCCTTAAATTAAAAACTTTTGCGTAAATCGTACGATGTCCCCTTAAAAAGTATATAAAATCTTTTACCTCACACTCTAATAAAATACAACAAAGGACGCAAAAAGGAATTTAAATATTCATGAGAATTCTGATCGAATTAAAATTATATGTTTTCATTAAAACTCAAAAATATTTCATCTATTTTGATATAATGATTCTGAGAGATTGAATAAAAAAAATTTTTAAAGTTTTCAGTAACACTCTCAAAAAATATTTCATTTATGTTATAATATCAATTTTGAAAACAAATGTCAATGATATTTGAAGCTAAACTAAAAACTTTAAATAAACTTACCGTTAGACATGACGAAAAATTGAGTCCTGTAGTGAAGGAGGAGAAGCAAACTATCCGACGATGCCTTGTGAGTTAGTTTCCTTTGTTCACTACAGAGCGTTTTAAAGCTTCAAGAACAAAGCCTCCTGGTATTCGAATTTTGCTTATGTTATTTATTATTATATAATGTCACGCAAGTAGCACGTGGGTGTTGTTCCAACTGATGTTATACTCAGAGAACAATATTTCATTGTTTAAAAAACTCAAAGAATAATGTGTTTTACTATTGTTAGTTGAAACGTGTCTTAACTAGTAGAAAAGGATGTTTACCATATTTAGCTTTGAGATAAGTCTTAACATTTGATTGTCTGACGTCATTCATACGAATACAATGGTTACTTCATCACGATATACTCTTTCCCGTCTCTAAAACGTCAAAATTAATTAGATATATGAATTTTATAGAATGTTTCCTCTTTTGTGTTTTGTGTAGTAATGTTTTCTTTCTTTAAAAAAAAAATAATTAGAAAATCATGATTTAAGGTAAACTTTTTTCACCTTTAAGTATTGATTACTAACACCATATTTTTGAATTATAAATATTTTTAATCTAGTTAAAGTACAAATTGAAGCCGCATTAGAAGAAATAAAATATACCTCCCAGTAAAAATTAAAATATCAATTTTCCACTGACTTTCATAAAGCAAACCCATAACTTTTTTTCCAAAAAAAATAAGCATTGTTATGTTTTGAAAAGTGCAAACATACTTTAACAAACACGTAATATCATTAAAGAAAATGCAAGAGAAACAAATAGTTCAAACTTGTTTTTATTTAGCACTAGGTTACATGAAACAAAAGTTAAAAGAATTTCTGTTTTACAAAATGTGAAGGCTTTCTACAAATTCATCTCAGGTAACATTATTTTAAAATAACCAAACTGTAACTGATAACGTGGACAATCAGGTACATCTGCTTCTGTTTTTCTTGCTGTTAATATACAGTCCAACAGGTTAGGGAATAAGGTTTTGTTCGAAGCATACACTTGAAATCTTTCATGTGGATCCCGTCGATGTAGTTGACAATATCCAAATAAATCTTCATTGGACTCCTTATGAATAAATTGAACAATTTCACAGTTGCTTAAGATTTTGAAGTTGATCACTTTTTTGGAGTCGTCAAGATGTTATCGCACAGCGTTTTGCACACATTCAATGATGTTAGTGAACAGAGCAGGATAAATGTTCAAGTAATCTCCGCTTGAACAGCAGTTGCAAAGAATATACCCGAATACAATGGGAGAGGAATATTTGCTAGCTTAAAATATCGTTGCGCAAAGTTTTGAACTATTCGTTCGTTTTGGCAAGTATTTATCGATTGTAAATGATTAATGGATAATCCTCAGCAAATATGCCACAAAAAATAAAGGCAGAATAATCCACATTTGGAGGTGTATGCATGCTGTAACATTCTATCGTTCCATTCCAAACTTGTTGAATTTTTATTTATAAATTTTTGAATGTCTTGTATTGGTGATGTACCGTATGAACAGAAAAAAATACAATGCCCATTATTATCAAAATAAATAGCTTGCCAGTGTTGTCCTTTACAATTGGAAGGATCCGTATTGACAACGAAAGACCGATGATGTTTTCTTAGTTCTGGAAGCGTATCGCTAGCATACATTCCTCCAAAGTTTGATTTAATTTTATCATCACTCAGAGCTAATCTCATCAACGCAAACGTGTCCAGGTTTGATTTAAAAATCTGTAAAGACATTTCGGCTTTTATCGATTTCGATGAGCTATTGCATTTCCATGTAAACAATAAAAGGCACTGTTTCTACAAGGTCTTCTTCAAATTTTAAGTTAATTGATATATCCCCGCTTCGTGTTACGTTTGCAAACAAGTTACTAGCAGAGAAATCTTGGGTTAACCCTCTAAGTGGATACCTTCCTACTGAAAAGTTATTCCGAAGGCGTTAACTCTTATTTGAAGATCGCATTAAAAATGCAACAGCCTTCTTTTCTTTCCCCCTTTTAGAACTTGGGAAGTCGAACGGGGACAATTTTATGACCGAGTTAAGTTACTTTGTCAAGTAAGAACCAAGAGATCAATCGTTTACAGCTAGCTGTAGAGTTGCCTTGGGCAATCTTCTATGAAACTGTAGTGGAATTCGCGGTGTTTCTTTCTCCTATATGTTCCGTCACAGTAAAATTAAAACAAAATGCAGGGTAAAAAAAAGGAAAAAAGGAAATAAATAGTATGTTAGAAGTTGAAAAATAATTATATTTTCTTCAAACAAATTTTATCTTTCTGTCATTTTTTAAAAATTAAAAATATATATATATATATTTGGTATTGCGATTTAAACCAGAAAAAAGCATCCTGTATTCATTTTTGAATATGAGAGTAAGAAAACGCGCTCACTTTCCTGTTTTTTAAAAAAGTAATGAGGTAAAAAGAGCAAAGGCCCTATCTCATTTTTAAACAATAACACAATAAATGGTACATACGATGATTATATTTATGAAATAAAACCGATCTTTCTCTATTCAGTTATATTTTTAATTTAAAATAGCATAAAAAGGATTTCAATACTTTTAATTTATTTTAATTAAAATCATATAAAAGATATTTTTATGTTAACTGAATATTTTTTGGAAAAAAAATTTAAATTTTCCTTCCTAGAGTTCTCTTTTTCGAACTTCTTGTATTAAATAAAAATTCCTTTTCTACATCGGCATTTGTGATGGACATAACACACATTCAGTCAATAATTTTTAATTTTAATGGGGGATATACTTCTTCAAATGCGCATGACAGTACTTCTAACCATTTTCTACTCAAGTTAAATTTCTTATCTTTCTGTTTCTTTTATTACAAGGAAAATGTCACACATCGATAACTACATTTTCACACAATTCAGTCATTACAAATTCTATTGTGAGAAAAGCTCCCTAATTAATTTTGTCTTTCAAAACAGTACACATAAAACAATTTTGTTCAGTGAAGTTAACCGACAGTTCAACAATGTATTCATACCAAATTTTAAAAACAAATTTAACACTTGGAAATGTATCCTGTATTAAATTTTTCAGTATACACAAATATTTCCTGCTGTAGGGAAGATATAGTATGAGAGATGTGGTGTGCGGTTGTGAAAGAATGTTTTCGTACGTGTAGACTATTTTTGAAAATTTAAATATCACTGAAGCTGATCATATAACTGCAAATGAGCCTTATTTTAATGTGTGCTGGTATCAAAGTAAAACACTTTACAATATTAAACAGCCTATGGGTTTATACTCAATATCAAACCATTCGCAAAATGGCTTACAACTTCTATTCAAATTGTAAAGAAACTAAAATATAAATATATCTTACTGCAGTCAAAAATATTCATAATATATAAGTATCCTATTCCTCCACTTATTTCAGTACATTTTAAAAACTGTAGCTGAATGCAATTTTTATATTTATAAACGAGGCATAACAGCTCACACAGTCGTAAAAATGTCTTTATCATTTTTAAATATACTACTATAAAACGTATATGGATTGTAAGATCAGTTGTAAAATCCTAAAAGCTTTTAGAGGAGCTAAAACATGTAATTTTGGATTGATCAAATTTTTAATATAATACACAAATATACATGTTATTAAGCAATTACATTTGAAAAATCAAACTTCCTTCTAAAATAATCGTAATTGAAAGAAAAATGTTTAATTGCAAATGAGTGGAAATACATGTTTATCTAAGGGGTATCCCCAAAGTGAGGTAATCCTCAAACTTAAAACTCAAACTCAGTGGCACAACAATCCATGAGGGCCAGGAACTACTGTGCCCATCATAATACACGTGACCATTGGACGCTGAGGTGCATGAACAGATGTCCCGATTTGGTGGTCTGTCTGAAGAGAGACCTTCAGTGTTTAAGACCCCAAGCAAGCTTGGTACTCATTTATCGACCCAATGTAGCGGGGATGAAAGGCAGAGTCGACCTTGCGCAGCCCGTTAAGAGAACCCCAGACCTGTGGTGTGGAAGCACCATACACTACCACTCGATCCTATTCGGTGAAAAATATAATTTAATGTTAGAATCTTATATAAATCCCTAATGAATGAGGGAGTCAAAACTTTTTTTTTCATGTAAACTGCTTAGACGGAAATGGTTAATTATGAACATTTCACAAGTTGCATAAATTAAAATCAACCGTTATAGTTTACATAAATTTTTAAGGCTGCAAAAGGTGTATTTCGGCTGCACGAATTAATTTTAAAAGGAATACGGTTACGAAAAAGTAGTACAAATCTATCTAAAGTAGGGTTGTTTACCTTACATATTGACAAACACAACAATGCATTGGAAGCCAATTCCACAATAAGTTGTTATAAAAATGTATGGAAAATAACAAGATTTATTTTTGCATTTGTAATTTATATATATAATTTTTCCTGTGAACTTTAAAAGCTAGAGCGGCATCCATCAAAACCGCGGTTCTCTCTCTGTTTTTCCAGATCGCCCCTGACTAAGCCGGCTCTGCCATAGTAAGTGAAAATGCCGGATTTTTTGTTTGTCAAGATCATTTTATAGCAGACTGCATTTTTCATGTATTTTAGATGGTCGTTTTATATTTTCTACATCAATATCTTAATGTCTGAATTTAAAATTACATAAAATTCTTGACATTCGCATCAATGACCATGATAATTTTTATTAGTATATGAATGTGTCATCAAATGATTACATGACTAATAGTAACATATTATTTTAACCATTTAATTAATATTAAGTATAACATAACGCAGACAAATTTTCTGAATTTTAAAATAAATATTTCGAAAACTACTTCAGATATACTGAAAATTTTTCATTCCTACGCTTTAGCTTCTCAGTTTTGCTTCTATGTAAGAATTTATTGTAATTGTATATTCATCAATTTTTTTAGTATATTTTTTGCTCTTAGCATGCATTTCTCAACTGAATTGTATGAAATCTTCGAAATATATTAAAAAATACCAAAGAAGCTATATAATAAAATTTGAAATTTATATTATACTCAAAGAGTTGCTAGAACTTATGGTAAATAATTTTTAACTTTGCGATACATTTTTTTCGAAATTTCAAATGGAATTTCTAACATAAAATTTCTAGCTTTATACGGTCGAGATTTCAAAAAATATCCAGATTTTAATTACTGATTCAGTTAGCCTTTAAAAAAGATAAATGTTGAGGTATTTTGTATAAATAGATATTTTTGAAGAATAATTCGAATGTTTTTCAATAGCTCGAATTTAAAATTGATTTTTATGTTTATATATATGCATAAATGTCTACTGTAAATGTTTCCGTATATTTTTTATTACCATTTATTCAAACATTCAAGTTATAAAAAAAATGTGTGAAAATCTTCATTCATGTTGTCTTTGATGTAAACTGAAGTTCAAGCACTTAAAATTCAAATATAATTCGATGTACTTTAACAATATGTAACTAGGCACTGTACTTAAACTTCCCTGAACACTTGGGCTTTGAAATCTAAAAAAAAAAAAATAATAATAAATCTTAATTAGTTTTTTTTTTCGTTATTATTTTTATCAAAGTGTAAGAAAATGTTTCAAATGATTTGATGAAGTTTAAATTTATTCATTTTTAGTGGTTCGAAAATTGAAAAGGATTTAAATTTTAAAGAGTTTGGTGTTTTATTAATTTTTTCGGTATCTTATAATAAAATAAACATGTTTCAAAAAACTGAAAGCTTTGATTAAAATAAGAAAATGAAGCGAAAGAATATACTTAAAAAAGATAATTTGTCTAACTATATAAAATAGCAGATTGCACTGACACGCCCCAACTTGTTAGTTTCAAATTAATATGAAACCAAAAGGGAATTTGTAACATATTGCCACACGCATAATTTGCTACAAGTCCCGATAGCCGAGTTGGCAGAGCGTTGGACTGAACTTCCTCAGGTCTCGGGTTCGAATCCCGGCCCCGGCAGATTTATCCAAAGACTGGAATTTTGTTTCCGTTTTTAATGTATTGTTTCTCTAGGTTCTAGATGAATCCAGATCATTCTTTAGAGTGCATACTGGTTATTTCTCGAATATTCCGAAGTGTATAAAAGCAGAGTTCATCGCCAGTTGGGGATGTTCTCAGTCCAGTATTGTATCGAGCTCCAAGCGTTAGAATAAATCTAATTGTTTGTTTAATTGAACTGTGTACTTCTTTCGAACTCCGTGACAAGTTTGGTGGAGGCGCGGGGTACAATTACGTCAAAAGTGGATAATAGTGACAACCTTCGCAGGAGCCTCCGGTTAAGAGGATTATCCCCCGAATTCGGACTGTTAAAAGAAAATAGTAGGAAGAGGACAAAAATGCCGACCGAGCAAGAAGCCAAGCCCGCTGTAGTAACACCTTCGTTACAGCAATGGAGGAGCCCATCGACCTTCCGAGGAGCGCCTGGGGAAGACCCTCTCAAATGGCTTAAAGAGTACGATCGAGTAGCCAACTTTAACAAGTGGGATGACATGATGTGCCTGGCTAACGTTTATTTCTTTCTTGACGGAACTGCGAGACAGTGGTATGTCAACAACGAAGACGCCTTAGATTCCTGGGAAGCGTTTAAAAATGGACTAAGTGGACTTTTCGGTGACCGTCAAAAATATACCAGAAGGGCAGAAGAACAACTAAAAATGCCGAGCCCAGCGTTCAGGCGAGAGTACACAGTCCTACATACAAAGTGTATTAGGACTTTGCCAAGAGGTAAATCCTCTGATGAAAGAAGACGAAAAAGTGTCACACCTAATGAAAGGTGTTGCTGAGGATATTTATCAGGCCCTGTTGACGAGAGAAATCAACGACACAGCAAGTTTTATCAAATGGTGCAACTATATCGAAGATATGAAGCAGAAGAGAGTTGGTCGACCGAGATTTGAAAGGCTTCCAAACGTCGTACCGGTTGCATCCCTGACGGATGAGACTGATTTGGTCTCTCTTATTCGCACAATCGTACGAGAAGAAGTCCATCGACTAGTTAACCAGACGCAAGAATCTTTGACTCCGATCCCCAATCCTTAGAAGAGATCGTTCAAGACGAAGTTGAAAGGGTTTTGGCCCCAGTGTCAACAAAACCTACAGAAACTAGACCACGACCAACATACGCCGCTGTAACCAGGAAATACAGAGCTCCTGTTCAGAAATTCCCACCTGAACCAAGAAAACAGATGTGTGGAGAACGGCTGACAACAGACCTGTTTGTTTCACTGCGGACGTCCTGACATGTAATGCGCTACTGCCGAGAGAGAAAGGCTGTCTTTGACAACTCTCGAAACCGCCGACGGAACTTCGACGACGTTGGCACTGAAGAAGAAATACGCCGACCAAACTCTTCTCGCCGTTTTACGCCAAGTCCCACGAGAGGCCGATCCCCAATACGTCGTTACAGATCCCCGTCGCCATATCGCCGATCCAGTCAGTCGCCAGGCCGTAGGAGCGAGGAAAACTAAGGAGAGCGACCTTCCAAGGAGGTGAGGCCGCGTGTACTGAAATCCTCCGTCGACCGCCAAGATGACTGGTAACCAACTAGACGTAATAATAGATAAGAAGCCGATACGTGCTCTAGTAGATTCTGGGGCATCGTTTTCTGTCATATCCGATAAGTATCGCCGATTTTTAAAGAAAGTTCTGTTTGCTGATGCCAAGAGCGTTATGCTGAAAGTTGCGGATGGAAATTTTGTTCGGCCGATAGGGAAATGTGTTTTACGTGTCCGTATAAACAATCGAGAACTGCCTTTGAATTTATTGTTTTATCACATTGTAGCCATGACGTCATCCTAGGATGGGACTTTTAGAGGCGTCTCAAGCCGTTATAGACTGTGGACAAAATGAACTTGTTCTAGAAGACATCTGTCGAGACTCCACAGCGCCTGACGCCTGGAATTTGTATGCCACCAGGGACTATACACTTAAGCCGCATTCTTTAACTAGAATAACAGTATCAGGATATCAAACCCGAGGAGACATAAATAGTTCTAGACGGCAGCAAACATTTGCTCTTCGAGAAAAATATTGCTACACCGTCCATGGTATCCACATATCGTAACGGAAAAAGTGATGTCTGGGTTACCAACCTGCAGTTCCGAAACCAAATCATCCCTAGAGGAATGTGCATAGGCCAAGCTGAACCACTAAATGAAGGGCATCTATGTGTTATTTCCGACACATCGGGTTGCTTGGATGACCAGCAAGAAACTTCGGAGTCACAGATGAATTGTTCGTTAATGATGTCACCCGAGTTAAGTGACGAACAGAGAAACAAGCTATCCGAACTACTCCGAAATTTTCTGGGCTTTTCACGAAGACCGACAAGTCGACAGCCGCGAAGACGAATGTGAAACACAGGATTTTTACTGGTGATCATGCTCCAATCAACCAACGAGCCTACAGAGTCTCGCCGACTGAAAGACGCATCATTCATGAAGAGGTTCAGAAAATGCTTGATGAAGGTATCGTCCAACCCTCTGAAAGTCCTTGGTCATCACCCATTGTGCTCGTAAGAAAAAAAAAAGACGGTAGTTGGCGTTTTTGCGTCGATTATCGCAAGCTGAATAGCGTCACGAAAAAGACGTTTATCCTCTGCCTCGTATTGACGATACGCTCGACTGTCTGAAAGGTGCCATGTTCTTTTCTTCCATGGATCTCCGATCTGGTTATTGGCAAATAGAAATAGACGAAGCGGATCGTGAAAAGACGGCATTTATTACCCCCGAAGGCTTATACGAGTTTAAAGTCATGCCGTTTGGTCTCTGTAATGCACCTGCGACCTTCGAGAGAATGATGGACAATTTGCTACGCCATTTTAAATGGACTATGTGTCTTTGTTACCTAGATGACATAATAGTGTTCTCAGAAACTTTGAAGACCATCTTATACGATTAAGACTTGTTCTAAAAATGTCTTCAGGAAGCTGGTCTTAAATTAAATTCAAAGAAGTGTCTTTTTGCTGCCCAAGAAGTAAAGATTCTGGGCCATCTTGTATCTAGTAATGGCGTTCGTCCCGATCCCGACAAAAATAAAAGCCGTAAGAAATTTTCCCACTCCAAAGAATATACATGACATACGAAGTTTTCTTTGGCCTTTGTTCATACTTTAGAAGATTTATTAAAGGTTTCGTTATCTCGCCGAACCTTTGCAGTCGTTGCTGAAAAGTGGCGTGGAGTTTCATTGGGGTCCTGAAGAGGTGGAAGCATTTAACAGTCTTAAGAAAGCACTTACTTCGGATCCAGTATTGGGGATGTACGACGAAAGAGCTTCTACAGAAATCCATACTGATGCAAGCGGGTACGGTATCGGAGCTGTCCTAGTACAAATTCAGAATAATGTCGAGAAAGTTATAGCATACGCTTCTAGAACTCTGACAAAAGCCGAAAAGAATTATTCCACCACAGAAAGGGAATGTCTTGCCATCGTATGGGCTACCAACAAATTTCGGCCGTACATATTCGGAAAACACTTTACTGTTGTAACTGACCATCATTCCTTGTGCTGGCTCATGAATTTAAAGGATCCTTCAGGAAGGCTTGCCAGATGGGCCCTCCGACTTCAAGAGCATGATTTTGACGTAAAATATAAAACCGGTAAGAAGCATAGTGACGCCGACGCTCTTTCGAGAAATCCAGTGGAAGAGGAAACGGAAACATCAGACAAATTTTTAGCAGTCACGACGAGTATGAACCTTGCGATGGAACAGAAAAAGGATCAAGACCTTGCGAAATTAAAACTTTTGAGCAACTCATCCAAAAACGAAGAATTCAGATTTATCGACGGTATCCTTTGCAGGAAGAATTTTGATCCAGATGGAAAGTTGTGGTTGCCAGTCATTCCTAAACATCTACGAGCAGACATACTAAGGCACTTTCATGACGCCCCCACCGCAGGACACCTTGGTTTCGCGAAAACTTATGACAGGATACGCAAGAGATTTTACTGGCCGGGAATGTACCGAAATGTCGTTCGGTATGTCATGCATTGTCGGGAGTGCCAAAGGAGAAAGTCCGTTCCTCAACGACCACCTGACGTTTAGTTCCCATCCCTCCAGCTATAGCTCCTTTCCATCGCATTGAATTGATCTCCTTGGGAGATTTCCAAAGTCTGCTCATGGAAACAAATGGATAATAGTCTGCACGGATTACTCAACACGATATGCAATAACAAAGCCTTGCCGACAGCCGAAGTCGACGAAATAGCGAAGTTCTTACTTGAAGAAATTGTCCTCAGGCATGGAGCTCCTCGAGTAATTATCACAGATCGTGGAGCCGTCTTTCGATCCAGACTTGTTTCCTCTCTCGTCGACTTGTGTAACATTGATCATCGTTTCACAACGGCGTATCATCCCCAAACAAATGGACTGACGGAGCGCTTCAATAAGACCTTGGCCGACATGTTGTCAATGTATGTGGATGTAGAGCAGAAAAATTGGGATGAAATTTACCATTTGTAACCTTCGCTTATAATACCGCTAAACAAGAGACCACAGGTTTTACGCCGTTCTATTTACTTCATGGTCGTGAAGCGGAAACGACACTAGATACAATGCTACCATTCTGTCCTAACGATTTTGATGACAATAACATCACCAAGATAGCAGCCAGAGCCGAAGAATCACGACAGCTAGCCCGAGTGCACACTCTGAGAGCTCAAGACAAAGATCGTCGACGTTACGATTCCAAACACCAAATGGTATCCTACGCTCCCGGAGATCTCGTATGGGTTTATACTCCAGTGAGAAAGTCGGTCTCTCCGAAAAACTCTTAAGAAGGTATTTCGACCGTATCAGGTGCTACGCCGTTTATCAGCCGTGACTTACGAAGTACAAGATTTTGATCCTGCTTCACGAAAAAGAAAACTAAGAGAAGTTGTCCATGTACTGCGTATGAAACCGTACCATGATCCCGCCGAGCAAATCGAAACCGAGGATATTCCTCCCAAAGAATCATACAAAGCGACCCATCACTCGTTCCAGAATAAAGACCTTGAACAAAATGACAGCGGGGCGCTGTCTTCTTTTTCGAGGGGAGCAATGCCACACGCATAATTTGCTACAAGTCCCGATAGCCGAGTTGGCAGAGCGTTGGACTGAACTTCCTCAGGTCTCGGGTTCGAATCCCGGCCCCGGCAGATTTATCCAAAGACTGGAATTTTGTTTCCGTTTTTAATGTATTGTTTCTCTAGGTTCTAGATGAATCCAGATCATTCTTTAGAGTGCATACTGGTTATTTCTCGAATATTCCGAAGTGTATAAAAGCAGAGTTCATCGCCAGTTGGGCATGTTCTCAGTCCAGTGTTGTATCGAGCTCCCAGCGTTAGAATAAATCTAATTGTTTGTTTAATTGCACGCTCCAATTTGTTACAGTTTCAAATTAATATGAAACTGAATTGAAATATTTTTACTTATGCGTTGGGACTTTTCAAATTTTTTAAAATACGAGGTAACAAGTAAACACTTCCTGAGGTCTAAAGAAACGATTTTTTAGATTGCCCCAGGGTCAAAACACGGGGTTTCCTGGGAGCCATAAAATCAGTGTCCTGATGTGTTGCTTCCACCGTCCCCAATTATCTTTCAAGATGTTAAACCTTAAAAAAAGGATTTCAGAAAAGTGCGGCTAATCCGCTTTTCAAAACGTTACTTGAAGGCAAAAAATCAGTGCATTCCATTTTCGAAGCATTTTTTACACTGACGGAATTTTCCGTGCTATCCGGTTAGAGGGTTAAATCGAACACATACAGACATGTGTTTTCTTTGTATTCAACAAATGTTATATCAGTTTTGTGTTGAGCCAAATCAGTGAATAAACTTTTGGCGATTAAATATTTCCCATAATTAGGTGTATATGCTGTACTTGGGATCTGAGTACCATTTTCAATAATCTTACAATAGTAAAGTTAATAACTGCCTCGTCAAATGACTCGCCTCGTAATTGTGTGTTACCTCGCGCAACTGCTGGGCCTTGTATCTAACAATTTTATTATTTTCATCATATTTAATGGTATAAACCCAACGGTTTTCTAAAATTTTTATATTATCCGGATGATCAACTAAATCCCAAACTTTACGTTCCATCATTACGTTAATTTCTTTATCCATTGCATCATGCCATTTAGATGCATCTCTGATCTATCGCCTGTTTGTAACAGTTAGAATAGTTACTTCAACCATAAGAGCTTGTTGCTCTGACAAATCTGAAAATCCCTGGGATCTGGTATTATCTTTTCTAAAAATTAAATAAACTAGGGTCGTACTCAATATTATGCCTCTACAGTATCTCTATTTCGTTAAAAGATTTCACGGGTTGCTTCCCTTCTATACTATAATATACGTTAGATCCAGTTACTTTCCTCTACCTATATTTCGAATCCACTTAACCTCTGTACATGGGATCAAACTACGATTATCGGAAGATACATCTGGTTTTTCAGATGTTGAGGGCGTTTTCGTACTTGTCTTTGAAACTAAACGACTCGTTAATGAATCTTTTTACTCTATCAAAATCATCCTCATCATCATAATAATCAGGAAGGTTTAAATTATATCCAAGGTTACTATTAACTTTTTGTCTAAAATTAATTCCCCTCTTATTTTCATCGAATATATATCTTACATTAATAGTCTCGACTAATTTATTTTCATCTATCAACCATATTCTATAACCCTTAGTACGTTGTGCGTATCCCATCATAATTCCCATTTTCGCACGCATATCGAATTTTTTTCTAATTTGTTTTGGCACACCAGCATATGCCAAACATCCAAAAGGTTTTAGATGCAATACCGATGGTTTTCTACCTGAATATTTTTCGAAAGGCGTTTTGTTACTGTCTTGGTGACAAATTCGATTCCACGCATAAGTGAAACAAAGTAATGCTTCTCCCCAAAACTTATGGGGAACTTCACTAGACTTAAGCAGTGTGTTTTGATGCCATCTAGAGCGGTTAAATTGAATCTTTCCGCGACCCCATTCATTTCTGGCGTATATGAATTTGTTACCTCATGCTTTATACCCAGTTCTGTCAAGAAATTATCCATATCCTTATTACAAAATTCTAGTCCGCCATATCAGTTCTAACTGCTATTACCTTTTTACTTAGAAAACGTTCTGCTCGTTTCTGAAATCTTATAAACGTATGAAATACGTCAGATTTATTTCGGATGGGAAATACAGTCACCTTTCTTGAATAATCGTCAATTATACTCAAGAAATATTTATTACCGCCTTGGCTTTCAGTTGGCATTGGACCACAGAGGTCCATATGCAACAATTCCAATGGACGTTTTGATCTTACGGCCCCCGTCTTTTTGAATGAAACTCTCTTGGACTTTGCTAATTTACACGGTATACAATGAGTCTTACCATTATCAGTTAAGCGTGGGAGACCTTTTACACTATCATTTTTACTAATTTTTACCAAGTAATCGTTATTAACATGACAAAAGCGTTGATGCCATATTTCTATTGATCCGTTTTTTGTTTTAGCGGTTACATCACTAAAAAAACTAATTTCTTTACTCTTTGGTATAATATAATGATCCGGCTTAAAAAAATACAAATTTTCATGGCGTGTCACCGAGAATAATTTTATCCAGTCTTTATTAAAAACATTAATTTTACCTTTAGTACCCACAAAATGCGCACCTTTACTTTCTAATCTGGAACCGGATAACAAATTTCTCCTCAACTTCGGATTAAATAATACATCAGACAAAGTTATTTCATGAAAACTCCCCTTATATTTTACCCGAAATCTAAGTGTACCGATTCCTTCTACGGGGCAACTTTTATCCTGCGTTGCTAACGACATTTTCATGTTAGTTATCGGTTTAAGATCTAAAAATAAACTCTTGTCATTACAAAAATGACTCGTGGCAGCAGTATCTATTACCCAAACACCTTTATCAGAGTTTTCCTCAAATAAGATACAACTAGTTACGAGTTGTTTATCTAGTTCTAAAAGACTACATTCAGCTTCACAAAATCTTAAATTTATATTAAACTCTGTGTTAAAAGTTTCATTTACAGTTGAAGGAGATTTTTGTAGAGACTTTTTCTTTTTACAGTTTACTTTAAGATGCCCGTACTTATTACATACATAACACGGACCTATAGTCTTAATAGATTGTTTAACATTTTTAATAGTTTTACAGTTAAATACCTTACCACCTTTTCTTTTGGTAATCATTCTTGCCATTTGGATCTGCATGAGCTGCAGCCGTAGCACCAGGTAACGTCTTCGACTTCTTCGAAGTGAAACTGCTCAAGTAAGCATTCTCCGCTTTCTCCAAATCTTGTTTCATCAACTGAAGACGATTGGCTTCTAATATCAGCTCTGCTTCAATTTTGACAACTCTGAAGTCCTCTTCTTTCCATCTGTAGATTTGTTGCACGGTAGACTGGAATTCCTGAGGAAGCCACCTTATTAATTGAAATCCTATGTACAGGTCGTCCAATTTATGACCCGCTTCTTGTAGTCTGGTTGCCGCTGTCTTTACACGAGATATGAAGATTCCAACATCTTCCCCTGGTTGGTATTTTGTTCCAAAAAATTGATCTAATAGCTGGATTATTCTTGCTTTTGTGACTGGTTCGAAGTGATCTTTTAATATCTTCCATGCCGCTACTCCGTCAGTTGTTTCCGTTATCAGATTTTTCAAATCTGAACTGATGTTAGTATAGATCAACGTATAACATCTATCCTTACGAAGTTGTAGATCTAATTTTTCCTGGTATGTTGCCTCTTCATCAAGTTGCCCTGGCTTGGTCTGTATTATAAACTGCCAGCAACCATAATGCATTAAGAGTACTTGCATATCATGCTTCCACGTGTTCCAGTTGTTTTGAGTCAACACTGATATCTGATTGTTAAACTCCATATCTGTTACTCGATTTAGCGTACTAGCAACAGAGTTCATAAAAAAATAGTTCTAGACTGGAACAGTATTTAAATAGACAAAGTTCATGGCCTGGTTCAACTGCTTAGCCTGTCTCGACACAGTACATGAACTGGGCCCATAACCAAATTTGTTACACTTATTGGTAAACTAATTTAAATTTTGCAAAGCTAGCAGTGAAATTTATGTGTCGAGGAGGCATGAAGACGAAAAACAGTTTCTTAAAATTGGCCTTTAATAATCAATCATAAAGTCACTCTGCTCGTTACTGGAGCGATAAAAAAAACAATAAGTTCAAAAATCAACATTACCAGAGACATTCGATTCGAACCGTCTTCTAATATTGTAAAATGAATCTCTAATCTGAAAATGGTGATGCAACCTGCAGTTGCATTGCCAACCAGCCGTTCTCTCCCTCTAAGAGTTAAACCACTCACACACTTCTTATATTTCTGTTTCTCCTTCCCTCCTGAAAAACTAACATGAGCCGAGTTTAAATACTCGCTCGATTTGCATTGCAGTTGCTGCCAACCACAAATCACGAAACTCAAAAAGATCGGGTTCGAATCGGTGTGCTTACTTTCATTGAGATCATGGAACGGGATTGGAAAAACAACACAAGGAGATCATAAAACTTTGGATCCGATTTTTTTTAAATGTCTAACAATCGGTCCCCTTTTTCCAATCTCGCATCATGATCTCTTACAAATCAGTAAATTAATTTTAATCTATAATGACATGTTATACAATTTAACACAAAAAAATACATTTTATTCACAATCTTTATTGTAATAAACAAACTAATATTTTAATCTTAAAGAAACAAAAGTCTTATTCTCTAAAAAAGAAATAATTTTCTACAAAATTCTAACAATTTTTTCCTTTACCATGGGTTTGTTAAAAATGTCCGCCAAATTATTTTTGGTACCTATATATTTAATTTGGAAAACCTTGTCGTATATCAAATGCCTTAGAAAATGATAACGAACATCGATATGTTTTGTTCTATAATTTTCTACCGGTGACTTTGAAAACTTATAGCAGCTTGATTATCACAAAACATTACATTTTCACTTAATTCCAAATTTAAACTTTTATTATCAATTACATTCTTTAGAAAATGAATTCTTAGCTGCTTCTGTTAAACTAACATACTCAGCTTCCATGGTCGACAGACTAACGGATTTTTTTGAAAGTTCGCCATGAAATTGGAGTTTCGTCTATAAAAGTTATGAACCCTCCCATCGACACTCGATCATCCCTATTTGTAGCAAAATCTGAGTCTGAATAACATCTTAGTTTTAATGATTTAACTTTTGAAAGTTCTAATTTATATTCTTGAGTGTATTTTAAATAACCTAATAATCTCCATAAGCAATTCCAATGTTTTATTCCCGGGTTTGCTTGGAATTGAGATAATACATTTACTTCATACATAATATCGGGTCTTGTGCGTATAGCAATACATGACAAAGATCCTATTAAATTTCTATAAGGAACTGTTAAAATTTCTTCGCTAGTTTTGGGTGAATCTAATTTGGAAAGAACTTGACCTTTTGATATAGGTAATGAACTTACGGGATATTTATATTTTTCGTAAATTTCACATAACCTTCGAATGTAAGATCTCTGATGTATAAACAGACTATTACCTATTTCTTCAAATTCTATTCCTAATAATTTTTTTGTTTTACCCATAAATTTTAAATCAAAAATTTTTCTGCAATAATTGTAATACAAAAATTTACGTTTTCCATTTCTTTTCCAAATATAATCATGTCATCTACATAAAATAATAAAATTACGTTATCTTAAAACATATATACACAATTAACCCACTCTAACTTCTTAAATTTTAATTTAATTAATTTATTTTCTAATTCCAAAAACCACTGGCATCCACTCTGGTGGAGTCCATATATTGCTTTACGTAACTTACACACTTTGTTATTATCAATTTCATATCCAGTTGGTTGCTTCATGTAGATTACAGT